>CM049372.1:26306742-26364242 GCA_026937815.1 Etheostoma perlongum | reverse complement strand
TGAGGAATGATTTATGGCCTGAAAGGAGTATGGTGTTGCATGTGCACAATTATTATTGTGTGTGTGAGGGTATGATTTATGGTGGGAATGGCATCTTATTAGAAAAGGACACAGCAGGACTGTTATGAATGGATTAGTTTGAAATGTGTAACATCTGCTAAGCAAAAAAAGTACAAAAACAGTGGAATGGGCCAATGGGCCTATGTATTACTGTTATGGTTATGTGTATGAACATCATTGGATCCAATGTATAACCAATGAATAGGAGAGGAGTAGGGACTACACATTAACAGGCTAGGTCTGGTGGTGGGGATGTTTGGGGTGTAAGTAAGGGGGGAATGGAAGGAAGGCAGGGGGAGGCGAGGAACAGCTTTGATCTCCCCCTTTGAAGGGAAAGAGGAAAAGGCGGTAATTAACTTGCTGCTCTTTATTCCTTCTTCTCATTCTCTTCCTCTTCCTTTTTTTAAGAAAGAAAGAGCTGAAAAGTCATAACCCACTGTCACACTGAATAAGACATTCAGGAACATGAAGACAGGCAAATGATCGCACGCTCACATACACACACACACACACACACACACACATTCTACTGTCTTGACACCTACACTCACGCCTTAAGTCATGGTAGAGGTTGAGTTATTACAGTAATGGGGAAGATAAGTGAAGTGACACAGAAAGGAGAGATGGGAAGTAATAATGGAGGTCTACATCACTCTTAGTTTCTCCCTAACACACACACACACCAATAAAAAAAATTGTGCATAGAGCAACATCTTGTACGATGTGTGTTACAATTTGAAAGGTTTGGCATCGCAGAAGTTAAGAGGGGTAGCAGTGGAGAGTGGGTGGAAGATAGAAAGAGACAGAGGGGTGGTGGACAGGCAGGGGAGATGTAGAGAGAGCAAGAGGAGAGTGTCCATTAGCTGTCCACTGTGAGACGCAGAGGTCAGGCAGGGAGTAGTAGCCTTAACGGCAGCAGTGACTGCCAGTAATAAGCACAAGGGGGTGTGAACCCAACCTGTTAACTTGGGCTTTGAGTCTAATGGGGGCAGACAGACAAATCAGAACATGGGAGAACAAGGAAGAAAAAAGGGCTCAGAGGAGAGAGATAGAGTGTATATGTAGATGGGGGAGTGTGCAGATGGTCTTCTTGTTCGTGGAGTGACAGACATGATGGTAGAAGCAGAGGGGAAAGCAAAATGCCATATGGTTGTGTGATCTGCACTCTTCTTTTGTCTCTGTCAGCATGTCTAACATCCTCTTTCTCTGGGGAAATCTCTATCATCATCTCGCCTGTATCTCTCATTCCCTACTGCCTATCTCACCTCCTTTATTCCCTATCATCCTCTTATCTCGTCCTTTTTGTTGTTTAAACAGGGATTGTAATGTTATTTTGCACTTCCCGACCACCTTAGATTATTAACTGAATCTTCTTCAACCTAAACAAGGATACATATTTAAACTGACAGTGTTACAAGTGTGTGTGTGTGTGTGTGTGTGTGTGTGTGTGTGTGTGTGTGTGTGTGTGTGTGTGTGTGTGTGTGTGTGTGTGTGTGTGTGTGTGTGCGCGTGCGTGCACAAGCTGTGGCAGCTAAAAGGCTCCCTATAAAGATTCTAGAAACAGAAGTCCAGAAGTTTAATCTAACTCTATTGGATTCCACATTTAGCAAATGAGAAACAACATGTGGCAGCGAGAGGGAGAGTAGGAGTGATGGAGGGCAGAAAAAAACGCAGGGTTGTAGTATATTGAAGCAATATCAGAACAAGCTTCATTAAAGAAAGAGGGATCATGAAAAAAGGAGAGCTGCTAAAGCAGTTAATAAAATGTAATCAAAATAGATGAGGATAGGAGGGAAAGCGTACATTCCGTGGGTCTGCATGTGTGCTAATGGATGTGGGTATAATTTAGCACCAGAATGGCATTGACACATTTCAACATTACAATGCTCTCGTCAGTGCAATCATTGCTGATTGACAAGTGTTGCTGAGGTGACACAGCTGTGTGACAGAGTGTGTGTGAGTTTGCGTGTGCGTCTGTGCATGGGATTCAGATTGATACAAACAATCTCAAATCAAATCAAGGATGGGAATGATAAGAAAACTGGGCCGGTTAAAAGGATTGGTGGAGCTTTAGGGCAGAAAAGAGATAGAGATGGATAAATACAGAGCGAGTGAGAGAGGCCGAGACAGAGAGAGAGAGAGAGAGAGAGAGAGAGAGAGAGATGAAAGGCTATTCCATCCACAGATTACAAAGTAATCCCTCTTCGAATGGATTCTCTCAGATTACAGCTTGTTCTCCTATTAAATCTGTCAGTCACTCCACATTCCCTATTGTGTCAGTGAGTCAGGGTGTGTGTGTGTATGATTTTTTATGGCTGTAGATCTGTGTGTTTTAAGCCTTTTTAACTAATCTTTGGAGAGACCTAGAGAGCAGAGGGACTGCCATAGGGGGTGAACGCATGCGCGTGTAACGCACACATGCACGCACGCACACACACACACACACACACACACAGACACAGACACACGCGCACACACACACACACACACACACACACACACACACACACACACATGGAGTTAGCTGACTGTGTATTAATAGAGTTGTCAGATACGTGTCTGCAGGGTTCACAGCCAACTAACACATATCACACTGAGACTGCATCCAACAAAGAAAGAATCTGAGGGAAAGAAAGAGGGTGATATTTTAAGAGAGAAAGTACAGATAAGTTAAGAAATTAGAGGTTAAAGAAAATAGAGAGCTTTCAAAAATAAAGAGATTTTTGGAGGGTATACTATAAATAAATGGAGAAGAGAAGGTGATCATTTGCTGATCTCTCTTGAGAATACTGCCTGTGTGTGAGAGTGCGGCGAGTGTTTGTGCGTTTCACTGCACTCATTAATGCTGCATGCTGACAGCTAAGTGTCATCGTCTGACTAGACTTGCCTTAGAATGGCAATATAAAAACACAAGCCAAGACATGCCACACAAATACACACACATGCACACACACACACACACACACACACACACACACACAGCCACACCACACCCACACACACAGCCACACCACACCAAGAGTAGAAGATCCAAGCCCCAAGGGGAGACAGACACAGACAATGGGAAGCAGTGAGAGGACCGAGAAAATATTCATCTCCTCCTTCAGCTGCCAAACCCTCTATCTATCTCTGTCATCGGGCCACCCCAAGTGATGGAGGGAGAAGATGGGAAGACGGGAATGAAAGAGAGGAAGAAGAAACAAGAAACATGTAGGAGTAATAGAGAGGCAGGGCAGGAGTTAAGCTCTTGAGAGTACTTAATGATTATTTGATTAATTTTGATTATATTAGTTGCGGTTTTTGGGCTGCTTGACAAAACCCACAATGACATAATGAGGTAACATTTCATCACCACTATACTGAAATAAGGGCATGAGCAATTGCTTCATGCCTGCAATTTTATATTTTTGGTACAGTGGGGGAAACAAAAATAAAACATTTTTGCCCCATTAATTCCCCAAATAATCAGCAATCTACAAGAATTGATCAGAATATTCGTCCAGAATAAAGTAAGGCAACAAGCATTTACACATGATTACTGAAGTATTCTAAAAGAAGAAAAGACAATATGTCAATATTTCACAAATATGTTATAATAACAGTATGTACCCATTAAGGAACATTATTGCAGTGCTCAAGCACTCTGTGTTCTCTGTGAAACACTTTTGGGCATTTGTAAGTGCTTTGGCCCTGTCTGTCTCTGCAGCGAGAGGCTGCTCATGGCACTTCAGTGTGTTTTAGCCAAGCTCAGGTAATAGACGCTGAAGTGGTGCTGTAGGGAAAATGAGTTAGCATGTCTGATGTAGCAGACAAAACGTGTCAAAGAAGCGAAAAAGCAAAGCCTGCGAGTTAGGTCCGACTTGACTTGAGTCAGCCACTGCACTAACATGGTATACTCTTCTCACTGCAATATCCTACACACTCGTCAGTGCTCTGCTCACTCTTATGCTCACCTGAAAGCTATGCTGACCTGACACCAGTACCGCTGCTGAAAAGCCCCACCTCCACTCCAGCATCCACCTGCTGTGGCTCTGAGTTAACGTCCCCCTGGGTAGGAAGCTGTTGTTGTCACTGCCCACTCCCTGTTGTGCTGAGCTAAGGGTTTCCTTATGGGGAGTGAAGAGGTCAGATCCCAGACGCCAAATATCAACATTGACTTAATAATCCATCCATTCATCCACATGACTTGGCTGACTGTATTTATATTAAACAATGTCAAGCCTGAGGTTTTGTCTGATGTAGTCCTTGTGCAATGTTTCTATAAATTACAGGGAAAACAAAATACTTTGGTTTGCCTCACTGATGATGCCAGCTAGGTATAGACAACTGACACACAACCAAAGTTATCCCTGTAGAACTTTTAAATGCCGTGATGGACCAAAAGAAGTTGTATACTGAACTAGATATTGTGTGCTGAATGGATCATGACAAATATCTCAATATTTTACAATAATATTAATAGATGCAGACCTACGCGGTCTCACCTAGAGGTTAAAGGTGTGCTGCTGTATGGCTTCCTTATTGGCCCCAAGGCAAAAACTGTGAAACTACACCGGTTGAAAATCTTTTCAACACGTACTCACCACTGCTGCCAATGTGACCGGCAGTAACGCATTTAGCTGAACAACCCTTAAGCTCTGACCTTCTGGTGGGAGCGAAGGGCCACAGCAATATTTGTCTTTGTTTATATACCGAGAGAAAGAAGGAGCCAGAGTAGAAAGAGTAGGGAAGATAATGTAAATGGGTTCTTTACCTGTTGACCCTCGGTTCTTCTTGCCAACTGTCCGTCAGCCAGAGAGAATGAGATGAAAAGAAGTGGGACAAAAAGAGAGATAGGAAGTGGGGGAAAGAGGAGAACAGGCAAGATATAATTTAGATTTCAAGTGTGGCCCAGCAAAAAGACATATTTGGAAAATACACATTAAAAAATTGAAAAAAAATAATACAGGCTTTCACAAATCAGCTTCTTTAAGGCATCTCAGAAGTGAGTAAGCCCACAGCAAAAAGGAGACTCCTTCTCTGAGAAAAAAACAAAAAACAGAAAAGATATGGATGAGAGGGAAGAAGAGCCAAAGAGAACGGCATGTTATCATGGAGTCCAGAGGAAGACAAGCTCTTTGCAGCCCATCCATCAACTGCCAGCTACCAAATGTTGTCCCTCTCATTCACTCTTTTCTTCTCCCCCTCTGTCCTTCTCCTTGTATTTGTCATAAGGCTGGGGGTAGCAAGGCTGTAGGCTTCGAGGAAATGATGGCATTGGCATTCCACTGGCAGAAAATCTACATTCACCATTCATCTATCAATACACACTCCTATTCAGCCACTCAGACACTCACTCAACTCTTGAGTGTGTGTGTGTGTGTGTGTGAGTGTGTGTGTGGTGAATTATGTGCATTAAGGCCTTAATTTAGATTCCGATGTATTCCATCAGCGCAAATTTTGATTAGCCTATGCAATGGACACACACACACATACACACCTTAACAGCCATTTACCTAGAGTCTAAAAGAGGGTTAGCACGACACACGGACACACACAGACACACCAACAGACAAATAGACACATACACACACACTCTCTCTCTCACATACACACACAAATGCCCACTGACACAAAAACACAATGGCTTTGGTTTGTGTGTGTGTGTGTGGGGTGTGTGTGTGTGTGTGGGGGGCATTTCTGCGTGTGCATTCAAATTATGTCATACTGAGTCATCTTCAGTTTAAAATGGGAACAGAGAAACAATGGGGACATCAGGGGACAACAGAGTGTGTGTGTGTGTGTGTGTGTTCACAACACAACAAAGCATCTGACGTTCACAGAGCTAAATCCACTAAACCCATTTCCCAGCAACTTTCACTTCCCTCATTGTTTAAAATGCATTGGCGCATTTGTTGTCTTAATCAATGTGTTTATAGATGTGCATTTCACTGCAAAGATGACTCTCCAGATCCAACACTTAACCCTGTACTCATATTAAACAGGCCACTTCTCAGTATCATGGTTGATATTAATGTAATGTGTTTAAATACAGTCTGAGGTGATATGAAAATATTATTGTGTGCCTAAGTGTGTCTAGGCCTTGAGTATGATTTGTATTCATGAATTCACTATTGTGTATTCAGCTGCCTGAAGGACCTACAAACAAGCAGGTCACCATGTCCTCTGTGTGTGCTTGCCACAGTGTGCGGGTGTGTGTGTGTGTAGGTGTACTCTATTAGTTCTCTATGGGTTTGTGTACAAGCAGGAATAAGTACAGTATTTGTGTGTTGTGTCTGATATTCAATGCAACAATCCTGTGTGCCGTACTTGTCCTTTCAGGTGTGTAAAGGCTGTTGTTGCTATGTGTGTCATATCTTATTGTGTTACCTTCCCAGCAGACCTGTGCAGGTGCTGACCCTATAGTCCCCAGCTGTGGGTCACCTATTTGCTGCAGCACTCCAAAACTCTCCATGACTCCCTCTTGACACACAAACAGCCCACCGGGCCTACCTTCCTTTCTTTCCATCTACATACAACCAGACCAGCCCTTGGTGACAATCTATTCTCCTGCTCAGCCTTGCTTCGTTCTCCCCATCCACCCAAATCGGCATCCACTGTCACACTTCCCTAAGCAAAAGGATACTTTTTTAGCAACACATTTGGGTCTCTTTTTCTTTCTCTCACGGCTGTTTTAAACCCAGAGTTCAACCTCAAACCCCATACCATTCCAATTTACCCTGTCAATCTCACTCTCCCTGCACTCTGTTCCTGTTTCTTGCTCTAAAACACACACATGCACGCCCATGCACATGCACGCCCACGGACATGTACGCACACCCACCTATTTGAAATTCATATAAATGGCTATACAAAAGAAACACTCCAAATTCCAACACTGACACATTCACAGAAAGAAACACAAGGAAGGATAGACCCCATCTACCCACACACACACACACAGAGTCGTGTCCGGTAAAATAATAAGCTGGCTGGAGTGTTGACCTCAGACCTCGGAGAAATTCCCGAAAGACCCAGACGGTAAAATTTCATAGTCCGTATGCTTCCTCTCCTCATACCCAGTAGTCTGTCTCACTTTGTAAATCTGAACAGAATTGAAGAGAGTATTCACTTAAATACAACATATAAACAGCAGTGAGCAGGTTTACATATTAAAACTTAGTTTTCACACAAGCCTACACTCTGCTCTCCTGAATTTTGTCTTTTGCTCAGATTCTCTTTCCCTCCATAAACGTGGACTCTGGGAAGGTTACATCTTCCTGCTGTCTATCTGTACCAAAACACTAGCATCAGTTGACCTTTCCAATTTACCATGCCCCCACATGCACAAACTCACACTGGCAGCTAGTATGCATAGCACAGTCTCCCATACACATACAGGTAAATGCTGGTGTCAATCATCCTTGTTTGGAATCCCAAATGTCCCCAGGTTTCGACATTCTCTGCTTACTGTGTGAAAGAATAAAAAGTAGCTTATGCCTGCCTTTCTTCCTCCTCTTCTTTTTTCTCTCCATAAAGACAGGTCTATTTGTGCCCAAACCTAATGCCTGCACTTAAGATAAAAAACCCATCAATCCCTCGTTAAACATCACCTCTTCATCACCTCAAGAGTTAAACAAAGAGCATAAAAATGAGACAATGAATACAAATGTTTCATTAAAATGATAAACAAACAAACATCCAGACTTGAAAAGAAACAAGAAAAGTACAAGGGAAATGTAAAAAAATAACATGGTTGCCATGTTTCATTACAGATTTTATGTTTTTAACTGAAACCTGGTTAGACCATAATAACAGCACTGCTGTTCTCATCGAGTCAGCTCCTCCTAACTTCAGTTTTACGAGCGAGAATTGAGTGAATAAGAAAGGAAGTGGAGTCACCATTTTGTTTAATGACTCATTCTACTGTACGCAAATATCGTAGGGAAATTTAGCTTCTTTTGAATATGTGGCTAAGATCCTCCCCTCAAGCTATATTTCTAAATATCTACAGGCCACCTAAATACTGTGCAACCTATTTATCTCTGTGCACAAAAGTGTCCAAACAAAGTTAATCAGAAAACAGTATATCACTGAAAACACCAGTGAAACATTCATTCAGCTTTTCACCTCCCTTTCTGGGATCTCAGTCACTGAGCTTGTAGATAATTTCAATTGTAAAATTAAAAATGTTATTGATGCGATTACTCCCACTAAGGTCAAAGCTGTCTTTGGTTTCCTGGTCCATTGTAATAACTATAAACAAGTATAATAATGACTGTAAACTTCATATTTATAATTTGGAACTGAGGAATGCAAGGGGGTCCTTCTTCTCTGACATTATCGCCAGAAACAATAATAATTCACATGCTTTGTCTGCTACTGTCGATAGGTTAACAAACCCTCCAGTACCAGTAGCATCTGAATTTTTATCCACCAAGGCCTGCGATGACTGCCTTCTTCTTCAAAGACAAAATTCAGAAGATTAGACAAACAGTAAGTGCCCCCATATTAAGTCCAGGATATGTGTTGTCACAATGTTCAAGCAAAACTAGTTCCATAATGACAAAATTTCATACGATCAACCATAAAAACCTGGAAGACATTGTACAACATCTGAAAACCTGCTCCTGTTGTCTTGATATTCTACCAACGGGTGTTTTCAAAAATGTTTTGAATTGTTTAGCTACTGATCTTCTACAGATTGTGAACATGTCTCTTCTTTCAGGTATCTTCCCACCAGCCCTGAAAACTGCAGTGATTAAGCCACTCTTATAAAAGAACATCACTAAAGAGCAACTATAGGCCAATATCAAACCTTCTGTTTTTAAGTAAAATCATTCAAAAACGGGTTTCCAACAACTCAACCATTTCTTGTCATTAAACAACAGTTTTGATACTTTCAGTCAGGTTTCCGACCACACCACAGCACTGAGACGGCTTTTGTCAAAGTCTTTAATGACATACACCTTAACCTTAACACAGAAAGTGGAAAAAGTTCTGTCTCAGTATTATTCAATCTCAGTGCTGCATTTGACACGGTCGACCATGACATATTACTAGACCGATTGGAAAACTGGGTTGGCCTTTCTGGCTCAGTACTAATCTGGTTTGAATCCTACTTAAAGAATAGGGACTACTTTGTGTCATTAGCTAATTATGCATCTGAGAATACAAATATGACATGCAGAGTTCCCCAAGTTCTGTTTAACATCTACATGTTTCCACTGGCTCAGAATATGGAAAACAACTAAATAAGTTACCATAGTTATGCAGATGACGCACACATTGACATAACCTTATCGCCAGGGGACTATAGTCCAATACAAAAACTGACTAAGTGCATTGAACAAATTAACGATTAGATATGCCAGAACTTTCTTAAATTAAATGAAGGAAAAACTGAGGTGGTTGTTTTTGGAGCAAAAGAGGAAAGATTAAAAGTCTGCGCTCAGCTTCAAACAACAATGTTAAAAACAACAAACAAAGCCAGAAATCTTGGTGTAGTCATGGCCTCTGACCTGAATTTTAACAGCCACATTAAGACAATTACAAAGTCAGCCTATTATCACCTTAACAATATATCAAGGGTTAAAGTACTTATGTGTTAGCAGGATTTGGACAAACTTGTCCATGTTGTTATCTTCAGTAGTCTTGACTACTGTAACGGTGTCTTTACAGGTCTCCCTAAAAAAAATCAATCACACAGCTGCAGCTGATTCAGAACGCTGCTGCTCGAGTCCTCACTAAGACCAAGAAAGTGGATCACATCACTCCAGTTCTGAAGTCCTTACACTGGCTTCCTGTGTCTCAAAGAATTGATTTCAAAATACTTTTACTAGTTTATAAATCACTAAACGGTTTAGGGCCAACATACATTTCTGATCTTCTACTCCACTATGAACCACCCAGACCTCAGGTCGTCTGGGACAGGTCTGCTTTCTGTCCCCAGAGTCAGAACTTAACAAAGGGAAGCAGCGTTCAGATTCTATGCTCCTCATATCTGGAACAAACTCCCAGAAAACTGCAGATCTGCTGCTACTCTCAGTTCTTTTAAATCAAGACTGAAGACCTTTCTTTTTGATGTTGCCTTTCTTTAAATGGTTGTTCATTTCTTTAATGTTTAATTTCTTATACTGCACTGTAACTTTTATTCTTGTGTATTATCTGTTTTTATTTTTTTAACTGTTTTTGTGTAAAGCACTTTGAATTGCCCTGTTGCTGAAATGTGCTATACAAATAAAGCTGCCTTGCCTTGCCTTACATTCATACTGTGAGCCTAATGATGGCATGAAAAAATGAGATATCATTTCCAATTCAAAGCAGTGTGCTGCTTCCGCAAGTTTGCGCCTTTAATAAGAGACAGAGAGAGAAAAAATAGGAAGCCTCTGATCTTGCAGAAATATAAAAAGACGAGCGAGGTAGCGAGGGATGAAATACATAAGGGGAAGACAAGGGAAAGTTGGAGCCAAAAGGTGGGGCCTTAAAGGCAGTGAGGTGGTGCTGCTGTGTGCCCAACACCTCAGGGTAAAATACCAGATGGAGACGCGACCAAGAGACAAGAAAGAGGGGATGCATCATTACTGAATCAGGTTGTATCTTTGTTTTTTTTCTTCTTCTTTTCCAATATGCTGCAGGGTACTACCCTATCTCACACTTCTTCTTCACTGTCACCCCTTCCTTGTCTTTATCTCTCAACCTCTCTGCTATCACTTGTATCTGTCCTGCACTTGAAGAACTGTGTCTATGAGACCCTCAGCAAAAGTAAATAAGCCTTATATATAAGAGGATACTGAATTTTAAGTGCCTCATTTAGAAACAAGTGGTATTCCAGTTAAGCATTCACTGTTCACTGTGTAGTGTCTGCTTTTGACACAGTCCATTCATTTAGGACATGGCAGCGAGTGAAGGGACGAGGCCTGGAGGAATGAGACAGATCAGTGGAGGGCAACCTGTCCTGGTATTTCCTTGGGCACTTTTGTAAGACACTTTCTTCCAGTCTTTTGGAGCAGATTAGAAATGTGATGCTGTACAAAGAATTTTTTTATTCCCTTTGGGAAACTTCCTTAAAGATAATCATGCACAATATCTAGTACTGTATATTCCTAAAAGGGCTAAAAGTTACTTATTATTTTTCAGTTAGGGCCCCTTTACTCTTTGTTTACTGTGTGTTTCTGTGGCTGTCCCAGCCTTTTGACGTCTGTAAAAATCTGTGCACTGAGAGACACATCCTTTGACGGCTGATTTAAATCCTGCAATGTGACTGTTGCTTGGACCTACATTTACAAACCAACTCATCAGAAAATGTAATGAATTAATTCAGAATACTCTGGCAAGCTAACATAATGCTACTGCTAAAAATATATTTATTTCAAAGTCACTTTACATTATACTCTTTTCCCTGGCCACTATCAGTTTTACAACCTGCCAATGCATTTGCTTTCCACCATCAATTTAGTACACCATCTGAACCTAAAACTGATACAGTATGAAACAGATTGACTAGAACCATCTTGCACATTTTGGCATGCAATTAACTTGTAAGAAAGTTGTAATCGCACATTATCTTCGATCTATAGAATCATTTAAGATGGAAGACGACCGACATGTTTCCACCAACATTCAGATTTGTTTAAAGCAACACTAGAGAACTTTTTGTAACCTAAAATAATGTTTCCAAAATTGTTTCAGTGGTTCATCAACTTGTAACAGGGTAAACGGCACTTCTGCATTTGCTTTGCAGCTCTCTACTAGGGGTGGGAATCGCCAGATGCCTCCCAATACGATATCATCACGATACTTATGTCACAATACAATATAATTGCTATTTTAAACATATTGCAATATTCTGCGATATATTGCAATATATATTCTATATATTGCTATAATCGCACTATGCAAGTTTGTCAGATAGGGTAGTGGATCTGTAGTTCCAGTGAGATATAATGGGACAATTCCGCTTCCAAAGTTACGTAGTGTTGCTTTAAGTCTTTGCACCAGAATGGAGCACATATTGAACAACGAGCAAATACAGAAGACATCGACTAAATCCTGTGAGAACATACAGTAAATACATGAGTTTGCCTTGCTATTTCATATTGCAACTCACAGAGACAAGAAAGGCTAAATTTAGATGAAATGACAATGAAACAGTCCTAGTACAACTTGGTCTGGAACAGTAGTCATGGCCAAATAATGTTTTGAATCGGATCAACCACTGTAATGTGTGTCCCAGCAATTTTTCTATAAAATGTTGAAAAATAGTGCAAAATGTCCATCAAAATTCCTCATACTCCTTCAAATTGCAATTTTTGTCAGACCAACAGTCCCAAAATCACAAAATAGGCAATTTACAATGATATAAAAAAGTAAAATGCTTAAATATTATTATATTAAATATATTATGCAGAAAATATAATCAAATCAGCCAATTATTTGATAAGTATCACTAAATATCATTTAACACTGCAGTATCTCACCACTAAATATTTTCTGTTTACCTGAATGTAATGTACATCTTATTCAGCTGTACTTCTATAGAAAGAAATCTAATTGCCTGCAAACAAAGCCATATTTAATTATGCTGTGTGTTAGCCTCCTGCTGTGATAAAGCAAAGCTCACTCTCACAATCACTTCCACACTGACAGACTCTGTGTCCTGTATGTATAAGTGCACATGGGTTATGCCTGTGTCTTTATGTCTGTGCATATATGTAAACCGATCGCTCATGCAGGCAAGAACAGTTAGGATCTGTGTCTGATTAATGGCGTAATTGATTAAGTGGCTCAGAGATTGATTGGTCAGGCCTGCATATAACAGATTCATTAGAACAGTGATAGATCAATGAGATTTGGCTGCAGCTGTTCCGCCTGACTCCGGACAGCATGGCCTGGTAATGGACATCATCTGTCTGTCTGTGGATCACAATATGTCCACACGCACACACACACTACTGTGTGTGTGTGCGTGTGGACACGGCTGTGTGTATGTGTCCTCTTTTCTTCAATCACTCTGAACAACCAGATGGGGAAGAAGAAAGTGGTGGGGAGGTAAGTAGGGATGAGGAGGAGGAGAAGGGAGGAAACTATTTTTGGATTAAAGGCCATGTTGATCTATTCCTGTTTTCAGCATCCCCTCTCAATCTTCAACTTTTACACTCTGCCTCTCTTTCTTCCTTCCAATCCATATCTATCGTCCTCAAAGCTTTCCCAATTTTGCACTTGCTCACTGCTTGCCTCTTTAGTTTGACTTTCTCTGGTACCCTATCCCTCGGTCTTCATCTTGTCTCTGCTATGCCTCACCCGCTTCTATTTTTTTAATCTATTTTTTGTTCCACAAATTTTTTCCAAGTACTTTGTTTTGCCCTGAAACCCTGATAAAAACATTGTCTTACGTATACACTGATAGCGCAGGGGACAAGAGGACAAACACACAGTCATACATAACTGCGTGCGTGTGTGAATTTGTAAATGGGTGTGAAACGTTGCTGCATTTTAGCGAGGCTTTAACAAATGAAGACATGCAGTGAAAAGCGCCACCCGCATAGTCTTTCAGACCATGGTGTTAGTTCCACAGCTAATGAACAAATGGGATATATGTGTGCTTGCATAACTGTGAATTTGAGTGTTTGTATATGTGAATGTGTGCATTTATTGAATGTGAAACATTACTGGCTCTATGAATCACAATATATGTACAACATGTATTTAACATGTAAACTTCATTCTTGATCTTGACTATGACATACGGCAAAAATTGACAGAAAAAGCAAGTAAGAGGTCTTTGAATTTAGATTATCTAGAACTATGTCAAGCTTATGTATCATAAGGAAAATGTACCTAAAGAATAAAAGAAAAAGTACTCAATGCAGAAAAAACACTTACATTTTAGAAACTGGAAACGGTTGGTTTAAGTGTTTAATGATTTAATCATTTCAGTTGAACTTGTAGCTCTATATATTATTGAGTTGTTGAATTTATAATAAAACATCATATTTCATAAACTCCGCTTAAAAACCAAAACGTAGCAATGTAAATGTAGCCTTAAAGTTACTAACAGTATTGAAAAGAAGCATCTTCTCTCTCTCTCTCTCACACACACAGACACAGACACAGACACACACACACACACACACACACACAACGTGACAACAAATGTTGTAGCCTAAAACACGTGTGACATCACTTAGAACACCTTTAACATAGGTAGAGTTAAAGAGCAACATCCAACCCTGCTATTAGTGGACGGCCTGCCACAGGCACAACTAAACAGTTTCTCAATTTCATTTTCATAAAATGCACAAATAAATACCATTACATAAATTGTATCCATAAAGCTCCCCCCACACACACACACACACGTACACAACAAATGCTAAGTCAAGCAACAATGATACCATCACCCCTTTCCCTCTGCCATTGAACATAGTAATACCCCTTCCTCATCATCTCATCCTCTCTCCTCCTAATTATCCATCTTTATCTTACATCTGTTCCTCCAATCCAATCTTTCCTTTGCTACCCTGCCCCAACATTCACCAGTTCTTTTTTTTACCGTCCTCAATCTCTTGTTTTCTCTTCCACTTCTATTGCTTCAAATTAACATCTGCTGATTGGCCTGCTACTCCAATAACCTGTTACGCCCAGCAGGAATCACTGACACACAGAGACAATCAGTGTGTTGGCATGCACAATAATATTTCATTTATATTCGGCATACTCTGAAAACTGTTTATAAAAACCCTGAATACCAGTATGTGCTGATAAAAGCTGGCATATGAAGAGTATCTCCCGTTGGGTCGCTCACTTTGGAGTCATGAAGCCTCACACATTTTCAAACAAGTATCAAAATAAAGAACCACTACTACACAGTAGGGAAACTTTAAAACGTCTGTTTCCATGCCCACAGCGTCCAACATGAGGGCTTAGCTGGAATAAAGCTCCTATTCTTGATATTATTGTTCATGCACACTCACTGTCGGACACACACACACACACACACACACACACACACACACACACACACACACACACACACACACACACACACACACACACACACAGTCTTGGGTTGTGGGTGTACAGCAATGTGGTGATAAGGAACCGCCATGTGACTGACAGGATCATTAAAATCACGAGCGCCACGCTACTTATCTGCACACTTGACACCTCATTCCGCTTCCCGTGTGTGTTCCGTGTGTGCTCGTGCATTTCATCTCTTTAAGGGAGCTGAGATGGTATCCCTACCCAAGTATTTGCCTGGAGAAGTGCAGATGACAATAGTGCATCAACTATGTTTCCGCCTGATCCTCTACAATAATAACGCCTCAATCATAATCCAGCCCGCTATGTTGGAGTATCTGAACAGCAGCTTGTTCTGTCAGTCTCTCAGAAACTTCTAAGAACAAATGCTAAATATCACTGCATCACAACAAAAGGAGTTACTTTATGGAACAGCTGAAGTGAAGAGATGAAATCATGTACAACAATGAGCAATTTCAACAGATTATTTAAAATTAATATTAAATAAATATTAAAGGGCTACGAAAAGGATTTTAAAGTGATAGTATTGTATAATGACTGTATGGTTTCTTGGCATTTATATACTAATATATCTATATACTAATATATTTATATACTGATTTATCTATATACTGATATATCTATATATTAATATATCTATATACTAAGTCTATATATAAGTCTAGTATGGATGTGTTATTTAATATATGATATGGATAGATGGTATAGAAAGAAGAAGAAAGGGAAGAAAAGAAACAAAAACAGTGTAAATGTGTGTAGGTATGTATGTATGCATCTGTGTCTATGATGTGTAAATAACTGAAGCATAAGATTTAGTATAAAAGTAGAGAAAGGGGGTAGGACCCAATAAGTTGTTTCAGCTTCTTCCTACTCTGTTTTGAACATGGGATTTTCTTTTGTTTGAATGACTTTCAATTTTGGAAGATTGTGCTGAGAAGTACATGGCCTTATTTCTTTATTGTCATTTTAATTATATATGTATGCATGAATGTATATATATAAATAAATAAATGTTTTTTTTACATGTTCAAATAAACTAAACTATTAAAAGTCTGTGTTATTATAAAGTTAAGTAACGTTAGCTCGGCAGCCAAAGTAGAGACTGAGAGCTGTCATAATATCGGATATCATCAGCTTTCAATTATCAGACATGACTTACCAGATGTATGTCATTATTACCACAGCTAAACAACTATATGGAATTCACCATAAAATATGAAGCCAGCTTTGAATGTAGAGTAATGATCAGAATAATGACATATACCAGTACATTAAATTGGTCTGGCTTTCTAGATAGATATGAACAATCACGTTCTTGAAGTTGACTTTTAGCAAAACCCTTTATAATTTGTCAGTGGCACACTTAAACCTAGGTGAACAGGTATGTACTTGATTACTATAATGTTGATCCATATGAATATTTTCTAAACATTATGTTTTCTTTAGAGTAATCAAAAAACAAAGCAATGCAGCAATGGAGAAGTAGTTCAAAATGCTGGCTCAAACAATGCAGTAAACAGTATAGGCAAAGATCATCACATCGTACATCACAGCACCCTGACTAACTGGTGCCTTGCAATAAACGAGGTTGTAACAGGTGCAACATTTAAACTTTCAGAGCTGCTTCATGCTCCTGTTCTGTTGCCTCTTTACCTCCAGCTACCAGCTTCTGCTTGTTCATTGATTCTTAGAAACTTGTCCCAGCGCCTGTGACTTTTGGTCTGTTTCCTCTCCCACTGGACACCTCACTCACTACCTGCCATTCTGTTGCCTTCTTCTCTAGTGACTATATCCCTCATGAATGGAAAAGGATTTGGAGACAATATAAGTGGGTGTACGACTGCAAAATGCTCTGGCAAAGCCTTATACATGGCATCCATCCTAATCTATTTCATCATGCTGTAAAACACACAATTAAATCCATAACTATGTGGAACAAGTAGAGCATACACACATAGCCACGCACAGTTTGCTTGTCATACTGACACAGTCTATGAGTCAGATTCCTGTCCATCCTTCCAGCAATCCATCGCTCTGTCTGCACACTGGGGCTTTAATTATAGAACCACGGAGGAGCCTCATTACGCTGAGAGAGAAAGAGAGAAGGGACTGAGAGAGAGAGAGGAAACAGACAGAGAGGGGAGATGGGGATCAACAAAGACAAGCCTGATCCCTTTGCAACTGAAACATTGAATATAATAACTCCCGACACAATCAGTCGTAGCAGGAGTTAATCAAAGCACTGATTCATTAGCCAAACCTCTTTATCAAAACCACTGAGTATTAGTGCCTATTTGTATGATCGTGTGTGTGTGTGTGGGTTCCACATCTGTAGATTTTTAATGACCAGACTTTCATTACAAAAGAGATCACTGAAGTCCTTAAACAAGTTTAGATCTTTCTTTCAAATTAACAGGTTATAGATATACTGTATGTGTGCTAGACTGACTCCAGCATCTTGGTACCAATAATTCAAGGTTTACATGCATCTGTAATTCTGTTAGGTGCCCTCTGGGATGTTTATCTACATTACTAGCCTCCACACAGCTTGAATAACAGGCTTCTTATGCAATCTCTACTTTAAAAGGATCGACTTGAATTGGACCATAGTTTCGTCATAGCCACTACTACTACTTAAGACACTGTAATGGTAATTTACATTTTTGTTGTTATTGTACTTAAACAATTTACAGTTTCTGCCTTCAGCACAAACATTTCAAAGTACTTGATGTGTTAGAGCTCCTTGACCTTGGAATTCCACAAGTTACTATTCCCTAGAGTCAAAACTGGTAAACACCAGTCCCCCCCTTCACCCTCATACAGCTTTGTAGAAACTAGATAAGGATGCTGCTTTCCCAAAACTCTTTGTTCATTTCTCTCAGACTCTCCTGATGAACTGAACCTTCTTTGCGCAAAGAATAAATACTTAAAAGACTTTGTTGAGTGAAGCCTTATTCCAGATCTCACCCTCTGTATTAGAATGTCCACCAAAACACTAATTTACAATTTATAGGCATGGATTTTCTGCAGTCCACTCCTAACTATACCTACTCTTCAGTTTTTGAGAAACATTGCATAAAAACTTAATTTTACATAAAACCTATGGCCTATGAAGACATTATGATATTATGTGAAGTGCCACACATGCTTGCGTGAATACAAAGTACATCCGGTAGAGGAAAACCCTGATCAATATTAAGCTTTTAATCCATTTCACTCTGGCTACGGCTGACAAAAATGTTAATTTCCTTCATTACCCTACAGTAAAAGTGAAGCTTTTCCTGCACATCTACAGAAGCCATGTGATATTCACGTGCAACCAGAGATGGTCACAAAATGAAGGCTGCTTGCCCATGTGGTGTCTTCCTTTGTCTTCAAACTCCATTTTCAAAAGAACTTGTTCAAATTGCTTACTGCAAAAACTGCTGCATCTGGCCACCTTAAGCCAACAGCATGCTCAAATAACAGGACCAAAATAAGTGTCAGTACTTGATGAACGCTGCTTGTTGCTTCCACTGAAACTCTTCTGCACATGACAGCCGGAGTACTGAGCGGAGTAAGTAAGTAAGTAATGCTTTTCAACAACAAACAAACATAGGTAACAATTCCATCAAACAATTAGTTTTTAACTTTAGTCTATATATTGTCTCAAGGTTTGTCAAAACCTAGACTGCCTATTTGTCATTTGAGACATTACATTTCCAATGATGTATCACAAAGAAAAGCAGTGAATCCTCCACATTTGACAAATTACAACAAGTGAATCTTTGGCATTTTTCTTTTTTTTATTAATTACTATCAAAATACTTGCAGAGGAATTTTCTGCTGATAACTAATTATTAGCTTCAGGGTCGCGAGTGCCAATTAACTCTTCCCTAACAGGTGCACCAGGTGTCTTTTTGACCTTACCTCTCTCCCTTTTTTGTGTTTAGTTGAGTGAGATGTTCTTTTCTTCTACTTTCAGCGCTAAACAATAAAAATGTCATTACTGTAATATATGATCCATGAACCCAATCTTTCACAAATTCAAAGTAACATGCTAGTATTTGATCTGAGAGCCACTGCTGTTGACAATCAGAGTTTAGCACCCATTCAAAAGACATTCCGCGTTAGCCGATAGAAGAAAAGTCTAGCATACTCTATGACCGTCACTGATAGTCTTTGAGCCATTTTCATCTCGCTGTTACATAGAATATTGGCAGCTGCTTCCAAACATTACCATAGATTCAGCTGTTTAATGACCAAGACCAGTCATTAGAGAAAGAGAGAAAGATTCAGAAGTCACTGCTCAGTGGATACACCTGCGCTTGCATCAGGGGGTGGTGAGTTGCAGCATCCAATTTGGCATTTGTTTTGTTTTGTTTTTAGGGGTCACCAGCCAAAATGTCTGAGAGAATCACTCCTCCATGTCTGTCGGTAGTCTTCTCTCACTGGTATTACGAAACACATCTCCGGAGACATATTCCCTAACCAACTCTAGAACCTGCAAGACTATGCACGTATCCTCGCCACGTAAAGCACACTACGGCAGATAGGCACAATAAACGTATGGGAGAATTAGCAGAGGGCAAGCACCTCGTTCTTTTAAGTTGTATACAGCTTCTGTTTGCCCTGCTCTTCACCGTTGAGGATGTGCACTCTACTGCTCTACAAATTATTACGTTGCCATGTTGGTAAAAGAGGTTTCTATGGTGTTTCTGGAAGCCTAGCAAGGCATGATGCAGCAAAATGCAAAACACTTTGAGTGGAAGGTGCAGCATTGGAAACAACGCCAGCACACAGGGGAATCTCTGATCTTACGTTAAGCTTTTAAATGAGGGCTTACAGGTGTTGGGTTCCACTACACTACAACAAACAAACACACATACACACACATATGCAAACATGTGCAAACATGTGTACGCACACAAACCACATGCATTCCACCAAAAACAAAATCACTCTCTCTTCAGGGACACTAAAATACCTCCAATTAGACGTGTCACAGAACAACTGGGAAGGGACCTGGAGCAAAGACACACACATACACACAGACACAGACATAGACAGACAAACATACACACACACACACACACACACACACACACACACACACACACACACACACACACACACACACACACACACAGGACAGAAATATCCACGGCAGGCTCTGATTTAAGAGTCAGTGATGTGGAAAGGAAACATCTGGAAGGGAGGGAAAGAAACAAATGGCACAGAGACACACAGGCATGCATAAAAATAACAACGCAAACATCATCACCAGGCACACACACTTATACAAACAGGTTTCAGTGTTCGTCAAATACTTCTAAAATGTGTATTTATGAATGTGTCATATGCCATATGGTGTTCGAATGTTCCAAGCTAAATATATATATTTTTTCCTTTCTCTTCTATCTTTCCCAACCAATTCTGCGTGTATAAGTGACACTGTGTGTCAGTCCGGGTTATATGGAGGTCAGCAGAGTCCAAAGATGCTACACAAGTCTATTCCTCAGCTCCTGACAAAGACGACGCCGTCACTTCTCAGGGTCACGGGGAAACAAGCCTCGCTTGATGGAGAGAGGGGTCAAGGGGTGTGTACTGTATGTGTGTGTGTGTGTGTGAGTGGAGTCACCGGGGCGGTCTCCAACAGGAGGCATAATCAAACTCAGACAGACTCTCTTCCAATCACCAAGCCGAGGTAATCAAACTCAGACTCCTACGGCCTCCCCAACACATACATGTAATGATTAAGGTTATGAAAGGTTCTAAAGTTATTTTACAATGCATTTATGCATTTGGAACCAATCCGTCCCTGAGCTCTCTTCTGCATTGCTCTTGCGGCACTGCCTCGTCTTGTTGTCTCTGCTTTGTGACTACTCTGCTCTATATTTGCTCTGTATACATTACTTGAGGAAATAGCTGCATACTGATTGTCTCTGTTCCTCTTTCAAATTTATAACTCAAATCATTAATGTGCAGAACTATGAAGTTTCAAAGACGAGCTGGAACGTCTTCCAACCTTCTTGTGTTCAAGAGAACTTATTTCTGAAAACTTTGTAGAAAGTTTGCATTGACTTTGACCATACCCTAATTATGGAGGTACAATATGTAGAGAATTTTAAAGGGGAACTACGCAGATTTTACTCATTCAGGACAGTTTACTAGTCATGGAAAATCCGACTCTGAGCCTGTGGAAAGATTTATAAGGAGTTTTGTAGAGGGGGCTTTGTCAAGTCTGAGTGATGTTCCTCTCAGCTTGGCTTTGGAGACAAATTTAAATGTAAAAACGCCTGTGTTACAAAGTAATATTGTGGAATTTGAAAGATGTTAGCATGTATGCAGCAACAAAGGTCTAACAAGATGCAATCAATTGCATTTAAGTCAGGACATGTTGGCCTCTAGAGATATGATGAGATCTAGCGATATTAAAATGTGATAATATTTTATTGTCAAGGTGAAAAGATGTGAAAAGTGCAGAATTACGTCGGTACTACCAAGGACAAATTCACATTAAATCAAGCAGTGTCAAAGTTTGATACTTGAGCACATAAGCACGAAAAAATTTACCACAAAAAAGAAAGAACTAGGAATTAACTGATTTTAAATAAGGGATACATGGGGTTAACATGTGGGAGAGGGAGGTGTTATATTTTGTGTGGTTCGTAAAATGTTCTAAATAAACAACAAAAAAGTAAATAAGATAAATAGATTTGGAATTATTTTTACAACTGAAATACATTTTTTGGTATTACAGAGGGAAAGTACCGGAAAAGGGTACTGTAAGGTACTGGCACCAAATTTTAGGTAATAAAATGTCAACGGTACCCACCCCTACCCGCCACTTTTAAATTGTGTGGCAGCATTTTGATTTCCGTAGATACGCCAGTTATTATGTCTGACGAGGTTAGTTATACAGGAGAGAAGCCATTTGAGTTGGCGCTAGACCTTTCACAGTGCTCGTTTTTTATTCTAGCATTATTTTATTCAATTCTTATTTTCTCGTCTCGTGAGCCAAGCGTGAGCCTGCATTAATTTAAAGAAAAAAAATGTAACTGCCATGCAAGTCCCCAAACTTCATGGAAGTGAATTACTAAACCGCTGGAGTACTCTGTGTCAAAAAAAGTCAAACTCGGTAAGCTGGCGTTTTATGTACGTGTGTAATTCTCATTTATTTTTGCAGTTCAGCAATAATTAACAAGCGTGACATTACTGACTTCTCTATAGAAAAGATAAAGGCAGTTGATCAACTCTTTAGCCCAAAGCTGAGATAGCATTTAAAGTTCTACAGTAATTATATCAGCATATATAAGAGATCTGTGCATATGGGATCATAACTTCTTTATCTTGCGTTGTCTGAGTTCTTAAGCCGTTTTGACTTGTTTCTTCATTTTGTAAAGTGCATGTCTTTCATGTCCAGATATGCGTAGTGTTTCTGGGCATGTATCTTAAGCATGTGTACGTTTGCAGGCCTGTCTGTGCGTGTGTGTGTGTGTGTGTGTGTGTGTGTGTGTGTGTGTGTGTGTCTGTGCGTGTGTGTGTGTGTGTGTGTGTGTGTGTGTGTGTGTGTGTGTGTGTGTATAGTCCTCCAGTGACTGCTCTCTTTGGGGATATTTTGCTGCTCTAATGGTCTAATGTACAAACCTACAAAGACCTCCACCACTGTGAACTGAAGAGAAGCACACAGACATGCCCACACTCCTCTGGCCTACAGGGAGACTGACTGCTGTTTTGATTGACAGGCTGAGGTGTGTGTAAATGTGTGTGTATGTTATAGAGAGACAGAGAGGCAGAGAGAGATGATAGCAGGTGTATGAAGCTTACTTAATTGGAGAAAGAATCCTCATGTCCTGTAACTAACAGAAATGCCCTGAGGCAATTAGAACTCACTTTCTGCCTAATGCAAACACAGTGACTACACATGTGTATACATTAACTTAATACCACTTCTGCACCTTGAATTGGACCCTCCATCCCCGGAGTGACTATGTTGATGTGACTTGTGTTGACTTGATATTGGGACACGTTGTACAGCACATGTGTTACTTTGAATAGATCCATCTTCTTGCAATCTGTCACGTCCAGTATGCAGTGATAACTATCTGAACATCTCTTCTAACACCATATGTTGTCAGTGGTGCTAAAAAAGAAAAGAAAAAAAGAAGCCTCCAGGAGCTGCTTCTGTTAGAGGAAGGCTGTTCTTCCTGTAATTACAGTGTATGACCTCTCACCAAGCTGTTGAGCTGCAATCAATTGTGGCTGTTGCAGCTCGACCACTGATGACAGTTAGTGCTTTTTATTTTAAGCAGTCTAGGCCACACTTACAGGATAGTGAGCAAGGACATGCAGATAATGGATCCGTCAAATAGGCAGGTCATACAGTGGGTTGTGTACCATTTTTCTCAGCTCTTACAGGATTTGTGGATTAGCCAAAAGATTTTGAGTGTCAATCTGAACACAGCATGAATGTGACAAGCAGCTCTTATAAATGTGACTGCATAAGTGTTAATGCCTGTGCGTGTGTGAAAAGAGCTTTTTCTACCAGATAATAACAGGTTGTTGGTCATATTCTCAGTCTACATTAGTAACTTACTTCATAAGGTTTTTTTTCTTTTCTGGGTCTTTCTTTACCAATCCTCTTTCTCTTGTTCTTCTCTGTTGAGCACAAGGCTCAAGTCAAAAAAAGGGTAAGAATAGGAAATACGTATCTCATTTATTCTAAATTTCTGAAAAGAAAGACAACATTTTTAGAAATAGAACATTTGACTGACAGCAATGAACTTTTGTCTTCACATCCTGTACAAGCTGTTTAATGGAATGGAAAAGTGAAAAGAGAGGAGACAGGAAATCGAAGGAGACAGAGATAGGACAGGAAATATAAAAGAACATAATAAGAAAGAGGAGGAGGTGCAAGTGAACACAAAAAACACAATGTGCATGAGTTAATTCACATCTTGCACCAGTTAACCTGGTGAATTGCTCATTGCTTCAATTTAATCTCATTTGCACAAAATGGAAATTATCCTCAAATTTCCTGCTAGCAAACCTTGACTGATTGCTATCATTAATAGGCCCAGTCTCCTACTCAGTTTGTACACTCAGTACAAGCATCTTTTCAATCCAAATTCACAATTGCTTATTATTTTTTAAACTTTTTTTGCATTGTCATCCTGCAGTGTTATCAGTGTAGTTTGCTATGTGACAAACACATAATATGATCTAAATACATTCCCAACTGCAGCCCTTTTTCCATTTCCAAAACGAACCAACCGAACAATGTGCTGTTAAAGGTTTAATATCCATGTTTCCATGTTTCATTGTTTGTTTCATTCTGTCATCCTTTCACTTGTCTCCCAGTTTTTATTGAATCCTTCTTTCCTCTAGTCCTCTCCGATCTCAATAACAAATAATGGAATCAAACCTGATGCCTTATAGCAAAGGATATTTACCCAAGAAATGTTTATTGTAGAAAGTACACACTGATACACAAAAACAAACACATGCGCATGCAGACGTTTATGGCCGGAGACTGATCAGTGAAGCCTTACTAAAAAACGCCCAAGGGAGAATTCCACTCTGACAGCTGTAACAAGGTAGTGTGCGTATATTTATGTGAGTGTGTGTGTGTGTCAGTGTGTGCATTTGTGACAAAGGATGCCAAAGGATACAACCCTGTAAAGAGAATCTAATTAAAACTCTATACAGCCACAAGGGACAAAGTGCTCCCTCCCTCTCTCCCTCCCTCTCTCCTCCTTTCATTTAACCATAGTGAACACTTCAGCTGAAGGACTGTTAGACAGGAGAGTTTAATCTCTGGCCTCCAAGGAGAAGCCACATAGAGAAAGGGATATGAAGTGATTCAGCCATAAAGGCTGTGACTAAGGCAGGAACACAGAGGGAGAAGCAAAGAATTTACATATTAGTTCTTGTGTAGCCTATTTCTTCCTAAATGAACAAATGGCCGCATGCCATTCATTAACCAAACCTAATGAATGAATTCAGGTGTTCTTGAATTAAAACAATGACGCCATAACTGAAAATTACATAAAAACACATATCAACAGATATAGAAACTATGATTTTAATATTTTTTTAAATACCAACAAATAGCTAGCAGTATCTCTATCAAAACTTGATTTAGGCTATAATAACCTACACATTGTATCAGAAAAGACTGAATTGAACTGAATTTCAAAAATAGCACACTGATAAGCAGCTTTCTAACATTTTGGATGTGGGTACAGATTAGTAAAATACCCATATAAAAGATCAAAGAGTTCCAACTCTCTTGCTTATCTCTAGCCTGCCTTTACTAACATCGATGTGTAAAACATTCAGGTAAAAGGGCCTCTCATTTCTCTTGCTTTTGCTGGTTAATTTTTAAACCCAAAATTTGTGGGGTTAAAAATCTGACTTGGACTCGTAACACCACTTAACATCAGTCTACAATCATGATTGGACAGTGTTAAATTGTAGTTCAACAAGACTACTTGAGTGGTGAGTCTGCTCTGATGAAACAATCGGGCTGGGTCACGTCAATTTCAGCTGTTGGAATCTCACAACTTCCATCCACATGATATCAATAATTAAAGCTTCTCAATTTAATGGGCCTCCTGCATTTGGATCAAGTAGTTTACAAAAAAAGAATGCCTGCAAATTCTAAATGAAATTGATTTCATCAATTTTTCTGATGTGTCAGATACGTAGTTAATCATCTTTCACATCCTCTGCTGCGCGTCTCCTTTCAGGTTGTATGTACGGGTTGTCAACAGTAATTATGCAGCCACTCAAACCGCTTTCTGAGCCAACAAACAGTGCAGATTTCAACTGAATCTTTGAGTTTTTAGCAAAATGAATTCAGATCCATGAAAGTGCTATCAAATCCCAACCCTGATTGAGAACCCAATCATGCTCCAGTCCCAAAAAGCCTAAAAAAGGTGAAGCAAAGTCAATTAATGAGGGAGCTGCTATTTCTCAAAGACTAATCTTCTAATCCACAATCAGTCCTATTTGATTACTAAGCTTCTTTGTGAGATTTAAATATGCTGCATGACTTTTTTTACGGATTGTGACTTGGTAAAGTTACACCACTTTAATAAGCAGCGTTGTTCGATATTACACCCAAAGCTTTGACAATCAGGCAGGATGATTTTTTTTTACCTGAGATGCTCAGGTAGACAGCAGGACTTGTCACATTCTCTCCTGTCATCTCATTCACCGCCTCTACGTGGTAACGGCCAGCGTCCGCTGCAGTGGTTGCTAAGACGACCAGCTGATTGTCCAAAGTGATTGCACTGCAGGGCAGAAAAACACAGACATCAAAGGATTAGAAAACACAAGAACAACAACCAAAAGCAAAACGTGCCTTCTTCTTGTGTTTTTCCTCCGTCTGAGACAGGAACACTGCTCAAACTAAGAATCTGACAAGAGGAGAGTATTTGGTACATGGATCATTTAGAATTCATATGGGGGAGAAGGAAACATTGAATAGAATCATCAGAAAGGAAAGAGGATTCCGAGAGCTTAAATAAATCCCTCCTCCTGTCTCAGATTGATATGTGGCTCCTCTGTCATTCTTTTTGTCCATTCTTGTAGTTTGTGTATTGTGTTGTTGTTCTTCCTTCTTTACACAGGTCCATCTTTATTTCCCTGTGTACCAGTGGTGATCAATACAGCACGAACATACAATATACACGAGCACACACAATCACAAGCCCACAAGATCTAACACTGTTCTCATAGATAAGAAGCAATCACTTACAAACAGACTTTGTTTACTGTTGCTTTTCAGGGGAGTATAATAGGAAGAGTTGATTTTTCAGGGAAACGGTGTGGGAGAGAATAGCAGGAGAGAGTCGAGGAGGGTAAAAAATGTATTCGTAGAGCTCAGATTTTCCTGTGTTTGAACTTGTGTGCCTGGGAACAGATGCCGCCAGGCAAGAAGTGCAGGTTGATGTTTTTAGTAATGCTTCTTGTGTTTTCAGCATGTCAGTGAAAGTAAATCTTCCGATATTTTAACCTGAGAACTGACACTGAAATTAAATCAATACGACCAAAGGGTCTCATAAAGTGAGATGATAGTCTTTTTATTCTTATTGACTTTAATTGTCTGATTCTGTGCTCCCGCAACACAGCTACATACTGCATGCTGTGTTAAGATTGTAAAGCACTGCAAGACAAACTTCAGATTTGAAGATACATAAATAAAAAACAACAGAAGAAAAGATATGAAATGTGGATGATCCCAAATACTACATGTTTAAACACATTTAGTCTTTGGTAAAGGAGTGTGCTAGATTTGGACAGACATCATTTTGAACAAACATCTGCAAGTGTATGTATCTGTAAGATGTGTTTCTGTGAGCATTGTTTAGCAATGCTGAATTGGCAGCAACATGTGCTCCCCAAAACTGGATCGGTACAGCGCCAGTTGGGTGTAGTTTCCACTCAATTTCAATTCGGCACATAAAGCAGCACATGCTACTTATGCCGACCTAAATCGACACCATATCAGGTATATCATATCCCGTGTATCAACAACAAGCTGAGTCCAATAGTCCCAGCACTTCTTTGTCTTTGCCGACACTTTTAAAGCTGGAAATGATTGAACTAGATTAAGACAGCATAGTGACTACCTGCTGCTGTTTTATTATCAGATGATCACCTCATATGGCGCCTCCACTCCAATGGTGCTGCAGTGTTATCAACAGCATGCTGGCAAAACCAAATTGAGTCCAACCAATATCATCTACCATCATCCACAGTTTAGAGACGACCATGTTGATGCACCCATGGACGTGAGATCATGATAGCTCTGAACAGTATACATGGAAATGTTTGTATTGAACGAACTTCATATTGATTGTGGAGAGAGGAGAGGAGAGTACGTGGCGATGCTTGACACACACACACACACACACACACACACACACACACACACACACACACACACTCACTCACATACAGACAGTGTGATTTCCAAGAAGAACATCCACAAGAGTCAGAGCCTCAACACTGACACTCTATTTGTGTGAGTGTATGTTACTTTGTGTGTGCATGTATGTGTGTGCACTCAACCGCATCTCACTGCCTGAAAAAGAGGCTTTACCAAACCCTTCTCCTGTTCTCCACAACTGGTTCCACAGTGAGGATAGATACTGCATCCTCACCGAAGTCTATAATGCAATTTATTGCTGTTAAGCTCATTAACTGCACTGACCATCCCATTTTATCACATCTGTTTTACCCAGCACCCAGCTGATTAATAGACAGGCACGCTTCCATTTGCCTATAGTGTCTAAGGATGGAGAGAGCCTAGGAGGTTCGAGGGAATCTAAATCCACCAAGCTATTAACAGTCAAAGGAGCTCCGTGGGCGGGTATGAGAATGCAGAAAGACAAATTAAGATAGCATATTAACAATGGAACATTTGTTGAGTTCAAAGGCTTTGGTGATGCAGTATTTTCCTCACTTACATATCCCGTTTATGTGTACTATTTACAATTACCTGTGATGATACTGTCTGATGGCTACAGCAATTTTCTTCACACTTCGATTGGATCCAAATTGGGAGGTCTCAGACTTGATTTCCAACATGGAACTTTCATAACGAAAAAGTGACACAGAGGGAAAGAAATGAACTATGCCCACAAGATGTCGGGCAATCTAAAATCACGTGGATTTCCCTTCAAAAAATAATAAATTTTACCCAATTTGTTTTAAGTAGCTGGAGGGTGGTTATACACTCTCATCCTAAGAGTTACAATACAGTCAGACACACTAGCAGGCATACAAATAGGCATGCACATGAGCTGCTTTCGTGCATCTTTTCATTCTGACGGATGGCTGAACTGACGTAGTTGAGATTTAATAAAACATAAATTCAACATACAACTTTCTGCTCCCTTTTAGTTTTACATTTAATTAAACATAATTGTTCAGGCTTTTAATTAAAGACAAACTCAATTGTAAAACAGTGCATGCTTATGTGCATATATGTGTGACAGTTTATCCCCAGGCATAAGAGAGAAATTAAAATAAATATCAACTGCCTCCTATTCACCTCTCCTCCTGCATTCCTCCCTGTATCCCTCACCCAAGCTCAAATAATATAAAATAGCCTCTCTGCCTCTTTCTCTTACAGTATATCCAATTTTCCATTCTCCCTCAGATTACAATCTGCACATTTGTTTCTTGGTTTCATCCAATTTTCTTTGCGTTTTTCTTTCTCTAGTTTTCTCTCAATCGTCCCCCCTGATTGTCCCGTCTTACCTCCCCTCTCCCCTCTCCCCCGCCCCAGACTCTTTTGAACCAGAGCACCAAGCCAGATTGGTCTTTCATTAAGTGTCTGGCCCCAAGACCCTTTTTTAATAAACAGTACAGTAGGGTGTCTGCAATGCAAGGCTGAAAACAAACACACACACACAAACACACACACACGTACATATGCACCACTCCGCCTTCCCTTCTGTTATTGGGAACTTTGACAACATTAGGCCAAATCCATGTTCCAATCAAGGTCATGAAAGAGAATTACACAAGAGTTATTACATTTGGACAAACACACCTCCTGCTGAATGGTGCATTATGTGTCTATGTGTGTGTATTGTGTATGAAAACCTGTATAAATCCTGCTTATAATTAGGATTTTGTTTATACAAACTGGGTTGGGGTATTCAAAATTTTGAAGCATTCCTGCTTTCAAAATTGCCTGTCAGTTTGAGTTGTGGTGTGGAGTCCTCTATTCTAAAGTAATTGGTAACTATAAAACTCTGCTGCAGAGAGTGCTTTGTTTTGAGAGGAGGGGGAAAGCTATACCATATTCATCAATTTAAGCTGCTATGATAGCTTTTTTGGGATTGTGTTTTTCTTTGTCTTCACAACTGCAAACAATTAAAAAACACACAATTGCTGTATAAACATTACCAAACAAGTCATCTTAATAATTAAAGTATTATTTTGTACTTTTAAATGTATTCATTAGTTATACTGATACAGACTCTTATTGTAGATGAAAAAACGTAATGCAAACTTCTTGTAACCTTATTGGATTCTATGAGGATTAATATGCCAATCATCCATCAAGAATTACATTTCTGATGGGGCGACCTCTAGCTCACCCAGTAAGAGCGTGCACCCCATGTAGGCTGAGTCCTTTGCAGTGGCCCGGGTTTGAATCTGACCTGTGGTTCTTTGCTAGGTGTCTTCCTCTCTCTTTCTCTCCCCCTTTCCTGTCTATCCACTGTCAAATAAAAGGGAAAAGCCCCTAAAAAATAATCTTAAAAAAAAGAATTACATTTCTGCGATTGTTGAGCTTTCAGTGAACACAAAGCTGGTAGTGGAGTATGTTTCCCCAATTTCAAAGGACACACTCTTTTAGTGGCTGATGGGAATACCTGAGAGCCAGTTTGTGTCCTAATGCTTTGGGGTAAATTGGGCTCCAGCAGAAGCCTGGCGGTCTTAGATGATATTAGGCTTGGATATAGGACGGACCCTGGTGGTAAACAGAGAATATATTTTTTATTCTATTTTTTTTCAGAGGACTTAACTTTGCCAATTTCCTACAACAGTTCCATGTAGTTTTGAAACATATGATAGATGTGTTTTAGTAATGGGATTAAACAGTCTAACTGAGTTAAGACTGAGAACTGGACCGCTGCCAGCAGCTCTTGACATTTTGCTGCCAGCAGCTCGACAGTGACTGCTTTAGTGATTTTCCATGCATAGTTTAAATGAAGCTATTGTTAACACAGCCTATGGTTAAAGATTTGTTTTACAGTATTTGCTTAACATTCTTTAATCCTCTTGCTCAGTCAAAATGCAAAGGCTCCAAAAATTATCTTTAAAAAAACATTTGTTTAAGTTTCTGATTGCTACAAATGTAAAAGCCCTAAATGCTAAATTAAGATTCAAAGTTTGGTCAAATGTCATTTTTGCAGCATTATCATTGAGGCTTGTTCTGTGTGAGACTCAAGAGATAAGTCTTTTTTAGATTGTATATTTTCTCAAGTTTGATTTGCCTGCCCAGGGACTGCTGATGAAATTTAGCTATGAGCTAATTGTGGGACAGTCAATGACTGTCTAGTGTCCTTGATCAATATAAAAGTAAATAAATAAAAAATCCTTAAATAAATTCTACTGTAAACAAATGGGTAGCCCCAAAACCCAAACAGATGATTGAAACTTGCTGTTATTTTAAAGTTGATTGACAGATCTATTGAAAGAAAGCTTAATAACAGACACCAAGTCATTAATGTTTTTACTGCGAACGTCTGTTTTAGATCATTAATGTGTGATACAGGGGTTGATGCATAGACTGTATAAGTGAAGCCAAACCCTGGCGGGTGGCTGTAGTATACTATAGGTCATAAATCCCGCCCCCTCCATGTTAGGGACATGGTCTGAACCAAAAATCCAAGTTCACGTCAAATACATTTTTATGAGATTATGAGATTCTATGAGATTCTGTCATTTAATGTACTTCTTGTCACAATGTTTGTTCAAGTATAGTTTGTAAGCATAGCAGTTGCTAAAGACAAATGCTAATGCATCCTCTTCAGCTCATGTGTGTGGTTCAAAAAGTAAAAAGTTAGACTAATATTGGATAACAGTATGTGCCTCATAATTTGGTATTTGATACTGTTATAGTTTCTGCTCATGCTTGTGTCCCACAGCTGGACTGTCATTGGCATTCTTTCTACAAGACCCTTTAAGAGTGCCTCTTGATCCAAACTTGTAGGAAAAGAATCTCTTAACACATTAATTGCCACGTACAGCATAAGATGTCTGCTACCCTTTTATCTTGTGATAAACAAAAGGGAAACAACTAAACATCCACAAAACATCTCTGCATCTCTATAACAGGCCGGCTGGAGCTGAACCAAATGAATAGAAATAATGGAAGCAGACTGCTGATGCATTAAAAATGTGCATCAACTATTTAAAAAGCCTGGATTGCGTCTATCTCAATTTAAATCAAGGCCAAAACATTTTGGACTACATTAAAATGATAAGAGGGAAACATTCATGTTTGTGAAAGGCACCCGTTGGGCACATCCAGAGCAGTCAATCACAACGACACACCTTTCTACAGACCTACTCACCAGATGGCCAAACTGATGTGGACACCAAAACAAAGCATACGGACACTCAAACATTACACCCATATGCTATTACTGAAACAAATAGTCAATGAAATGATTATCAAAAGATTAATGGCAACTATTTTGATTATCTCACCATTTAAGCTTTTTCAATCATAGATGCACACTCTGTATCCAGATTCTCTGTCTTTATAATTGCAAAGTAAAGCCTTTGGGTTTTGGATTGTTGGTCAGACAGAGCAAGAATTTAAAAGGCCTCAACTTGCACTCGTAAATTGCTAATTTGCACATAATAGGGGCCAAAAAACAGAACAGAAATCAAGTAAGGCTAATAAGGCCTTAACAGGAACACAGACCCTAAACCAAATGTAAGTACGAGGGCTACGTATTTTTGGCAATATCGTGTGCAACCCAGCTCCTCTCTCGTGTTAAAATTTTATTTAAGTTTCTGTCCACACACTATTTATAACTCAAAACCAAATCTAAAGTTATTCTCTGTTAATGTCTTAGTTCTGCATGCATCTTGATGATTTTTCCACTCAGAGAAATACAGCCTGCACATGTGACTGCACATGAAACCAATAAAGAGAGGGAGAAAGAGAAAGGGAAAAAAAGAAAATGGTAGAGGTTAGAACATTAATGAACACTAATGTTTGAGAGAGATTTTAACAACCCCTTCACTGACTCAGAAAACATTTCCCTCCCTTCTGCCCTACACACTCTGCAGCTCTGTGACTTGTAATTAACGCAGTGCCTAAATCACAGGCTTGCTTCCTCAATCACCTTTACAGTTCCTTCAAACGGTCAAACGGACACAGAAAGGGAAACTTTTCTGTGGTCGTACACCGGCTTGGCCAGTTGCCACTGACAATAAGTCCTCCACACACACACACACACACACACACACACACACACACACACACACACACACACACACACACACACACACACACACACACACACACACACACACACACACACACACACACACACACACACACACACACACACACACACACACACACACAGTGGTAGGGGAGACATGTAGCCTAGGGCCTGCAATCCAAAAGTAATTGACATGTGTGTATATGTGTATATGAGAGAGAGGGAGAGAGAGAGAGAGAGAGAGAGTAAAAGTTAGAGGGCTGCTGAACAGACTCTGTTTGTTTAATGTCCCCTGGCATGGCCTGAGGGACATGCAGAGAGAAGTGGAAAGGTAACGGTAAGGGACAGGAAAGCAAAGTAAAGCGGGGGCAAGGGTGAGGTGCAGACAGAAAGAGAGGACAGAAGAGGAGAGAGGGATGAGGCAAGATACTAAGTAAACAGAGGAAGGAGACGGTTCTCTCCACTCACTGTTTGTTCAGCTATGAATCATTTACTTTCTACCACTGCTTTACGTCTGTCTTCTGTCTTTTTTCACACATAAAAGCGCTTATTCACGTAATTGCACAATTATCTGTCATAACAGGTCATACAGTAAATCTAGAGTACAAGACCACATTCTTCTAACTAGGCAGTTGGATAATGGTAACTGTGTGTGTGTGACTGTTCTAGTCCCATTAGGTGGATGGATCTCTAGACGAATGGCTATTATTCTAATTAGCACTAATTATGTCTGCTTCCAATTAACCACACAACTGGCGGTGACTTCTCTCACTGTCTTTCCATCTGAGACACACACACACACACACTCTCTCTCTCTGTACTTCTTTCAGCCAGAGAAAAACCTTATTCTCCAACCCTGTCTCTCCCAGCCGCTCATCTCAACAGAGAGTCAATAATCTTGAAAATAAGCCTCATTGTGTTTCATATGACAGTTTGAACCTGAAATAATGAGTGTTAAATTCAAATGCTGTGATTTTATATTCGGCTTTTACAAAGTTCACTTTGCTAAGCTATCTGCACAAAGGATTGAAGCAGTTTAAGTCTGTTCATGGTTTGTCGGATCCTATTCACAGTTAGTGTTAAATGTTCAAGGTTACATGGTTGGATATATGTTGCAGTGAGAAGAGTGATCCATGTGAGTCCAGCAGTGGCCTCAAGATGATTGCCTGAACTAGTTCCAGACTTCATACAGTATATTGTGATATACCGTAGTGCTTTTTCTGGAAATTCAATGAGGAGACCAATTGCTAATCTAGAGAATCAAATTCCTGAAAATCAAGGTACTTTCTAACATTGATGCAAAAAATTGAAATCCAGTTTCAAGTTACTCATTTGTAACATGGCATACGACATTAAAGGAATAGCTTTGATGGCCTACAATATTAACGGGATAGCTACCTCTGTTCAAACAGATAAGCATAATCTGTGATGGCTTACAAATGTCCTTTATCTCCTAATTTAACATGTGTATTGCCTAACCCTAATTAAAAAGTTGTATAACACTATTTATACATGATGTGCATTGTTCCATTATTGTTTGCTGTGGATGCTTGCCTAAGTCTGGGAATACCTTCAACTCTGTTCAGTGTTGAAACAATATGACACGACACATAATCAAAAATCTATGTAAATAAATAAGTGTGTACATAGGGTCACACTGATGATCTATAAAACAAAGGCACATATTGCTATTTTAAATGTAGACAAATGACTTCCTGTAGCTTTAAAGGTCAGCAGTAATAGTATGGCGTAAACAAGCACAATGTTGCTGCTTTATTATTAACGCAGACACAACCACACACTTACAGCATCTCCTGTACAACAAGGGTTTTTTAACTGATACACTTGTCACCATAGTGATAGGAAATCAATACGACGCCAAAAAAATGATTCCGCCTACAGGTGAAAACATTTTAATCTACATTATTCTGTAACAAACCACCACATACACACACACACACACACACACACACACACACACACACCTTCTGATGTGCACAAAGCCTGCAGCTATAGTGTCAGTGAATACATCGCTCACATTGACCTGCTCCTTCTACAAAGCCACACCATATGAAGGACTGCTGTGTCTTTTTTTTCTCAAAAGTGGGCAAACATTGGCAAGCACAAACTCGGGGCACAAGCATCCACTGAAATGACTCAAAATAAAAGGCCAGTATAGGCCAGCATGTATGTGTATTTTGATGAGAATAACCCATTATAAACACTGCACTTTGAAGTGCATTTAAATATATATTTACGGTAAATGTGCTAAATAAACATCAAAGTAAGACAGGCAAAATTAAAGCATATATGAGTGATTTCTTTTCTGGTGATTTTCCAGAGGTCTATGTATGCCCCTCCACCAACCAACTTCTCTTGGCTCTTGCTTTGTAACAACAGGCGGAAATGCGAGCTGAATTTAATGTTAACAATGATACCAATTTCCGTGTGCCAACTGATCAGCGTAAACACAACCTCAGCTGCAATTCTACCCTTTTTGGTGAAGGCATTGTTTGGAGACAGAAAATTGCCCAAGATGCGCAAGTGCAAAATGGACAGCTGACGTAAATGTCATTGTGGATGCTGGTTCTACAGAAGTATGAAATTAGAGTCGTAGAGGATGTGTATGTGTACCGGTAACACATTTGTGTGCATGTGTGATAAAGACGAATAGGAAACCTGTAGCATGACCTAGCAGTGAATACTAGAAAGCAGGAGAGGAAGAGAAAAAAAGAGTTTCCTTCAGTAAGGATGGATAGCTAAGTGTTTGAACTAAAAACTGACCTTAAGCACTGTGAATGCATTTATTTTTTGACACAAGCCCCCAAATCATGAACACAAAACCACTATTTAAATACTCGAGCAGAGAGGCTAAAGCACAGAAAGCAAGAGTGTAATTTCCAGAGAGCAGGAAATGCTAAAATGCCTTTATTTGTCTGTGAGATAAAAGAAACCTGTGACCTTCTGCTTATTGAGCCAGCTCTCTGTTCTCCATTATGTCAACTTGTGGGTCTGTTAGCATTTGGTTGTTTTTGTCTGGCTGTCCTGGGGATGGTTAACGGAGGAAATACAAAGCTATATCTACAGTGTGGAGGATGGTAAACAAATATGGACTTAAAGGAACACGGCGAGTTTTTGGGACTTTAGCTTATTCACCGTATCCCCCAGAGTTAGACGAGTCGATACATACCCTTCTCAACTCCGTACGTGCTGTAACTCTGTCTGACACCCCCAGCATTAGCTTAGCCTAGCAAAGATCCTGCAGGTAACTGGTTCCAACTAGCCTACTGCTCCCAATAAGTGACACAATAACGCCAACATGTTCCTGTTTACATGTTGTGATTTGTATAGTCACAGCGTGTACAAATAACAAGGTCATATGAGACACAGCCATATTGTAACCGCATAACTGGGAACTATATTCTCAGAAAGGCGGAGTGATTAGTGCAACACTGAAAAGGACAGTTATTTCAGTCAATAAAATGTGAATAGCTAGCTAGTAGCAAACAAGACTGGTGATCATGGCTGACCTTGAGGAATTGTCAGAGGATTTTTACTTGGTATCAAACCAAGATCCAGAACCATATCTTTTTGAGCCAGAATAAACCGACAAGGAGTTACAAATTTTGGAAGCTGATAGACAAAATGGCGAACAGACTGACGTCGAGAGGAGAATCAGAACGAACAAGGACTGGTGGTGTTTATGTGGAATCCAATCCATTAGCAAGGTAAAGGCTACAGTCATGAGCATTAGCTCTAACATCGCTCATTTTATTCTGGGGTGGAAAAGCACATTTGTGACAACACAGTAACATTACAGGGGATAAATGTACTCCGAGAACAACTGCAATAGTAGTGACCAACCAATTCATGTATTAGTGTTCCTAACGTTACCACTGTTACAGTAGTTAGTTAGTCCGCTAAAAACATAACGGAATACTTACCGTAGCTGCAGGGGATCCACTTTGTCCGGTCTATACTATCAATAGGATGGCCGTATCCTTCAGCATGTTTCATGGTCCATGTGGCTAATTCTATTTTTTCATAATAATCATCCTCAGTGAAATGTTCTGAGCAAACACAATGGTTCTTGAAGCTGGCTGCAGGTGTATTTGGATCCATAACCAGAGCAAGTATAGCCATAGATTCAGCCGGTCAGCGTTTTTGGTTGGAATTCTATGAAACATCATGGTATACTTGGTCTCCTCTGTTTATTGTCGCAGCTAACACAAACACCTATGATTGTAAACTATGCTTTTAGTATCTAGTAATTGTTGACTCTATTACTCCAACTCTGAGCAAACTCCAGACAAACTCTCTGCACAGGTGACCGGGCTTCTCAGGTGACAGAGTTACAGCACGCACGGAGGTGTATGTATCAACTCGTCTAACTCTGGGGGATAAGGTGAATAAGCTAAAGTCCCAAAAGGTTGGTGTGTTCCTTTAAATAATCTTTTGAGAGAAGTGTGTTTCCCTTTATTTGCTTAGTCATTTGTTTCATGGTGTCTTCTGTCCCTCGTGTGTTCATCACCTGCAGCCTCTTACAAAGTGTTAAAAAAGTCTTCCTCAGGCACTCCTCACTGGACCATGTAGTCTCTTAGTCTCTCGCTTACTCTTTTTCTGCTTTGCTTTCCCTTTCTCTGTTTTGTCGATAGGTAAAGAACTCTTCTCAATGACAGCTGTGGGTATGAGTGTGTGGGGTATGAGTGTGTGTATGCGTACATGTGTGTACAGTCTGGTCAGTGATGGATGTGTGTGTGGCAGGTAATTAAAAGTGTGATTACTAGATAATTAAAAGAGGTCTCTGTCTTTAGAATATTTAACAACTTTAGACAGAGGGCGTGCGTGCGCACACACACACACACACACACACACACACACACACACACACACACACACACACACACACACTTGACCGGCGGGAGTGTGTTGGTTCAGACATTAATGGGGGTATAATGATTCCTGAGATTATATAGGATATAGGCAGGGAGACACAAGTAGAGAAAAAGAAGAGAAGTGGAAAAAGAGGGAAAGTAGGGCCTCAGGAGGACGAAAGACACTGCACCTTTCAAATATATTAAGTATATCCATAGAATTAATCATCATCAGACACACACACAAGAAATATAGCCGTTAGCGGAAATTTGCGCGTTCAAACCCTTTTTTTGGCTTCTCAAAGCACTGTCACTAGGTACATTTCACTTACATTCATACACCTGAGATCAGACTGCAGGGCCTGCGATCAAACCACCAACCTTCTAAAGCCTAAAGTCCATGTGAACAGCTGTTCATATTGTAGATTGAAAATATATCCCTGCATTTTACACTATCCCATTGTTAATGTAAATGAGAAAAACAGCTGATTGAAGTTATGCAAATAGATCAATCACAGCTGATTCCCATCTAGGAAACACATTCAGCTGTTGAGGTTCTTTCAATTGCATGACCATTGTTTTTACAGTATTCTTCATATGTTACAGTAAGTGAGTGTTGTACTTTGACAGCAAGGATTACAGTAACCAAAGTCCCATTCCTTGGCCAAAGCTGATTCTGATATGTTACAGTAGCACATAAAGTAAAAAGAGCTATTTGGGCTGATTTTGTGTGTAAAAGGATCAATACAGTAAAGATGAACACAAAGAAAGTAAGAAGAATTCCTGCATGAGGGAGAGGAAGACGAGTACCCCTTTTTTCATAAACCGTACATTTTATGAAAAAAGAGTAGCTTTATAGAATGTGTCACTGCCCGATGTGAGTCGAGTGCTGATACGAGTTGTGCATGCGTCACTTTGCGACAAGTAGCCTACAAGATGCTAACGAGAGACTTTTGTAATGTCAATACAGTAAAAATGGACCTACTTTCTTCCCTACTGGCTAAAAGTTAGCAATCAAACACAACAAAGGCTGTCAGCTGAATGGCGTTTTGAGCTAACGTTAGCAATCAAACAATCTTAGATAGCTAAAACGTTTTTGAAATGATTTCCATCTTCTGTTATTGTTTGTAATGACAAAAAATGGATTTCACAAATTTCAGTATGACACGTTATGCTGTAAAGCGTTTAAATCTGAGCATGCACGATTAATAGAGACAGAATGTATGAAAAAAGGGGTACTCGTCTTCCTCTCCCTCATGCAGGAATTCTTCTTACTTTCTGTGTGTTCATCTTTACTGTATTGATCCTTTTACACACATATACTATTAGAATAATATACTATTATCTATTGTATAAGGGCAGACCTGACACATAAAATAATACAGTTTCTGTAATTTCCACATATTAGTGTTTTTATGGCATTGGGATATGACTGACTAAATGTTACTGTTGGGAGAGAACATGTGTGAAGAATTCTGTGATTGTGTTAGTGTGTTATTGTATTTTGAAAATTAGTGTTGGAATTTAGTTTACAATGTGTGATTTTGAGCATAAAGTTAACTGTTGCCAGTTGTGTGTTGTAGGTGTGTTGGTGCGTTAAGAGTTGGGAAAATTGTTAAAAGTATTGGAAAAATTGTCATAGCATTTGTAAAAAACTGTAATGGTAACATATTTTGCAAATGTGATGCAATCATCTGTGTCTCACTCCTGCAGTTTAGTGAGATTTTTGTTCCTCCTCCTCCTCTCTCTCCTGCTGTTTGTCTCCCTCCCTCGAGTGTGAGAAGCAGAGTAAGCCTGTCATTTGGGAGAGTCATTAAGTACAGCCTCAGAGTCTTTTCTACTTTCAACTTTAAAAAAAGTTTTCGTTTTACCATAGCTGTTTCAGGGGACACAAGTTAAGGACCAATTTGAGGGGTCTCAAATTCATCTGATATATCCGCCAGGCTGTTATCTCAGCAACCGCAAAATATCTGACTGCGAGCTGGATCTAAAGTAATGGTTCTAAAGTAATGGTGCTATCAACTCCAAAATGTCCACCCATTTCTGCACCAAGATAGGAAAGAAAATGTTATTTATAAATGTGTTTTTACCTTGTGGCATATGTGTGGGTCTACCTATAGCCTACAGACTTGGAAACCACATCAAGAATTTTAAACAAAGCTACGACAAATTGCTTTAGGCAGAGAATAAGCAATGAATATTCATATTTCAACAGCAGGCCCTAAAGTGCTGTCTTCATAATGCAATTCCATCTCACTCCACCTTGACAATGAATAATATTACCAGAAAAGGCAATGCAATTAAAGCAACCCCTTGTTCGCTGTCTCCCTTTGCCACATGTGTCGCTCCCCCACTCCCTATGCAGTACAGTGATAACATTAAAAATTGAACAAGTCATCTGATTTCTTTACTGCAAAATTCATGAATAATAGTGTGGTGGTAGAATAAGTCGCCTCTGGACAATTTATTAAACAAAAAAACATTCTTTTGCAAGCAGACAAAATGTATGAGTACAGACACTGGTCCTAAATTAGACATAAATAGAAGTAGAAGTGAATTGTAAAGCGGCAGTGAAGTAGCCCTAAATCTGAGGTTAGAAAATCATTTCTCCAATTATTTACACGGTTGATTACAAATGTCGAGAGATGATTAGTAATCTAAACTGAATACATTATGCATGTGTGCACAAATATGCTGTATGTAAACACAACAACACACACACCAAGTCAGGGTTTTAACAACGTAACCTCCATTCACGTCATGCTCTACTAGTGAAACTCTTCTGCTGTGAGGCGACTCCAAAATGATCAAAAAATCTAAATCTTTTTTGATGCTTCCGATTGGTTCCCCAGTTTAAATTTACAGCACCACTCATATGACAGTTAAATTGCCTTTCAATCGGTCTGAGAGTTGCCACTATGGCTACGGATAAACGCATTCCAGTGCTGGAAATAAAAACTGAGAAGGGTCCGAACATAACTGTGTCATGCAAAAAATGTTTGCCAGTGATCAAAATGTTATCGATGTTGAAAATGGCAATATCCAAGCTGAAGGTCTAGAGTGGAGGAATACCAGGATTACCATCTTCCCTTTGAACTGGGATCAACAACCACTAATACTACCTGACAAGAAGGAAGGACAAAGTGAGAGAGAGGGTGAGAACAAGAAGCAAACAAGAGAGAGACAGAGCAACACCATTTCTGTTAAAATGAAGAGAGAGGTAAGATATGGAAATGGAAGAGTTTATTGTAGAGAATATTCATTCTGTTATTTGCCGCCACATTAGTCGACCACAGGAGCAATTCAATTATGGAAAGGGATGGAAGAAGGGAAGGAAAGAAAAAAAAGGGGAGCGTAAAATAGAAAGGGGAGAAGAGGTAAATTGGAAAACATCAGGCTCAGTTCAGGCAGGTGTCACAAAATACTTCCTGTTGCTTTTATGTCCTGTCTTTTATTTTCCTTTCTAATGTAAACAATGTAGAAATCTACTGTGAAATGCTAAATGCTAATTTTCATTTCACATTACAATTAGTGTAGCTTTTAGCCAATGCTATTTACTGCCATTAGTGACAAAGAGGCAATTAACTTAATTTTAACTTCCTCATCAGGTACAGTACACTCTATGAATCTAATATTTTCCAGAAAGTTTTTCAGCAAATACATGGCATTAATACACATGCTTCCAATACAGGCAGAAATTACAAATAAAGGCACACAAATGGGCAATTGTTGGCAAGAAAATCAGACTAAAGTTTAGTCTGTTTATTAAATAGATTGCCTTGAAAGAGCCAGGCTGTTTGGCTAGCTAATGTAGGAAATATTACAATAATATAACTACTGCAAGACCACAGCTGACAACATTCTATGCTGTGATGTGAAATAAATTTGATAATGTGCTGGAAATGTGTTTTGCTTTGGATTAAGTTGTTTTTTTCTTCTTCACATTGTACCTGATGCCCCTTTACAGACGTAAACGAACACAAACTTGAATAGTGTAATGCCATGTAAACACGGACATGAATAACCCAGTACTAAATTTTCCATGTAAACGTCAATGATCGATGGATAAAACTCAAAACCTTCAGTTTATGAAATACCAGTGAAATCTTAAACAATGACATAGAAATACAGGATTGTAGAATACAATACACAAGTAAGTAAAGAAAACGTTGGCACATGGCTCTTAGTGCAGCCAAAATCCTACATGTCTGGGATGTTTTTGTAATCCCAAAAGTAACTAAATCATATCATTGAGAAGAAAGTCACATACAGTAGCTAAGCTTCTGGTGGCTCCAGAGATTAAGTCCCAGACACAATGGATTCACATGAGCTTAAACTCTTTACTTCATATTCATTTCCTGTAACGTTTTTCATGTCTCTTTTACCTCAGTCACTTTGATCCCCCCCCTTGGCTACCGTGAGAAACTAAGTCATTATGAACCGCAGCAACGCCGTTGTGGACGGAAGACCTTTCAAACCTAGAAGGCATAGTTGTATTTTCAACATGTGGTGGGACCTAAGCCTACACATCCTTTGAGTCTACTTCCAAATGATGCTCCCTTTCTCTTGAGCTTGCTTTTATTCTAACACACACACACACACACACACGCACACCTGCACACGCTCGCAGACTCAAACACACAAAACATCTGTTCGCAAAGTTCAGACAGCGAAAAAGTTCCTTCTGTTCAGACCTCTGCTCTTTGTGTGTGTGAGTGTGTGTGTGTGAGATGAAAAGTGGCAATATAATGAATTGCTCCTTCTGTTAAAGTGGTGTTTGACAAATTAAAATGAATGAATGTTGAGAGACACATGCGCAACACACACACACACACACACACACACACACACACACACACAAACACACACTTACCACAGCATATGGCCGCTAAGCACAGGTCTATGAGGAGATATACTTTCCATAAGGTCCTGTCCTGACATTGACCACCTGTGACATCTGCACTCTCTGGACTACTCGACCCCCCCCGGCAACAAGAAAGTGAAATATTCACTGTCCGCCCTGCCATGCTCCTGCATAGATCACAGCCTTTATTTGATCAATCTGGGCTTCCGGCATCCCTTATGGAACAAGAAAAGAGAGGTCTAATTCTTTTCCCCCTGGCTGTTCTCTTTAAGCTGCTGGCTATGAGAATCATTTTATGTCCATCTGCCACAGACCGCAAAGCTAATTAAAAGCAGTAGCTAAGTCTTCTCAACCTGGGCTGCAGGTCACAGCTAAAATATATATCAGCGATGGCGGTAAGGTGGCAGCACTGTCCCGAAGTTGTTTTGACTGCTGATGGACAGCAAAATAAAAAGAAGAAGTCCAGAGCCCATTTGAAAATGGGAGGACGATAGTGCTTGGCTGTATGACAAAAACATTGTGTCAGGCTATTTTTTAAGATTCTGGCGGTTTCACGGTATTCTCCTTCATTTGCTTGACTGAGCCTTTATATAGGTTAATGGCTTATTCTACTGTCAGGAGTAACGTTTTTTTTTTCCAATATCATCATGTTTACTAAAATTGATTACTAAAGGGTTTGCTTGGCTCCACAACAGTATACAATATTGTAATATGAAGGAGAATGCATGAAACAGTTACAGAATATAAACTATTTTTATTGTGCAAATTGCAAAGTAGTAAAATAAACTTAAATCAAATGAATACACATACAAACAACTTTAACATTGTTTCCCTTTCAAAACAAAATAGTTACACTGCCTTGGCCACAGGTTGTTGTGAGGTTGCTAGGCTAGGTTGTTGTAGAAAAGTGTCAGCCTCCTTCGGTGTTAGAATAATGTTAGTGGGAGGGCAGACGTAGTTCAGCGAGGTAAGACATCTTAAATCCAGTGTTTTAATCATTGCTCTGAACGGTCTGTAATGGTACTGTGGGTGGATTGTTATTGTGCTCATAATGTTGCTCCGCTGCATGCCTGAAGTGACATGTCTTTAACGTTAGCCTGGCCGAGTAACATTAGCACAACCAAGTAATGTTAGAGCGAAGGACAACAACAGTGGCTAAAATCTGTCTGAACTTTTAAAAACAAAAAACATTGGAACAGCAGACGGCTCCTCTCTTGAACATATGTTGTTCTTGAATGTGGAGTAGCAACCAGAGCCTCTCCCAGTTTAACAGACTTTTATGCTACCTGGCTAGCTAGCAGCTATAATGTTACCCAACATAGAAATTGTTTATGTCACAAATTGTTGTGTGCTATGGTGTTGTATCCTGTTGAAGAGAGTTAGGTGTGTGTTATTAATTATTGTGTTATAAAGTTACTACCATGGGTGAGAAGGGTACGCAGTTAACAGGGCGCAGATTACTTTGGCCGTAGCGCTCTTCGGGGCAATGCACCAATATTACGGTATATTAAAAATACACATCATACCGGTATTAACCAGTACACTAGAGGATGAAGCGAAGAAAAAAACATTTTGCAGGGGTAAGGAGAGACGGGTGGCAAATTAGCATGATTGCAGACCAGCATGGAGATGGAGGGGGGGGAGGGAGTGTGAGCTCTATTAGATTAGAGCAGAGTGTGTGTGAAGTGACAGCTTGTAAGTTCTTTGCTGGCCAATATTTTGAGGGCTGGGAAGATGAGAATGATCATACACAGACAGGATGTGTGTGTGGATGTAATGGGTAGAGGGAATCATTGTGTGTGTGTGTGTGTGTGTGGATATGCAGAAAAGGGTTAGAGGCAAGCACATGGACATAAATTAAGAGCGGTGGGAGAGGCAGAAAGACAGACAGCTAGATGGGGCTGGGGACTCTGGGAGTGATGCATATCGGATCAATAAACTTTATAAACAACATCATCAGCTCGGTCACCACGAAGACAGCCAACCGCCAGGCACCATCTGGCCCTGTCTCACCGGACTGCAGGATCAGCCAGCGTAACCTCGCACACAAATACAAATGCATACACACAGCTTCACACACAGCGTTACACACACTGCTACACAGGCACAACCATGCAAAAATTCAGAGTGCTTGCTTTGACATGCATGGCCGCACATAGAGACATTTGAGCCAGGTAGACGCAACTGAGATTGTTCTGGAGAGACAGATTGTGTGTGTGTGTGTGTGTGTGTGTGTGTGTGTGTGTGTGTGTGTGTGTGTGTGTGTGTGTGTGTGTGTGTGTGTGTGTGCATGCGCGTGCGTGCATGTGTGGGCAGTTTATTCAGGAACAGAAGTTTATGGCTTCTGTATAGTATATCCTATAGCATGAAAATGACCGTAAAAGAGACAGAGAGGGAGAGTCAACGGCGAGCACAAAGCCATATTAAGAGTAATTTAGAAGCAGAAAAGTAGTAGTGAGAGATGGAGCAGTGAGGTGAGAGGGGTAAAGGGAAAGAAAGACATGTCTTGCAGAGGCAAGAGGGAAGCTGTGAAGAAAGGTGCAAATTAGTCTTTTCTATGAGGGTTCAAAGAAAGTGTTATGCATGAATCTTCATCACAGTGTGTATGTGGGGTGCAAGCAAATCAGAATGATTCATCTCACAATGCAGCGATAGACACTGTTATCCAGATTAAATTAATACTTCTTCTAGTCATATTAAAGTACAGGTGGGTGTGTTCTTTGAAGTGCAGAAACAGACAACCATGGTAAAAAAAAAACAATACAAATGTGAGGATGAAAATTTTTCAGATATTTGTATCTATCTAATTCATTTCATTCATTTAAATTACTTCTATATCACAAAATATATTACCATAATAACTAGAAAATGCAAGTGGCAGAATTGGCTGTCATTTTTATTTTGTTGCCCTGGATACAGGTACTGGTGAGAAAGCCATAAATCTTAGACAAACTCTCTGCTTCAGAGTTGAAAACCAATCAGGTCTTCTTCGCCCAAACAAACATCCCACAACCAACATTATTGTACATCAGTGTGTATCCGGTCCCATTATAGGAGTCATATCTGATCAGCCTCAGACTCTTTTAGTCTCCGTCAACATTTTACTTGTGTCCTAAAAAATCAAGCCCGACCCTACTAAACACGTTGTGCCTGAGCCCGGCCCGGCCCGACACATTAACTGTAATTAGGAGCCCGAGCCTGATTTAAACCCGATAATATTTTTATACGTGGTCCATTATAACTGACGTTCTCAACTACTATTCTGAGTAGTTTAAACTACAGAAGTCTGTTTAGAATTATCTTAATGAATAATGCAACAAGGATGAAGCATGTAAACTGTATGGAAGCAACAGAATGGAATGGATCGCAAATGGATCCGAATGAAGAAACAGATCAAGGCAGCAACATAATCAAAGCGGTGGAACAATATAGGAGATCTTCTTGTCTCACCTAATTAATACTGTCCTTCACCACGGTCTGCATGCCGACACACTGGCCACGCTACCCAGAGCTACGGGAGAAGCTGGAGAGGCTTTCTCCCCACCCAGGTATGCTAATAAAGTAATGATTAAAAAAACACAAATGCTTGATCAAGGGCCCGAGGATAGTGATGGAAAATATCAGCCATGTTTGGGCTTGGGCAGAGAATTTAAACTCTAAGTAGACGTTCCGCACAATAATTTCATATTGAAATCACATAATATCAACTGCTTCAAATTGACATTCTACATTAGCTATCATTTCAGACTACATTAAAGTTTCATGTAGCCAGTTTGAATATATTTCAAACTTAAAACGTAGGTTAGAACTGCCGTATAGTTTTCATTTAGTTCTTTTTGCAGAGTACTTTTGCAAAATCAAGCAATCATTAATAAGCATCTCATTAAGGTGAGGGGTTATCTGCTCCAAAGTGTCTAGTCTAACTAAAAAAACATTAAACACTAACAACTCCAAATCTTTGTTAGTGTTGCTGTGCCTGTTCTGCCATTATAAGAAATCGTATTTATATGTGTACGATGTCAGTCTGAGAAAACAGAATTATACAAGCTTTAGCCCCCACTGATATTAGATTTGTCAGGTTTACATCTAGACTGTGGAGACATTGGCGCATTAACTCAAAAACAGCACAACCTTGATTTAAACAGTGTTTATAGTCAAGTTCAGACTATATTTTCCTCTTTCAGCATGAATTAGATGAATGTTAAAGTTGAAAATAAGGCTGTATGTATGAAATCACTTTAAAGACAAATTACCAACTTGAGGTTTAATAATTGTACATTTGAATTAAAGACATTTCAGACCTTCACGACCGCCAGACATCCAAACCCACAGCATAAATACCTCTAAAGAGTTAACAATTAGCACTTGGCAATATGGAGAAAATCTGATATCACAATATTCTTGACCACATACCTCGATATTGATATTGTGATGGTATTGTAGGGTTGACAATTAGTGCTTTGACAAAATCTCGTCACAATCAGATTTTAGATAAATAATCATCAGTAATGTGGATATAATGACATAATAAGTGGTGATGATATAAGTGAAATGAGTATTAAAGTGGGTTAAAGGAAAATAATAGAACAATCTAGTAAGTTCAGAAAATGACATCACTTCACGGTACTGCAGCCTTTGAAACCAGGAAAGATGTTACCATGTCATATTTGATATTACCATATCAAAAATCTAAGATGATATCTAGTCTCATATCACAATATCGATATATATAATATCGATCGCACTGAACCTGAACACACACACACACACACACACACACACACACACACACACACACACACACACACACACACTCTTATGTACTGTTGCACCTAACTGGATTGCTGGTTAAAATGTATTGTGGCAATTACCCATGTACCGCAACTCCAAGTAATGTAGTTAGAAAACCTGGCCTATTGTGTTACTGTCAAAGGTTTAAGCAAGAACACTGATTGTCAGAGTTACATTAAATGTCCTTCCTTATTCATTTACCGGTCTGACATGCAGCCATGCCAGCTGTTTGTCAGAGGTGGGAAGAAAGGTGTCAGAAATATTATAACTGAATGTGCCTCAGTCTCAGTTTCTCCCCCTGATCCATCCAAGGAGGGAAGAGGTTATCCTGGACACTTGGTAGTTAAGTGAGATGGGGAAATGGTTTATATCAAATTATTGGAAGTGACATGTCTCTCTGCATAAAATTGGTATATGGTCTAAATAAAACGCCTCCTATATTTAGTATAAGGTCTTTGCTGTGTTAAACACCACCTTCTTTTTTATTCCCAGAATGTCACTAACATTGTATTTCATAAAAATGTGTTCATTTCTTTAGTGGGAGCAGTCAGGTGTTCAGCAGAAACTAACTGTGTCTGCAGTAAATAGCTGAGGAAAACTATACATTTAATGGGTTTTCTTGATAATAAAATGCATGGACTGTGCATTTTTTGGGACAGGATGTTTATCATTTCTTTCTAAACTTAATCAAGATAAAGGGCAAAGAGAAATGGAGCCAATGCAGCTACATTAACAACATATTCTGGCTCCAGTACAGGCCACAGCGTCATCTCTGTCGTAATCATTATGCCAAACCTCTCAGCTGACTGAACCTGCCAAACTGTGACAGCCAATTGCTCACTGTCAAATCATATTGTGTTTTAAATGCTCTGCTACCTACCGCTGCAACTGCTACATCAGTGCTTACTCTGCCATCTCTGCAGCCACCCCAGCTTAAACTCAACATTATCTTCTTTTTATGCTTTTACCATTAGTGGCTTTTGTTATATTTGAAATGGTTCTGGTTGAGGATCTCCCAGACATAACTATGCTGTTTTTACCCTTGTTTGACAATCTTTTGGTCCTGGAAAACACATATAGTGTATGTTGAGCTAGTTTGTTCTTGAACATGAATCTACAGGCACTGGTAAGCTTCCATCCCTGTTAGGCATTAATTTAGAGTTGATTCATAAAATATGAAATATAAAATATTGTTTTGACTTACTCCAGGAAAGACTGTCTGAAAGTGTGCATTATAATCCCCATATTTAAATAATTATAGTGGTACTCTTCTCAATGACGGCTTTTTACCTCACCTCTGAGTGTTGCTATTTTGCCTTACAATGTCGTGGGATAACACGTGTTAAAAAAGATTTCTTTCCGAGCAGCTCTGTGAGGCTGGACTTGCACTTAAACCAATTCCTGACTACTTGAGAATTTATTTTTTATACTCTGCTGTCAATACAAATTTGATACGGTTAGATGGCCAATAAATTACTTGATTGACAGGCGCACATTCGTAGCATTAAAATAGAAGACTTTATTTCAGACTTCAGTCAGATATTTACGTATTCATTTTCAGTTTTTACTTGCCAGTTGTAGTGGTAGTAGCGCTCTTATTTGTGGTGTATATGTGAGGGAGAGGGCAATGTAGTGGTGAGGTTTTGACAGTAGAAACTTTCAATACAGGCAATGTCTTTAGTCCACTGCCATTAAGGCACAATGAAGCCCCATTAAATTAACAGGAGAGCCATTTCCCATGTCTGTTCAAAAATTAAAAAGCATAGTCCAAATTGCTCTGAGCCAACAACAAGAACGTTTAAAAAATAAATAAAAAATAAATAAATAACTGCTAACGTAACCTGAATCCACAAAGCTTTCTCACAAAGCACTTTGGAGGTGGTAATTCAAGAAATACAAAAGTTGTTGTCTGGCCATTTAAAGTGTACAGCAAGGCCACTGACAATTTCATTCAATAGCGCACAGAGGAGCAGTTAGTGTTCCTAATGGGAAGTTAGTTATCTCGGAGAGTGAGAGCAATCTAATAAAATCACTGAAGGTCTATGTCTCAGCACCTAGTTTCACTGATGAGTCGATTCAAACAGGTATATATTTTAAAATAAGATTTTTCCTCAATTTAAAGTACATTACTCTGAAAAACCTTTCACAACACACTCACATGTCCCTGCTTTGTCTGAGTAGTAACTAATGATCAATACACTGTATGAAAATATTTCAAAATAACAGCACTGACATCAGCTACAGAATGATACGCAAATTACAGGCATTTCAAAAGGAACCAGACAACAGCATTAAACAAAAGACTGAAATACAGCTTACACAACACACCCAAAGGAAGAATTAATATAAAAGAACATCTCCTGTGCGGCTAAAATTATTTAATAACCTTTTAAATTAGACAAGAGAAAATTATTTGATTCAACGAAAAAGACATGTTATCTTCTCTTGATAATGTCCTAAGTCTATTGTACTGATGTCTAATCAGTCTATTGTACTGTCATTTAGATAACTGACCCTGATGAAAAGGGTCAGTTATCTAAATGGCGTATTATTCATAACAATTGGTGTGCAAGGATTAAAAAAGAGCATTTGTGCTTCTATGGCATGCTAATTAATATACCACTGAGGGATAAGAATTGTAAAATTAAATTTTTATCTCAAGGGGTATTTTGTTACACTTTGTACCAGTGTGTCTGCATAAGTAAGGCAGAGAGAGAGAGAGACAGATAGACAACGAAAGAGACACCTACATTTGGTTGTTGGGGATTATCTTGTGTCCGTCTTTGTACCATGTGACTAGGGGTCGGGGATAGGAGGCGAGGGGAGGCGGGCTGATGATGGCTGCTCGGCCTTGAGTCACCGTCTTTCTCTGCTCCTCAGCGGAGAAGTTCCCTATAACTGGAGGAAGAAAAGAGGTATGAAGACGAGAAATATCAATATCAATACTACAACTGCACAAAGATAGGTTTTACTTACATCTTTATAAAAACTAACCTATTCCTAACTTGTACATACATTTGAACATTCGTTCCTTTGTTTTGTTTTTTAATCTTAAATATTTGTTCTGGTGTTCTATCCCATTTATTATTTATCATTCATTGTATATTCTTTCTATGTGTGCTGTGTGTTTGATAATTTCCTGCTTTGGGATCAATAAAAGTATTTCTTAATTTATCTAATCTGATATAATCTAATCAATGTATCAAAATACACTTATCCAGAAATAATAGTAATGAAAGCCATTAAAATCAGTGAAAATGCAGTATTAACACAGGAAGGTGGAACAGCAAAATTCATCCGTGTGATTCCACGAAATATGTGGTTGTGGAAGTTTGGTTTACGTACTGGAGTAACACTATGAGAGCTTAGCAACAACACACTCTAATCCCTTGGCAGCACATCCACTGACTGCAACAACTCAATAAATTAACTGCTTTCACCATTTAAAATCTTAAAAGTCTCAAAGTGCATGTTTTTTTCTTCGGTTTTCCCACCAGTATAATTAGTCTATAAAAAAGCCCTCCTTTATTAGTGTTATTGAAATGATGTGAAAAGACGTATGTACTCACAGGCCACCTGCATCTCTGTACTCCTGTGTATGACTGCTCCCATCCTGTTCCTCACCATACACTGATACAGGCCAGCATCAGTCCTCTTCAGAGACTGGATGGACAACCTGAACATGGACAGACACATTGAGAACATGGCAATGAGAGTGTGTCTTTATCTCTTAGGTGTAAATAAATTCAAAATAGGGCTGCGCGTGATAGCCTTTCTTTTTTATTGTCATTGCGATATCAACTGGTTCAATACACGTATCGCGAAAGGCTGCGACATCGTGAAAGACACACAGATTGTTTTTTAGTGCTGCCTTTTATATTCAATTTGTTCAATAAATGAATGTTGGAAATTATTTCCCTTCATTTGTTTCAAATTCAACAAGCAATTTGTTGTATTAGCATAAATGCAGAACTGAGTGCACCTAATTATCTGTTCATCACAAGTAATATCGTTTACACAATAATCAACAACTTTATCACATTTCACATATTTTCCTCATATCGCGAGGCCCTAACTAATTGGGAGTGATGTTTGGAGGCCAACAAGACAGAAGGGAAAGAGGTGCGTTTGTCCATATGTAATAACTCTTGTGTAATTCTCTTTTATGACCTTGATTGGAACATGGATTTAGCCTAATGTTGTCAAAGTTCCCAATAACAGAAGGGAAGGCGTGGTGGTGCATATGTACAGTATGTGTGTCCTTGTGTGTGTGTGTGTGTGTGTGTGTGTGTGTGTGTGTGTGTGTGTGTGGTGGTGTGTGTGTGCGCGCGACGCGTGTTCTGTGTATGAGAATGTTTCTGACTGTGTGGATGGTTTTTTTTTTTTTACTAAGAGTGGTTGTTAATGGTGTTTTAATGGACTACTTCACTAATGGGAAGCTTGGCATAGGATCTAGGTTGGTGCCATGCTGCAAAAACACACAAATGTGTATACACACATGCAAAGACACACACATACACGCACGTATATTACACACAAAGCAGACAGACACTGTAAAACTGGACATCGCTTTGGGGCTCATTATGAATACCAGGACGGCCAAGTATTTAACTCCCAGGCTGTCAGCGTATGCTGCCAACACACACAAACCCCCACACACGTACACACTAATACATGCATGTGCACATCAAAGACTCACATACACAAGTCTATTTGAATCAGGAATAACACATTACACAGCAGCTCTCATCCTGAAACAGATTTTGAAATTGGACACTGCATCTCTCTCTCTGCCCGTGTTCCATTACGTGTCATTAACAAGGCGTGTGCGGTGAGGCTGTCAGTGTATATATATATTTTTGTTTGTCACTAAACACAAACTTCAAAGTTGACAGGTCCCAATCAATGAAATCATTGCTCAGTCAATATATCTGACACAGTGCCAGCCCTGCAAAGTAAAGTCAAATTCCCTGTGTGATTCAAGATAAGAAAAACTTTCGTTTTTTTCAGTAAGACTGCTTCAGCACCAATTGACCAAACCCTCCCTGTAGCGTTAATCTGAGCCCTGAAATGGCTACATGTATTTCTACAATGTGTGATGAGTGAATTAATTGAATAAGAGTGTGGATACAGAGGAGCACATCATTTCACATTACACCCAATAGTACTAAATATGTAATATGGGTTATGTGAAAGAAATGCATAAAAGTTGTTGTGCTAATTCAGCTGTTTAGTCCCGGTGTTGGGAGTGCTTAGGGACCATCTACAAAGTACAACACCATTAATTTCACGATTAAATAAGGTAGTGTCTCCAAACTTACCTTAACTACAACTTCTCTCCTGCTAGTTGTACTACAGAACTTACTTTTAAAAAATAAGCATATGCCTATTTTTTTTTTTTTTTTTTTAATTTGTGTATCTCTTTTTTGTGTTGTAGTTTGTCCCAAAGCACTCGTCTTGCCCTCTCAACACCGGAACTAAACAGAGCTGAATTAAAACAAATTTAATGAATTTCTTTCACATCTACAGCAATCAGATTCACTGTTTCCACTTCCACTCGGAAGGAATCACTTCACATTGGTAGGCACTTGTAATGACATTTCAACCATGCACTCCAAATTTACAAACAACAGAGCTACGTGTTGAAATCGACCGGGAATTCTCCTTTAACTATCCCATGAGTCATTATCTATTTCACAACAAATCATTTTCACCAATGGGTTGTGTTTGAATTAGAAAGCATGTGGAGCAGGTGGCCACGTATTTACCAGCACATTGGGTAGCATTTAATGAACACAAAGGTCGGTTAGAAAAATGTTTTTTGTCAGCCAAAACTGTTGAAAAAGATGTATTAGCCTTGTCAACAGTATTCCTAAAAACAAGACAAACACTCTTTTTTGTAAGTCTAACTTGCCTACTGATTATTTTATCGAAACTCACTATGTGGTGTAGAGCAGTGTGATAAAAGGCCTACTGCCGCTGAAGAAGGAAAATTAACTGGGAGTTATTATAAATCCTTTTCAATTACTGAATTCTTCACCGTCCAATACATTAAAACTAAGCAGAAGAAGTCATTGAAAGCAACATATACGGAGAGAATATTTAAAGAAATGGTGTTGAAAAGAGACAAAGTGTGTGATTCTGTACTGGCCAGAATTATTTTTCAATTATATTGTGGTTAAATTCTTCACAACGTCTCTCTAACATTCACACACACTAGCTATTTTACCATGCAAGGCACCAGCCCAAACATCAGGACAAGTTGTGGGTCAAGAACACTTTTGGACAGGAGGAGCCGGGGATTGAACCAATCCTTCTTTTAGTGGATAACCCGCTCTACCTGCCCACATTTAACTAAGAGTGAAAAAAAAATGTAAATAATGCAGAGGTTTTTAAATCAGGCCTACAATTCCAAATGGTCACTCTCTCTCTCTCTCTCTCTGTCTTACACAGACAGACGCACACTTACTGCACCCTGCCAATTCAGAATAGCCCTGGCCTTACCAAACTAAACTAGCCAGATCGCTGAGAGCAGTCCAGAGATACACAACGCCTCTTGGCTCGAACAGCTACTGCACAAAATGCTGGCTCAACCTCTCCCTCCTTCAGTGTGTGTGTGTGTTCCCAAGATCCCCTCTATTTCTGAATGAGTTGAAAAACTATTTTGTTTCACAGCTGCAGTTTAGCTGAGAGGGATTGCTTGGCTCTTACCACCCGACAAGCAGGGACAGACAGACGAAGGGAAGAAGAAGACGGAACGGAAGAGGAAAAAGCAGAGAACGAAGCTCACACGTATTGATTGGTTCTCCTCTTCTTTGCCCAGACAATATACATATTTATGGTGTTAATGCAATTATTAATCTCACTTTGGTTCCACTGTCAATGTAAATATTCTGACCTTCTGTAAACACATTCCATCACGTATAGGCCCAAAGCTCATCCTGTTTTTCCATGCCACAGGCAGCAAAATAGAGCTGTTGATATTGTGGCGATATTGAAGGGTTCACTATTGGTGCTTTCACAAATATTTACGTAGTGAGAGTTTTTATAAATAATCACCAATAATGTGGATACCATGGAAAATTATAAAACAGTATTAAGTCCGGTAAGTCCAGAAAATGACATCACTTCACTGTAAGGAGACTGGATCACATCACTCCAGTTCTGAAGTCTTTACACTGGCTTCCTGTGTCTCAAAGAATTGATTTCAAAGTACTTTTGCTAGTTTATAAATCACTTAACGGTTTAGGTCCAAAATACATTTCTGATCTGCTACTACACTATGACCCCCCCCAGACCTCAGGTCGTCTGGGACAGGTCTGCTTTCTGTCCCCAGAGTCAGAACTAAACAGGGGGAAGCAGCGTTCAGATTCTATGCTCCTCATATCTGGAACAAACTCCCAGAAAACTGCAGATCTGCTGCTACTCTCAGTTAGTTTAAATCAAGGCTGAAGACCTTTCTTTTTGATGCCACCTTTCTTTAAATGACTGCTCATTTCTTTAAATTTCTTATGCTGCACTGTAACTTTTATTCTTGTGTTTTATGTGTCCTAATGTTTCTATTTTGTTTTTAACTATCTATTCATGTGTTTTATCGGTTTTTAATGCTTATGATTTTTAACTGTTTGTACTTTATCTTGTACTATCTTTGTGTTTTATCTGTTTAACTGATTTTATGTAAAGCACTTTGAATTGCCCTGTTGCTGAAATGTGCTATACAAATAAAGCTGCCTTGCCTTGCCTAATGCAGCCTTTAAAACCAGGAAAAGACAACACGTGTGTCATATTACGATATCCAAAATATAAGACGATATCTAGCCTCATATATCAATATAATATTGCTAAATTGCCAAGCCATACAGACAAACATAGTAGAATGTCAGAAGGAAGGATGGAAACAGTGATAAAAGAAACGATGTCAGATTGACAAAGCGCCAGACCTACACTTAAGAGAGAGATCCATGACAACAAAAAAAAGTCAGACACACAACCAGTCAGTCGGCGATAACTGACCTGTACTGCGGTGTCCAGTCGGTGATGTTGCTGTTGTTGAGAGTCCAGCGGTACTGCAGAGGCCAGCTGCCTCCAGCCAGGCAGGTCAGCACCAGCCTGTTTCCCTCCAACACCACCTGCTGCCCTAGTCCAGCCCCTCGCAGGTAGGGAGCAACCTCTGACTCTGACAGACAGAGACAGAGAAGGCAAAATGCGTTATTTTTGTTATATAAACAAAACTGTGTTAGCCATGCTTGTAAATTTCATCTGTATTCACCCACCACCAACAATTTAAATAGATGTTCTGCCCTTCACTCAAAGACTAGGTCAACAAAATACAGTGCCATATCAAAGTACCTTGATTTTAAAATTTCATATTAAAAATCTGCACATTATGTAATAATATTGGCTACTACTGTTCATTTCATATGTTTTTCCTTCCTACTCCTGCAGCCAAGCCCTTTTCACCTTTATAACTCTCTCATTTATACTATCAACAGTTACAGTGAGAGCACCTGAAACAGGATGTGTGTGAGTGACAGAGTGGACCAAAATCTGCAGAGACTCATCTAACAAGATATACCAGGACCTTCTCCGGAGAACCCCCCACTCCAAACCCCCAAACTCTACCTGCAGTCATACAGACAAGACCTACTTAAATGTAAGGTTTCCTCTGCAAAAATCTCCTGGTAAGTGCCAGAAAATCTACTTTTTGAACTGAGAACACGATGTAACTATTGTAATATGCTCCCACTGTTAATTATTATTATATCAATAATTATTGATGTGAAATTAATCAGATTCTGGCGCTTAAAGGCCAGTAATTAGAACTGACAGTCAATAGTATGCTATGTTTGATGACAATATCACAGATTATGGCATTACTTTTAAAATAGACCTGACAATAAAGGTGTATCCTTTGGAAAAACAGCGTATGGCATACAGTATGATGAATGTCAAAACATTCATGCCTGATGTTTTGTATGTAAGCACACACACTGCCAGCATGCATCACTGTGTTGGCAAGTCCTATTTCCCAGCACTGATGTGCATCAACGGTCCAGAAAAGCAGCAAATCTATCACATTTACTCCCTGGAACGACACACCGTAACTTGACTACTTCTTCTGTGTGTTTCTGGCAGCAGTTGAATTGTATTAAATACCAGTGTATATTGCACTTTACTCTTTGTATAAAGACAAAAAGTCTGAACAGTCACTTTCAACCAAAAATCTTATTTTTCAGATGTAACATGATCAACAAGATACAGTCACACTCACGCTGATCTGTTATTTTCCTTATACAGGACATTGTGTATTACCACTTACAATAAATATATTGTCAAGTATCCAAGCATAGAGATGGTACAGTGAAGTGCAGTGTATGCACTGATGGTAATGTACAGTACAGTGACTTGCAGTACCGTGTCTTATGATAACGCTGTTGAATAGCTGGACTTGCCTTGCAAGGCACATTAGCTGAATGGCTGCTGCTTTGCAGCTGTTGTCAAAACAGTGCCATTCAGTCTTTAACTCTTGGCTCAGGTGTTCAGCCCTGGCTCACCAACACACAGCATAGAGGCATCAAGGCAAAAGAGGCTGTCCACAGCCACTAGCTGCAGGACCTGTCAGTATGTGTTGAGCCCTGGATCCCCCCAAAAATATGGGTATACGGTGGGGGTGGGGGGTGTAGTCAAAAAGATGTATTCAACCCATCAACCATTTACACACACATACACACACAAGCTAGGTTAGAGGGGGCAGGCTTATCTGCTTGCTACAGTACGTATGGACAGGTCCATAACTCTAAGGCAGAGTTTTACATTCTCTCTTTCTCTCTCTCTCCTTTTCCTGTCAACTCAATCTTCTCTCCTCCCTGCCATTTCAACATGCTCAGTTCTGTCTTTCCTCCAGCCCTCTCCCTTCAT
>CM049372.1:25999242-26301742 GCA_026937815.1 Etheostoma perlongum | reverse complement strand
GTGGATGAAATGTTGGAATAAGAGTACAACCAACAAGAACTCTGCAGAGGGAGCTGTAGGTGAGTGAACTTGGAGGTGAGTGAGGGGAATTTCAGGTGTGCTTTAGCTCTGACCTGAAAGCTGATGAACTGGATTATGATATAATTTTCTCTCCTGACACCCTGCACTGTTTTTCACCCCTTCTAAATCATTTCTCTTTTAAATTGATTTTGACAATTCCAATTCCAGTCGTAAAAATCAAACATGTTAAAATAATGTGAATGATGGGCAGCAAGTGGATCGAAAGACAAATGATTAGAATTATTTAACACCCCTTACTTTATGATTTCATCTTCTGGAAGTCAATGCCAGCTGGTCCAGACTGGAATAAAATCAGTTGATCTTGGTCTGATCAGTTATAATATATAGACTGAATCATGGCTATAATCGCCTTAACAATCCCTATGTGTTTCCCCGCGTTAAGGAAAAACAACTGACAACAGCAGGCTCCCGCTGTTTCTCTGTCTCTCACACATCCATTACAGAGTTATAACTGAAGGCATCTACTGACCAGACAAGATGACAGTTAAGCACAAAAGACCTGCTGTCTTTGATGATGATAATATCAAAGCGGCTGCACACTAGGCTGTAGCTCACCCACTGATCCCAACAGGCCTCAGCTGCATTGAAAATGGAGAGTCGACGGGGAACTGAACGTCTGGACTAGAATCCAGAACAACAAACACCACAGCAGAAAAGCTTCCAAGAAAGAACAAAATGTTTCCTCTGCTTCATCCACTATCACATGTAGCAGAATGAAAGGTGTGGCAAACAGGATGCGAGTGTAGAGCTTTGATCAGGAGTTTAATTCATGGCTTTTTAAGCTTTAATTGAGTACTGAATGTCAGATTCCATATGAAAACAAAGCATCTCTCACTGAACACCGGACAACAGGCCCCTTACCTCTCTTCCTGTTCAGACAGCCAATCGCAGCGCCCTGACTGACAGCTGTCTGTGAGGAGGTGACTGACGACTGACTGATCATGTTGTGCCAGACCAGGAGAGATGTTGCCTCCACCGTCACATGTGCACACACAATAGGGCTGCACGATACGAGGAAAATATGCGATATGCAATACCATTGATGAATATTACAATAACGATATTACTTGTGATTAATAAACAGATATTTAAGTGTACACAGTTCTGCATTTCTGATGCTTTTAGTATTTTTGCTAAAATGCAACAATTGCTTGTTGAATTTAAAACAAATAAAACAAATTAAACATTGAACCGAATATAAAAGGGCACCACTAAAAAAAGGATTGACTTTGAAAACTTAAAAAAAGAGTGTGTTGCTTCTTCGGGATATAGTATATAGTTAATATTGCGGTAACGTTTAAAAAAACAATATATTGTGCAGTCCTAACACACATACAAGTCAAGGTGTTTGACTTTGCTCGTGAGTGTGTTTGTTTCTTTGTGTCAAAGACAGTGAGGATAACGTGCGGAGAGTTATTGTAATTTTTTAAACAACTTCTACAACAAAAGGTTGTTCATGGGACACACATTCAGAAAACAGGTTGGCAGGCTAAAACTGCAGCTCATTCAGTCTAGATTTACAATAACGTTTTGTCATGCTCGATTGAGGTACGGTAACAGGTGAAAGGGGAAAAAAGTGCCCAATTAATAACTTATTATATTGACTTTGGCCATTTTCCAATTTGGTATGTGCCTGACCACTGTGTGGTCTCTATGCTTATTCTTTGGAGTAAGCATAAGCAAGATGTTAACCACATCTGTAAATGAGCAGTCGTTTTAAAATGTCAATGTACTGCTTTCTCAGGCCATTTAAGAATGTCAGTGTAACTGTGTGTGCATGTATATGTGTAAATGTGTGTGTGTGTGTGAGAGAGTACCAGAAATCTAGTTAAAATGTCAATCTTTAATATATACCAAAATGTAACTGCAATTGATGTGCAATAACCTGCTTTAGTAAAAAACAGCACACTGTGTCATTGCAAGTATGAGTATGTGTGTGTGTGTTGTGTGTACTTTTTAAACCTTGCATGTTTTAGTGAGTTGCAGCAGAGCTATGTTGTGGATGCATAAGCAGGTCTATGGAAAGAGGGTAGTAAATGGGGCAGAAGGGCTGTAGCAGAGAGATGGAGGGGTGATATGGGGGTGGGGATAATCAGGTGGAAGAGACTGTGATCAGTGACATTTAAGAGTTGGGCCACACTGCAGGGCACATCTGCTTGGACACACGGACACACACACACACACACACACACACACACACACACACACACACACACACACACACACACATCAACTGTCAGCTCCTATCTCCTGATGAGCAGGCAGACAGGAGGAGAGAGGAGGTGAATGGGCGAGTAGGGAGGAATTGAAATGAATACCAGCCACTGAGATGGCAGCCTCCTCTCTCTGAAAAAGCTGTATACACAAGCAACAGTAAAAAACACCACAATACTTGAATGACACACCACAAAAACACACAGACAATAATTATTCCCCGATTTTACTCTCTGTGCTTTCTTTTTGTCACCCAGACTTCCTATGCTTCTGCATCTTTTTTCATCACATCATTAAAAAAAGTATTTTTGCAGGTAGAAAACAAACTTGTGTTTACACACACACACACACACAATGATTGATTTAATGAAAAGATGTAAAATAGGACAACAGAGGAGGACAGTGTGGAGTGGTGTGCGCTCCGCTTGCACCACTTGGTGGGTTTGTTCCTGAATCTGTTGTACACCATCACAACACCACCTTCACATCACAGCCACTGGGATACACACACACACACACACACACACACACACACACACACACACACACACACACACAAGATCCACACTAATACTGAGAGATTTCACAAACACTGCTGCATTCAGACATGTGATAGTCTGACGACATGACTCCAGGGTCCGTCTCACTCAACACATTAATGTATTCACACACAAACCTAAGCATACAGAATGAGAAGAGAGAATGTATGTGTGGTTCTTCTAGAGTCTATGGACTTCAGAGAAAGTAAACTACAGTATCCCTTAATCTCCCTCCTTCCTTCAAGTAAGTAATTTTAACTGTCCCGCTGTTTTAGTATCCATATCTCTTCTCATCTCACAGTCTTTAGCTCCTCTTTCTTTTACTTCCCTGTTTTGATGAATATTTGTCTGCCCGTCCTTTGCAGGTGTTCTCTTTGTGTGTGCATATGCCCGAGAACCCTTCACACACACACACACACACACACACACACACACACACACACACACACACACACACACACACACACACACACACACACACACACACACACACACACACACACACACACACACACACACTTGTCTGTGCTAGTCATCATCCCCTGTGACAGCTGCCACTGTCCTGACCTTGGGTATTGTGGGCTACGTGGTTTTGAAGTGATTGACGAATCGTATCCTTTCATTCATTATTGAAGGCGGAGATCAAAACCGCGGCACACCAGAATATCACCGTGATCGCCCTGGCAGACCAGACAGAGGTTAAGAGGGAAGGGAGCAGCAGGAGGACGTGGGAGAGGGAGAAGGTGATCTGAGCAAAGTGCAGGTGAGAAGTGAGGGAGGGGGAGGGGATACGTAGAGGGAGCAGCAAAATTCAATGTATGGAAGGTGGAGCATCCAAAAAACAGCCAGTTGTACAAAGATACTGAGGCTCAGTCTGTATCCAGCCCTCTGCCAGACCTTCCTCCAGCACACTTTGGAGGAGGGTCTGGCAAAGCGAGACTAGCCCCATCTGAACTTCTGCTTGCCATTCAGACCAAAATGTCTGAAAAGTCACTGGGGTCACATGTGAGGGGTTAGCTTCACATCACCTGAGGAAGAGACATCATACTAAGAGGCTGTTTCACCTTTGGGACATTTTGAACAGGTAGCCTAAATATTTTAGCTATTTCAGCTACATATAATGCATCCTGACAACTAGGTGGTTTCACATCTCTTCCTAATTTAATGCATGTGACTGTCCAAATCCAGTGGAAAAAAATAATTAAAAATAGGATGAATCAGGATGGACAAGATCTTTTTTTTTACACCTGAACATGCACGTTTCTGCCTGTCTGACATCGACCCAAAAAGGAAATATATCTGGAGGCTGTGGAATCGACCCCAAAAGGGACACACTGACGTCAGTAGTAGAGATGAGTAATTTTGCTCTGCTCATTTATACTGGTGCCAAAATAAAAATTAAAGCGAGAAAAGTACGTCTCCAGTGTCCATCCTCGCCATACACTCTGAACTTTGTCCGGCAGTCTTCACTCTTTCATGTTTCTTTCCAGTCATTTATAAATCTGCCTTCATCGCTCTCCACCAGCCTCGCCCTGTTTTCACCTCTATCCTCTTTTCATCTCTAGCCCTGGAGCATTGATGGAGCATTGATTTTGAGTTGGACTTATGCATAGTGCTCTATTCAAAAGGACTGCATGTTATGTCCACTGGCTATGCCAGTTACCTGTTACGTTTGGGGGCGCGAAAAAACGTGTTTACTTCAAGTTTCACTTCTCGTACTTCTACTAACTCATTCACTGTCATTGTCTGGTACCTGGGAGGCACAGAATGTATGTGTGTGTGTGTGTGTGTGTGTGTGTGTGTGTGTGTGTGAGAGTGTTTGTACGTGCACAGGCGTGCATGTCATGCCTATGCCAGACTGTGCATGAATCCATATGCTCAGTAAACCAAGTATGTGTGTGCAAATGTGGATGTTTAGTCCTCCTTTTCATAGTGACAACATCTGCCACCAATTGCAAGACACACCATGTCTGTCTCTCCCCCCCCCCACAAAAAAAACCCCACCCCTTTGCCTTCCCTCCCTCCCTCTCTCCTCAGACAAGGGCAGCTCAGTGACACAGCATTTGAAGGGCAGACTCCGTCTTGGTAAACGTTTCTGTTACGGACTCAAATTAATTCAATAACACCGACAAATGTCCTTGCCAAGACACAATATGACTTTCTTTTGAGTGTTTACTTCTTCCATGTTTTTACATGTATGCGAGAGCTTATGCACAAATTTATAGGAGGTCAGACACATACTGTACCTTTCTCAGCGCTGATGTTTCCAGTAATAGCAAAAAAAGTCAATTTATAATGACTAAGACGGCACAGACATAGAAGTGTTTGAGGAATGTGGTCATTGTTTGCCGAATGAGTCATCGTTTAGCTTTTAATTTCTCAGCGTGTCGGTGAGCTGATGGAGTGTGTATTTTTAGATTACTTTTAGGTGAAAATGTATGAGGGTGGTTTAAAGCGATGATTGTTAAAAAGGTTTTTTAAATTATCTGGCAGTCACAAATATTTTTTGAGGCAAACTTGAGATGCCCTTGTTTGCAGGTACTATATGTTTTTTACAAATTCCCCAAAAAGTCATTTATAGCAGCAGTTGTCTCTTGTTTAACAAGTGGAGTGGCGGGCAAGTCAGTCATTATTTTTCTCTTCATCAAGTAAGGATAATGCATGACTGAATTTCTTTTAACAGCAGGCATACCACATGCTTCTAGCTATCTGCAGTGTTCTACTGATATCTAGAAAATTGCAAGCCATTGCACAAATATTTACTAAAATACTGAGCCACACAAGCCTGCATGAGTAAATTCCAGTGGGGAATATGAGCCTTTCAGGGGTAACAGACTCTTGGCCTGGGCTCAAGAGAAAAACAAAAATCACATTTCAAAAATGTCCACTCACAGAACAGGCATCAGCACATAATGCAAAGAGACAGGACAACTCATTCAAACTCAGTATAACTTGCGTTCATGTCAGGGTAGATACTGAAACACACTTTGAATCTGTGTCTGTGTGTGTATAATGAGTTAGTGATTCACTGGACTAAAATAACACAGAAGAAATATGATTACACAATGACTTCTTTTCTTGTGTATTTCCAAATCGTGGTAGAATTCTCCTCAATCTTTGGACAATGATGGATTATGCTTCTTCTTGTGTTTGAATGGGTTAGAATAAACATTATTCTAAGGGTGCTCCGATTGATCGGTCACTGATTGTAAAAAATGATAAAGATAAATAGTTTGATCGTTGTCTCCATAAAGGCCGATCAGATGGGCCGATGACAGCGGAACCCTTTGTCTTCCACAATGGACAGCGGCTGGTGATCGAGGCAGATCACCAGCCGCTGTCAACTGTGGAAGACAAAGGGTTCCGGCGACTCCTGTCTTACATGGATTCCCGCTACACTCTGCCAGGGTGTAAATATTTCACTGATGTTTGCCTGCCGCAGTTACACCAAACAGTGTTTGCACATGTTGACACCCTTATGAAGGAAAACATCACATCAATCAGCTTCACTAGTGATATTTGGAGTTCAAATGTACCATGTATGTCTCTTGCTGCCGCATTCAGCGACATGTTTCGCGCATGGGGAATCCCGAAGGAAGAAGTGCAGGTTATTCTAACGTATAATGCCAAGAACATGGTAAAGGCCATGAGGGATGTAGATCTATCCAGCCTGCTGGGCTTGGCTTATACACTGCAGCTTACCATTGCCGAGGGAGTTTCATAATTCCACAGGCTATTACGCAGCATCATCGTCTGTCATTTCAAACATTCCCAGCTTGCCTACTCACGACTTCAAAATATTCAGAAGCAACTTGGCCAGCCTATTAAGAGGCTACAACAGGATGTACCTATCGCACAAGCAGCACAAGCCTACCTCTGTGCGCAATGCACAAGTGTAGATAGCGAGCGACTTTTTAGCACATCAAAAGAATATTGTAGGTGAGAAGAGGAACAAGCTGTCTGCCAAAAATGCAGAATGCTTACAGTATATTTCTAAAGAAAAGTCTGCCATTGATGCTTAACACATAAGCTGTAGGAGATATGGCTCAACTAATCTCTATTCCTCTTCTGTCTTTCTCATTAAATCATCAGAAGACCTTATGAGAGTGCAGCTGTAGTTCTGTTAAGCTACAGTTCTTGAAATCCCAAGAGATGTGAAGTTTTGTTTTCATGCTGTGCAAAAGTAAACAGTTGACAATTCACAATACATTATCTTATGTTAATTTTAATACATATACATTGTTGTAAAGACTATTAAAATTAATATATGATAAATATATGACACGATGAATAGAAGGCTTCCAATAGACCTAGTAACTGATTGATATCAACCAATACTGCTTTCAGCAATTGGTGATCGGCCCCAAAAATCCTGATCGGAGCACCCTTACGTTATCCCACACGTGTCTGTGTTAAAACATCTTTTTAAACAGCATGACCATGGATCTGTACACATACAGTATACAAGTGTCTCAGTTAACTACACACACAACATCACAAAGAAAGTGGTCACCCCGGGAAATGGTCATAAAATGGTTGGAGAGAAAGCTGTAGTTGTGAGCTTTTACAATTACAAAAGCTTACCCCGTGGAGAACAGCATATACCGCACCCCAACTCTCTCTCAAGCACATTATGGGTGAGGGACAGCGATGGCAAAAGTACTCACTTCCTGTACTCAAGTAGGTGAAAGTAGAAATACTGATTTAACTTCTTTACTCAAGTAAAAGTAACAAAGTACAGGCTTGGAAATTTACTTGAAGTATAAAAGGAAAAGTAGCCTTGCAAATGAATTTTTATGCAAAGCTACCTAAACCACATGAATGTTACTAGAGTACACACTAAGAAACTTCAGATATATGGAAAAAAGGCTCTTTATATGCCGTTGCCTACATTTTAAATGGATGTCTGCCAATAGGCCTAAACCATCACATATATGATTATTGTGACAGAGACTATCACTTCAGGTTAATAAGATTCTGACTGAGTAGCAACATATGACATGTATGATATGTACAGTATATATGAGAATTCACAGATACGGTTTCTCTTTTTTAATCTTCCCCTTAACATTTCAAGGAATCTACATGTATGTGTATGTGCTCAAATATGGCTTTTGGAAAGAAAATAAAGGATAAAATCTGAATTACTAAACAGACATTAATTAAGAAGTTCCCCCTACTTTAAGAGTTACGCAGCACATTGGCCAGGAGTCATTCTTGATGCCTAAACATCTCTCTCAGATAAGGCCGAGGATGATCAGGAATGTCTTGCTGCTTGTCTGCCGAATCTCTAGGATCTGTTTTCTTTCTTTTAAATCGCCATCCATACTATGTGCTAATGTTACCAGCATCAAGCCGCAATGATTTGCCGCAAATTAATGTGATTATTTAAAAAATCTGATATTCCGATCGGCCGAATAGACATTTAAATAAATGATAAATAAAATGTATAAAAATGCAAATTTAAGATATGAAACTTAAAGTCCTTTGAACAAAAACACAATAACAAAAAAAAAAATCAGATTGTTGCCAACAGGGACATAGTAGAGCACCCTCTGGTGGACAAACTATGCAACGCCAACACTCATAACATGGTTGACTTTCCGTTTTATTCATTTATCAGAATCATTTATTTATCATTCTGATGAATTTTTATTATTTTTAATCAGCCATTATTAATGCCGATACCGATAGTTCGAGAAATGCCTAATATCGGCCGGGCTCTACTCCAGTGAAATGATTTGAAACTTGTTAGTGAGGACTAGATTGGGACTGTATATAAAACTGATTCTGGTTTCCAACTTTGGCAATGTGCAACCTAGCTAACAGGTGAAGAACACAAACAACCAAATCCCTGGCTAACTTACTTTTAAATTAGCAAGAACTATACACCAATACAACAAGCTTAAATGAACTGACAACATAAGTTATACGAATTACTGTTCTCAAAGACGCACACACACAATCTCAACTGATTATCGATTTCTTTTTCTCTCACTTTATTCACTGTGTGGCGCGCTCGCAGTGTGAGACGTGTGTCCACGCTATTCTCCGACATGACGACCTCTTGTACAAAACTAAAGTAACGAGCCAGTATTGCAAAATGTAAGGAGTAGAAAGTACTGAAATTTGTGTTAAAATGTAAAAGTAAAAAGTAAAATATCAGAAGAATCTACTTGAGTACAGTAACAAAGTATTTATACTTCGTTACTTCCCATCTCTGGTAAGGGACAAGAAAGGGAGAAAGAGAGAGATGTTTGAAAACTTCAAAGCTAGTCAGGAATTCAAAGTTCAGTTTCATCTCCTTGCCTCTTCTTGCCATTTGTAAGTCAATGTGGGGATATGTGTGTGTGTGTGTGTGTGTGTGTGTGTGTGTGTGTGTGTGTGTGTGTGTGTGTGTGTGTGTGCGCATGCATTTATATTTATGTGAGTGTGCAGAAAGAGCAAAGCTATGTTGTAGATCCCGCAAGTGTGTTGCAGTCCATACAAGCTTGTGGATTTAAAATATACAAGTGAGATACTAAAGAAAAACCATATAGAAACAGAGTATTCATGGTATTTCTTGTCCTTTATAGTCCAACTCAGTTCAGCTACAAATATAAACAAGACGAGTGAAGACAGGTGAGTACATACATTACACCAGGGGTGGGCAATTAATTTTTACCGGGGGCCGCATGAGCAACCCAAGCACTGCTGGAGGGCCACATCGACAATATTTCAATTAAATTTGGCTCATTATTTTTGATATACCGTAAGATAAATAATAATAATTTAATCTAACTTAACTTTATACAAAAGCAGATTGCTTTTGATGGTTTTATTTAAACTCCTAATCCTTAAATATTTATATTAATGTGAAATTAATGTGAAATTAAAATAAGAAAACAAAAACAATCATTGAATCACTGCAATTTATTTTTATTTCTTGTTCACACTTTCTTTGTTCCACAAACAAGGAAAAACAAACAACTTAACAAGTTTATAGAAATACTGCAATACAACAAACAACTTGTTATGTTTTCCACCTCATTTTACCTCTTCAGTGCGAATAATCGAGTCTGTTCTGGGCTTGAACAAGGGCATTGAAATCTGGCTGAATGTCTGAGGTGGCTATGCGAAGGACAGCTGAGAGGTGCTCATCAGTGATAGAGGATCTATGTTTGGATTTGTTGAACTTCATCACTGAAAATGTCTGTTCACATACATAGGTGGATCCAAAGAGGACCAGAATCCTCTGAGCATGCCTCCTCAGGTGTGGAAAGTTCTCCTCTTTGAGGGAGGAGTAAAAGTCCAGCAGTGAGACTGACCTGAAGTGCTCTGCCAGAAGTAGGTCAGACTGCAGGTCAATGAGCTCCATCTGAACATCGCTTGGTGCATTGTCCACACTGCAGTTGAAGGGAGAAGAAACCATGTGCATTTCACTCTCAAGAGTTTTGAAATCTTGAAATCGCCTCGAAAACTCTCCATGCAGTGCTTCTAACTTGCTTGAGTACTTGTGGAGGTGATCGGCTGATCTTGTGGCTTCCTTTAGTGTTGGCAAGTGGGTCAGAATGTTGTCCTTCACTTGGCTTGAGAGAAGCTGCAACTTTCTCATGAAAGCAGTCACTGCACTGTACATCTCATGCACAAAACGGCCCTTGCACTGCAGTTTGATATTCAGTTCGCTCATGAGTGCAGTCACATCCACAGCGAATCCAAGGTCTGCCACCCAGTCTTCATCTGAAAGTTCTGGGATGTTATGTCCTTTCTTCCCACAGAAATTCTTAATGTGGTCTCTCAGGTCCCAGACATTTTTCAGTACTTTGCCCAGGCTGAGCCACCTGACGTTGCTGTGGTAGCTTATGTCACTATGTTCACTCTCATTTTCTTCCAAAAGTGCAACAAATTGTCTATGATTTAACGCTCTTGCTCTGATAAAGTTAACTGTTTTAGTTACAGCATCAACAACATGGTTAATTTTTAACACTGACTTACACAACACTTCCTGATGTATAATACAATGCAGAAATGTCAATTTCTGCACAGGGTTAATTTCTGTCACTTTTATCCTGCATCCTCTTTAAAAGTCCAACATTTTTCCCGTCAGATTTGGACAACCATCTGTTGTCACACCTGCCAGCTTGTCCCATTTCAGTCTTAACATGTCCAAACACGCATTTACCTCTGTGAACAAGTCATTACCTGTGGTTGTCCCTTTAATTGACTGCATGGCTGCCAGCTCCTCCGTGATTTGAAAGTCTGCAGTTATCCCACGTAAGAAGATGAGCAGCTGGGCGGTGTCACGTACATCGCAGCTCTCATCCAAAGCCAGAGAAAAACAGTCAAAGTCGGCCGCTCTGTTCTTCAGCTGAAGCTCTAAGTTTCCAGCAATGGCCTCAACCCGTCTCGTTACAGTGCGTCGGGAGAGTGACACGTTCTCAAATGCGCCCTTCTTCTCCGGGCATATCAGCGCAACAGAGTCCAATAAGCACTCCTTAATAAACTCTCCGTCAGAAAACGCCTTAGTTTTTCTGGCGATTTTGTGAGAAATGACGAAACTTGTCCTGACGGCTGCATCCCTGGGGGTGTGAAGTTTGGTAAAAAGTCCTTGTTGGGTTTGCAGTTTTACCATCAACGCATCAGCCTCCCTTGCGTGCTCTTCAGCAGACAGATTCCGGTATTTATCCTCGTGCTTCGTCGTGTAGTGGCGATTCAAATTATAATCTTTAAACACAGCAACCTGTGTACCACAAATTAAGCACACGGCTTTACCTTTAATTTCTGTAAAGAAATACTTGGCAGTCCATGTCTTGTTGAAAACACGGCATTCATCATCAACTTTTCTTTTTTTAGCGTGAGCGGACATCTCGGGGGTAACGGGGCATCACCTGTCGCTGTGCACCTTCACTCACAGGTTACGCACGGACTTACGTGCATAAATTACACTTTTCAAAATAAAAGCAGCACCGTTGTATTACACACTCGACATAGATATTTTTTAAATGTATTTTGTAATTTATGATTGGCCTCAAGCGGGCCGGACAGGGACGCACAAAGGGCCGGATGTGGCCCGCGGGCCGTAAGATGCCCAGGTCTGCATTACACCATCTCTCTCCTCATTTACTCTCTTTCCTTCTCACTTTATTAAATGCCCCCTCACTTGTCTTTGCTTCTCCACCTAAGCGTGCTGCCCCATCATCTCCAGTTACCCTGTCCCTCTCCTCGGTCTCATTCTTTCCTCTCTCATGCTGTCATTTAGCACTGTGGGCCGATGATTAAGCGTTCCATCATGCATTCTCCCTACGCAGTCAGCACTTTCTTCATTCACTCCTTCATTTCAATTTCTCCTGATTTTTTTCCTTTTATTATACCTGTCTTTATGGTTATGATGACAAAAGGTGCGTGCTGAGAAATACTGTACATGCCCAGCACAAGTGCAGAAATATCAACAAGTGCACCCAGTACCTTGCTAGAAAATGTTTAACACTGAGACACATCCACAGAGCCAGCTAATCTATCTTCTGTTCCAGCTGTACTAAACAAATTGGTGCGGGTCAAGACCTGCTTTTCCTTTAGTCTGTTGATGAGATAAACAAGCGTTCTGTCTCCCTCTCCCGCTCTCTCCCTCTCCTGGTCACGTCACATGCCTGTATTAAAGGTGACACTCTCGTTAATCCACATTCAGTCAGCCACTGCATCTCCTGAACGCACCCCGCACCAATCCAGGTATACAGACCTGAACCAGGAGAGCTCATGAATAGCTAATGGGAAAGACACAACAACGCTCTGATTCACAGAAAATGGCCTTAACACCATCAGCTTCACTACTGGCTGCCGGTAGGGAGAGACAGGGGGGAGATTGATTGAACATAAAGGGTGAGAGAGTAAAGCGATATGTGTCTGGGAGAGAGAGTAATTGAGTGTGTGTGTGTCTGTGTGTGTGTGTATTATATGAAGTTATTGGAAAGCAAACGAAAAAAGTAATTTCACACGCGGCCCATCTGCCAGTCTGTCTGAAAGGCTTATCTGCACGCATGATTAACAAACTTGATAAACGAAAACATACAACATTACTCTCTTTCAGCTCACAAACACACAAGCACACTGCATGTGTTCTGTGGTTTGTGTGTAAGGATATAACGATGTTGTTTTTGGCAAAGATATCTCGGAGGGGCTTTTGTGGCCATAATAAAGAGGAAACCAAGACGTGTGAGTTCGACCTAACTTGGATGTAGTGTTGGAAGAAGTACTCGGATCATATACTTGATTAATAGCAGTCACACTGTAGAAATATACTGTTGCAAGTAAAAGTCATTTTTTCAAAATCTTACTTAAAGTGCCCATATTATCCAAAAAAATCACTTTTTCTGGGATTTGAGGTGTTATTTTGTGCTTCTTCACACATACAAACTTGGAGAAAAAAACATCCATGCTGTTTAGAGTGAGATACGGGTTTCTGAATGTCCTCTGCCTTCAGTCTCAGGGTGAGCTGTTCAAAATCTGCACGGCTTTCTACGTCACTAGCCGAGACGAGGTGGCTAACCGTAGCACATGCTAGCTCGTACTCAATGGCAAAACACTGCTACAACACACACTACTTCACTATAATCTACAAAAGAACTACTTCCATGTCCCTGTTCTGCAGGTATTCCACAAGTGGCCCTCGTTTAGAAGAAGTCTCCAGGCTAATCCTGCCTTGTACTGACCAAAGTAGGAGAAAGAGTTCTCTAGCTGATGTGATCTTACCGAGCTACTGCACATGTGCAGCTCCCAACAAAGATAGTAAAGAAGTGAAATGTCTCACTCTGTAGCTAAAACAGAGACCTAAACACACAGGGTGAAAATAAGATCTGCAGCAATGTGCAGTACAACAAAAATATGGTGTTTTGAAAATGAAACCATGTAAACCTATTCTGGTACAACCTCAAAATACAATCTTGAACCTGAAAATGTGGATAATATGGGCGCTTTAAGTAACAGTACAGAAGAATTACATTCAAATAGACTTAAAGTACCAAAAGTGAAAGTACTCATGCAGAATGGTCAATTATACATTATACTGTATCACTGGATTATTACTGATGCATTAATGTGTACATCACTTTAATGTTGCAGCTGGTAAAGGAAGTTAATTACAATTACCGGTACTTTACATTTTTACGGTGAGCTTGATCATAATATGATCATATCATATTCTATTGGTTGATTTAAATTTTATTTTAATAATCTTAATCTGCAAAGTCACTAGTACAGTAACTAAAGTTGTCAGATAAAGGTATAGTACTAGTAAAGCATAGCTTCCAAATTGTTGAGGAACAGAACTACTGTATAAAATAGCATAAATGGAAATACCACCAAAGTAAAGAAAACATACCCTTAAAATTGTATTTAAGTACAGTACTCGAGTAACTTGTATTTGGATACATACTGCCTTGATGATGTTTAACATAATACCGTCACCCTTTCTCTCCAGTGTATTCTACAGGAGACCTTTTGGTAGGAGGAAAAAATGTCCAGAACATTTGAATATCTCGGTATTTAGCATATACACCCCTGGCTCTGGCACAGGCTGACAAGCTCTGCATAGCTGGCAAAAAGGTTTCACTTGTGATTTGAAAAGAGGAGTCAATGAGTGTTTATTAAAATAAGCACCTCCACCAGCTAGCTATGACAGCCAAAACTCTGCTTTATAAAGGAAAACAACATCTCAGAGCGACACTCATTTTGTTAAACAGTGATGTTGACAAATTAAGATTTAAAAGGAAACGGATTTTTAAAAAGGGCTGTAGAACAGTACCAGTCAAACGTTTGAACACGTTCCCACTCAAGAGAGCAAAGCAAACAGGCACAATGACAACTGCTATCGTTACTGGGGGCCTCTGCATACAAACTCCAAATATCACTTTGATAAAGTCTCAGTCTAATTAATCAGGCTAATCAGCGGGGTGGGGGGTGGGGGGCTGGCAGCTAGTCCTCCTTACTATGCAGTCTCTCTCCTTGGCTGGGGCTCTGCAGCAGTTTCCTCACTGTGGAGAGTGACTATTGGCTCATAATGTGGGTTTTTTGCATATTAAAACCTAACACCTAAAGCAAAGCTGGGAACACTGAATGTTCAGCAAACTCTCCCCCCCTTCTATAATAGTTAGAGTTAACTACTTCAAACCTCCTGGGAGCAATCATGCTGTACAGGCTTTGAGTGAGTCCAACTTTTGAAGAGAAATCCTACAAAAAAGGAACTGCCCAAAAAACTTCTCAGAAATTATGCTAGACTGGCCTTCTACAAAACGTCAATATTTGCTATTTGACCTAAAGCATATCTGCAAGGCAAATATTAAAAACATTTTTTTTTAATATAACAGTTGTGATCATCCAGAAAGTCTAAACAAGGTGTCCTTGGACAAAAGCCTGAAAATGTACTGTATGTACGCAGGTTATTTCATTAGCATGGCATACTATGTGCTGATGAAATACATTATAACTTAGATACTGCACATCATGTACAAACAATTTCTGAATATTTAACACTTGTTTTTAAAGGTTGTCTAACAAGCATTATCATTTATAATTAAAGCCACATGACACCTCAAGTACAAAATAAACCAAAAAGTGTAACTTCTCAGGTACTCATGGTACAAGTAAATGATTTATGCAGCACAGTAAGTTGTCCCATCTCTGCTAATTAATGTGAAAGACTGCATGTTATTCCATTATCCCGTCATGCAAAGTTCCTAAAATGCATACCTTCAAACAATCTTAAATAAACCCTTCAAAAATCCTGAGTTCTGAATGTTCTCTCGTGATAGACTAGTGTTGAGTGATGGGTCATCAAACACAGCACAAAAGTCCTAAAATCTGTTAAACCAGCAATTAAATGTGCATGATCTTATATGGTCATATGAATGTAACAAATTGTAATTTTTGGATTACAATTTGGATGGACAGGAAACTTTCACTTTTAATCTAATTAGAGCAGGCATCTTCAACATTTTATAAACCAAGGACCCCTTAACTAAAAGAGAGAAGGAGAAGGGATGCCATTAAATATTGTATAAAATATTGAACTGGCCCTACAATACATGTAGGACGGCCTAGTCTTTATAAAATACCTTTGTTGTTGCATAGAATACTAAGCTATTAAATTAATAATTGTTAGCATGATTTTATAAATCCTCTTTTTAATGTAAAACATACATGTGGCACAGTGATTCCTTAGGATGAACTGTATCTATGGATGGCCTAAGGGACTAGCCTACCTATAGGCCAGTAAGCAGATCATTGCAGGGGATTTAAATTTGCTAATAATAGGTTGGATTCACGTAATTTTCAGACATTTTTATTTTTGAAAAAACTATCAAAAGTTAACAATAATTTGCTGTGACTCTGAGGACCCCATAGGGGTCCCCGAAATTCCTGTTGAAGAAGTAAAAGGACCAAATCCTGATAATCAGATGTTGAACTGCTCATGGCTGCAACTTTCTTTCACAGAGGTCAAGATGGTCTGAGAGGTTTATACACACGCTATTTGAGATGTGACATTCATGGCCAAGTCATGTAATTCTACCTTCCCTGTAAAAACAACACAACAACACCTGATCTGGAGTCACAGAGCAGAAGGAGTCGCACAGCCTATGCAGTGCTAAAACTTTTAACAAACCATCTCTCCTGGGATCTTTTCAGCAGGCAGTGGCATATACAGCAGGCATGTCGCAATCACTCTAGTGCTGTGTGGGTGCTAAAGACATAGCTTTGGTGACAGGGACAACATTTTCATTTCGCACAAGAGCCGGACAAATTCAGCACCTCCCAAAATGATTACTTTTCCTTAGTAAGATTCACAAAAACTTCAACTCACTATTCATTCACACACAGAGGACTGCAAGGGGATATGTCAAAGAGAGACAAAGGTTGTTTTTGCAGTAGGTTGGAGGATGTGTAGCTTACATTTAGCGCTTACATTTAGACCCCATTTACACCTGGTGTTAACATGAAACCTAGTACTGCATATCTTATCTGGATAAGGCACAAAGGCATGTTAATGCAAGATGTAAATGCATGCAATCAGGTATGCAATCGGGTTGCTAACCTGTGGGTGTTCCGGTTTGCACTGAACAGATCCCACTAAGGTCTAGTGTAAATGCAGTCTGTAAGCTACAAAGACTACACAAAGACACTACAGAAAAATAATTTGGCCCATACAGCAGCGTCGTTTCCTTCGACCTGAAGGCATCATGTTTGTCGACAAGTCTGCAAGCTCCATCTACATACAAGAATCCATATTTCCTATCAGACAAGTCAAAGAAAAGCAGTACATCTTTAAATTTGAGTGACAGGAATTTCTTGCACGTTGACCAATATGGGATTAACAGTCTAAAGACTCGCTCGATTGTAAACAAATTGAAGTTGATAAATGAAGAAGTTGATAAATAATGTGGAATAAAATTCTTCTGTCTGGCAAATCAACTACAAAAACAAAAGCACTAAGGAAAAGAGAAGCACTTTTCGCCATCATCATGCAGCTGTAGGTTGGACTTGTGTGTCCACCGCGTTAGAAAAAGGCCAACACTTCTGACACACAACAGCTCCCTGAGCAGCAATATCCCATGGCCGCCCCTCGGGACAGCACAGCAGGGACAGGTAATAAGCTGCAATCTTACTGTGAATGTTGGAGTGCAGGCAAGACAGAGATAGATGGTACAGTAGAAATACATCTCACAAATACGTTTAACCACTCAAACAAACACAAACACCACACCGGTGCACGCACACACAAGCACAGTGAGGATGTATCGCTGAGTGCAGCCTAATTGGAACATTCATTATTGTTACACTGACTTACAGCATTGTCCCTGATACTATTGATCCCTGAAATACGTTATAGGGTCTATACACACGTCTGTGTGTGTGTGTGTGTGTGTGTGTGTGCGTGTGTTTACAGACACATCTTTATGGCCAAACCTCAATCACTAAACAGCTACTTCTCAGCTCCTTTGATCCGACTCTTGACTTTGACCTTTTCGACTGCTTTCAATCAGGCCCTCACAGTCCTGACTGCCTGAGAGACACAGGCACTTATCTGAGTCTTTCTGTCTCACACACACGACAACACACACGCACACACACACGTAGTGACAGGTCCTGTCTCCAGTTGACAGGGTTTTTTATCAGCAGAGACATCAAGCCGCCCACACCCCCCCTCCTTCCCCCCTGACCCTACGACCACGCCATGATGAGAAATGGGACAATCTGCTCTGTGACAGCTCCACTCATATAATCACACACACACACCAAATACATACTCATTGTCTGAACACAAAATGATAGAGGGTGGCTCCATTTAATGTATGCCTGCATTGTGAGTGCATGTGTGGATATCATAAGAAGACAAGGCTGCACTTAAGTGTCACCACACTCGTGCATGCGGTTGTGCATGCGCTTGTGTGTGTGTGTGTGTGTGTGTGTGTGTGTGTGTGTGTGTCAGTCTTAACTGAAGGCTTTGTAAAACTCTTGTTCATCATAACTGTGATGCTCTAGCCAGAGGGCTTAGCCGCATAAAGCAATTTCCTTCTCGTTACACCAGACGTATATTAACCTCCAAAAACCGTCAAACACACAAACACTGAGTCAGACACACACACACTTATTTCTTGCCATTTATCTGCCATGTCAAGTACATCAGCATGGACTATTCTCTTGAGCAGGTTCTTTATCATGCAGCTGTGTACTCCCTTATCAGCTTGATAGTCTACTGAGTAAGATCTGTATCTCACTGTAGGCGTTGTGAAGGCTGTTTCTAAACAGTTAGTGAATGCAAAGCCCAACAACTCCACAGGCTGTAAGAGGCAGCATTAACCCACTTCTCTCACTACTTTGCTTTGTCCCCCATTGCTTAGGCCGCATTTATGCTTTTACTATAGTGTACATCATATTTTATTACATTCTCGAATTATAACATAAACAAACAAATACATAACCAACAAATGGATGAATGGTGGAATAACTTGTACTATAATGGCAGCATTGCATCCAGCACTAATACCTTTAATACAAGAGTCATGGTATGTCACTCAATCCTGATGAAGGAAAAAGTAGTTAACAAAATCTCACAACCAGGCCGTGGCGCTTTCAACCGTATCACACTATCTTCCTCAACAGGTGGAGTTCGCCATTTGTCAACATGGACTAGAACATTTTATTTTTAAATTAAGATTTGAAGCAAAGGGAGCCCTTCCTGTGACTGTGGGTAGTCAAAGTGGCCTAATACAGCTTATCTTGACATTGGTACAACTCAGTTTACGGCAGCTGTAATAGCAGTTCAGGTCTGCAATGAGGTCTCCCTCTTTGTTTTTATCAGTCCCCACAGTTGTATTCATCCATCCCCAAGGATCTACGAAAGAGTGATTATCTACTCCCAGCTAAAGTAGACAGTTTAGCTTTCCACAATACCCGCTTCTTCTTCCTCTCACTCCCTCTTGCATCTAATGTTTACATGTCTAACCTTTCCTTCTGTTTTCCTCTTTCAATAATTATCCCCATCCTTCAACAACCTCCCACCCTTTACCATTTTCTCATCCACAATCTTCTTCCTGGTCCATCTTATGGCTTTTCATTTCCTGTAGATGGACCGTGTAATCTATACCTACGTACATCTAATGAGCAGCAAATAACAAACAAGCATGATGGAATGGAAAGGTCACTCCAAGTAACAAATAGTGAGAAGCAGTAAAAGAGCTAACTTGCAGGTTGAGTTTCTTACCCAATTTACACTTAAAGGTTCCTGAAAATGATTATTTTCACCATATTTCATAATGGTGAATTTTTGTGTTTGTTGAGGTGACATAAACGCCTTTTTTGCCTTGGTGCGTTTTGCACAGATATATACATAATAATGAAGAATTACTCTGGGGGAAAGTGAGAAAAGAAAAGAGTATGATGAGCAGCCACAAGGGAAAATAGAGAGTGGGAGAGATAAAAGACTGGACCACAATCGGACAGGCACTCGGCAGGTTTCTACAATAATGCAACCACATCCCTTAAATAAAGAAACAAGATGCACTGTGGGAGCAAGCAGGAAAACAGCTTTAATTAGAGGTCATCTTTGTGTGCGTACATCTACATTGTGTGTGTGTGTGTGTGTGTGTGTTTGTGTGTGTGTGTATTTATGTAACCATTTAAGCTAAATATCAAAGGAGATTGATTTTCTATTGCTGGTTTAAGCCTCTCAAATGAAATTATTCATTGCTCTTCTCTGTTCATAGCATCAATGAAAATCTTGCATTTTGACAACATTATCTTAGAGTATGGAAAATTGAAAGAAATTGTTTGTGTGTGATACATTCTTTAATCAAAAAGAACTACAAATGAATCCATAATGAAAACAAGTGTTAACAGTCATACTAGCTTCTATGTTAGGCTGTACTTAGGCACAGCGGAGCTTTGTGATAAATGCTAATGTCAGCATGCTTCACAGGTTACAATTCCTCCTGAGCAGTACATGAATGTCTGTACCAAACTTCATGGGATCCACCCAATTGTTGTTGATACATTTCACTTAAAACCAAACATGTCAACGTGTCATGTTGGATTCATCGCTGGGGACCATTCATGTCTGTACAAAATATCATGGCACTCTATTCAATAGTTGTTGAAATCTTTTAATCTGGCTGAAGTAGTGCGCTGACAGACCGACTTTGCCATCCCTAAAGCCACACTGCCCTAGTTGTTTGAGTTACAAAAAAAAGGATAGAATAAAAGATTTTTCAGTTTGAATCTAATCATTATTGCCATTCATCATTTGTTCAGGCAAGGGACAAGTTGAGACAAATTGAGCAAGAAAAAAATAACAGGAAAAGACAGAAAGACACGCATTATGTATTACTACATGAATAAGTCAGATGTTATTTTAGGCTACCAGTGGCCCTGCCTTTGGCTCTCTGTGTCTTGCATGCAGGAAACAGGAAATGACCTGATAATTGTCAGTGACTCCTTTAGCTCATGTAACACCTGGTGTGACCTTCTCTCTCGGCCCCACAAATACTAAATCCCCACCATGTTGTTCCAGCCAGCCAACCATGTGATGTCAGTTACAGGACACACCTTGAAGATCAACACCAGCACTCTCCGTGGTCAAACACTGGAGGTTTTGATTTAGGAAACACTGTGACCTTTTCCTCCCCTACTGTACCTCCCAACCCTCCGCTGATCCATTCATCACACAGACAGGCAGTGTGTTTTAACTTGTGTCACTAGAGCAACCTATTTGAGAGGAGGAGAAGGTAGATAAAGAAAGAAGGAGAAGGTGATTAAGAGACGAGAGAGAGGCGATACAGGGAGGTCAGACTGTGCAGACACAACAGAGATAAACCTTAAATGACGACTTGTACATTAATACTTAATAAGCACTAACCTTTCTTATCCATTGGTTTGTCTGGTGTCAGTTTAAATCAATGGCCTTTTTCATTTCTCTAATTCCTTTCTTATTTTTTTTTTTTACAAGACATAAAATGTTCACATATTGTGAGGTTGCTTTTGTCAATCTATCACAACCGACTTTTACAACAAGCAAATTATCTTTTCATCTCAGGCTGGAGATGAAGTCTGAACTACAAATACTTGTATGCTTTTGTGTGTGTATGTGTCTGTTACTGACTGCACATACAGTACTCTCATTCAAGGAAAATTTAATTTCCACCTAGTCCTATGTGACTCATTCAACCCTGCACCAATGCCTTCCCTCTGCCATTTTGTGTGTTGTGTGTGTTTGTGTGCAAGGATTCCAATTTGCTGTGAAATCTGACAGCCCCTCTCTAATTCCCACAGAAGGCGAGTAGTGGGTAGGAGGGAATTACTACTGTTACATACCCGCCAAGCTGATTACCTATCGACTGGCCTAAACACTCTGGCAAAGCCACACTATTCCTGTGTGCTGTGTTTATCCCAGGGTATGTGTGTGTGTGTGTGTGTGTGTGTGTGTGTGTGTGTGTGTGCCCGTGTGCGTTTGTTGTGTATGTATAGGCCTGAGTTATTGGTGACAATCTAATTCTCCCTGTCTTACTATCCTTATCTTTGTTTCTTCTAGACATAAACACACACACACACACACACTTATCACCCACCCAGACATTTACCTGGTGGTTTTATTAGGACTGATTGGCAAGGCCGCACCACAGCCACAGCAATCAATACAGTGACGGGAGGATGACATCATAGTATGAAATGAACCCGGGTTAAACATTTATCGTTCTAATCAGCTGCTTAGCTGACACTAATGACCTCATCGCTAATAATAAAGGCTGCTGAGTAATAGTTCCGGCCCCTTAAAGCACAAAACTAGATATAGAAAAAGTAATACTACACGTGGGTCACTTTTCATATCAAATCATTTTACCAAACTGTAATAGATAATCTTTCAAAATTAGTTTCTATTCAACAGTTCTCTCCGCACGAATACCGGATTGTCAGCTTATAAAATTAGAATATGATAAAGGTGCACTACAGGTCTGGAAGGGAAAATGGCTTTTATCTGAAGAGAAAAAGGATCTTAGACAGCAGTGAGACATGTAACAATGTTAATAACAAGTGTGATAGAGTTATGTAAAAGGTGCATACGTCGTGGTCATAAATTCATCACATTTCATGAGTTAATCTTTCTTCTACAGTATCATATTTACTTTGGTTCATTAATATTCAGACCAAAGAATTGTGACGTGACAAACACGTTTTAGAACGTTGGAAGGGTCTGAAGTGGCCCATCTCAGTTCAACTCAAGCCAGCTGATGGTGTCACTGCGACCCAGCTTGTCAAATTACCAGTTGTGGTTTTAAAATGTGAGGCACATTACCTGTTTAGACAGCCAATCAGCTCGTAGCAAAGTCAGCTGGACTAGTCAGTTACAAAGTGATCAAAATGGTAGAGTTTTGGACTAGAAAGAGGATTGACTCATCAATTTGTTTGAGGAACAGCCGTGTCTGTATTACACAAGCCTTAAAGATTATTCAAATGGAATCAACGAACAAACTGGCCTTTGCCGCATTTCACAATGCGCTAAGTGCTTTTTACGGCTCACTAACAGTGTCTATTTTTTATTATACAGTGGAGGAAGAAGCAAGTGAGTGAATTAGTTAGTGATTCTGAACCATTGTGTATCAGGAAGTTAACCTAACACATTATGTTCCCTGAAGGTTTCTTTGAGAAATACAAGTTAAACACTCATGAAAATATGAACATGGGTGTGAATAGGACAGAGACAGTGGGGAGTTTCTGTAATTCACAGTTTGCTGGAATTAAAATGAAGAAACCATGGAAACCTTGTTAGAAACTAGTGAAGGTGAAAATCATCATGTTTGGACTAAACTCCATCGTTGAATGTTAAATGCCAATTTCATTTTAAATACTCTATATAACGTCCATATCTGTGAGGAAAGATTGTTCCAGACATGGTCCCACTGTGAAGCATGAAGGTGCATTTTTCAGTCGATATATACTCTATTTTAAAACTGTGGAAGTGACAGGAATCAGCAGCAGTGTTTCCTCTATGTTGATTTTGTAGTGGCGGCCCACCGTGGCAACATTTCTGCCACCATTGTATCAGAAATAGGGCTGTACAATGCCTTGTAAATTATCCAGCAAATACATAATGCAGAATAATCTGGCTGCCGCTCACATTCTAATTTAACAACAAGTAGAACTATTCAGAGGTTTTTGGGCCCGTCCAGTTTAACGCCACATACTGCTGTGTTGATGGAGTTCATTGTCAAAACGTTCGCTTTCTTCCAAGTTGACCATTAAACAAACAGCTCCACCAAAAAGTTCTAAGTGTAGACCTGTGATAGATGTTAAGTGCCCTATAGTTCCTCAAAAATTGGTTGTTGTTTGGACAAACCTGCCCCCACTGCTAAAAAATTCCTAAAGGAAACACTGCGCAGTGTTTAAACATTAGTTTGTTTTTTTACACAAGGCAATAAACATTATGCCAACGAAAAATTTTGATGGAGAAATATGGTTTTAAAAAGTAGTTATGATTGTCTGTTGAACTAAACTGCATATTAGGGGGAGCCCTAAGATGCAGTTTAGTTTTACAGACAATCAATCAATGCTGACACCAAACAAGTTCTTCCATGGCAATGGGAATTTGTGGGCTCAGATATCATCAAACATAGATGTGGCGATCCAGTGAGTAAATACATAAAGAAAAATAAAGAATGTTGTTGCTAAGCAGGACAGAATTGGCCAACAGAAAAAAATGAAGAGAAAATGAAGAAAGTACTTCACATGTTGTGACTGTTCAATCACTATTACTTGAAGACAAGAGCGACAGATTGGCAGTGAACATTAAGACATTCATAATGCATGACAAACAACATAAACAAGACATAACTGTTTGAAAACAAGACAAGACAAGTTAGAAAAAGTGTCCAACTTAACTCAATATATGCTGAATTCCCAACCATCACTATGCCAGCCAAACCTAGTCGAAGTATCATGCTAGTGCATGTTTGAGACTGCCACAAAGAAAGAGCTATGGGAGAAACTAAAAAAGAAGACAAGCAGACAATAAAATGATAGAGAAAAAGATGAAGAGAAACAAACAGCAGAGATTGAGAGTTTAACACGGAAAAAGATGTGCATTAGCAATCAGTGAATTAACAGGGAGCAAAAGCCTTTCCATTTCACTGATTGTGTTGACCATTATGAGCATTCCCCTTACATAAAAACACACCATTTTTTGCAGAATTAGCATTTAGTACTAAATGGACTGATAAACTGCATACAAAAGAAAGGTAAACAAGGGAGGGCGAGTCAAGCAAACACCACTCCAGCACTGTAGAGTGTGGGTGATAGGGCGAGAGATGGACGGAGAAGGAGGGAGAGAGAGGGAGTTCATGCCAGAGTTGGAGGGCAGGCAAACATGCTGCTTTTAAAAGGTTAAAAAAATAAACCTTTCATTCAGAAGTCATCTCTCACGCACACATAACTGTGTCCAAGCATAGGCACAAACGCATGCGCCCCCTCGATTCAATCAAAGCAGCTGCCATTACGGTAGCAACACGCAATGAATCATGGGATTGATGATGCACCTTTGCAAGGGGACAAGTAATTTCTACTGGCCAGGAGATGAAGGGAGGAAGGAATATATGTGGAAAGCGAGGGAAAGACAGAAAAGAGGTACAGTGGAAGAGAGGACAGGGACAGTTGACAGAATAAGTACTATCATCTGAGAGCCTGGAGTCAACCTTCCTCTTCCTCCTCCTCCTCCTCCTCCTCCTGCCCTCATCCACCCGCTAACAAGAGCACAGAAAACCCTGAATGGAAGAAAAGACGGGTAATAGGAAGGAGTGGTGGATGAGGCTTATCACAGACGAGAGCTCCATACATCATTCACACTCTTTCTCCAACAGGGTGTGTGTGTTTTTGACTGTGTGTTTGAGAACAGGTGAATGTACTACTGTGGACAAAAAGACAAACTTTTCCTGTCTGCGCCTTGCCGCCATGTCCTCTCTCTGCAGCCACAGCAATGAAAATTCCACACAGCACCATTAAATCCTCTTATATATTCAGACCAATATCTACCTATTTTACACAAGCAAAAGAGGTGCGCACACACACACACACACACACACACACACACACACACACACACACACAGGGTATTAAACAGTCTTTCCTTCAATCCCAGACAGCAGACCCATACCGTCCTCTGTGGATTAGTGTGAGAGATGTAGAGAGAAGAAAGGTGAGCATGACGAGACCAAAAGAATGAAAGAGACAGAGGAAACAAGAGAGGAGGAAGAAGTAGATACAAGGAAGGATGGAGAGAGAGGGAGATTGAGGGTAGGCAAATGACAAATGACACAAGAAAAAGGAAAAACATAGAATAAAAACAGGCTGCAATGTTCATAAAAATGGAAGTAAATCAGCTGGTACATGGTGTGTGTCTTGGGCTGCAACTAATGAATATTTTCATTACAGATTATTCCATCAATGATTTATTGCATTGCAACTGATTTCATCTATAAATTGTCAAAACAAGTTCCCAGAGCCAAAACACATGTCTTCAAACTGCTAAATTTGTCTGACCAACATCCAAAAACAATACAGTAACCTTCTGTTATAAACATTTTTCCTGTATAAATATTCTAAAATGCACTATTGTCTGACTACACATGTTCAAAAAATATCCCCTTCTACAAAAAAAAAAAGTATTCACAATATTTCAAGGAGGTAATGTACCAACACCTTTCCATCCACACACCAATACACAGTGGATAATGTTGGGTAACAGACGATGAGAGCTGTCTTTTCCTGCTCTCTGTCCAGTAATACAATCTGCCAAAGTAGTATGCAATGCACTTCAAAACACACATCAGCATATCCAGTCACAGCCTATCCAGTCACACACACACACACACACACACACACACACACACACACGTGCCAGGAGTGAGAGGCCAGAGCTCTCTGTGTAGTCAAAATAAAGATTACGTCAGCATAAATACTGCTCTCAGTGATGGCTGCTATAATTTCCAGCAAACATTTGGCCCACTCACCAGCAAGCAGCAAAAGTCAATACTAATTGCCATTAACATAATGACTGCAAATGAACATTTGGGTCTTCAGGCTTATGGTGCCCGTGAAGCTAAATGCTTCAGAAGCCCTCCCACAATCTCTTACAAATTTCCCATGAAAATGTATCTAATTAGTGAGTTTGCATTACGGCAAACACTTTCAGAATCATTCAATAGCTCTTCTGGCTCCAGTTTTGTGTGGATGCAGAGGAAGCACAGTGACCTTATGCCAGTAAAGCACTCTGGGCCAAAGTGCTCCAGTCCACATTTTGTCATGCAATGTCACAGTAAGCCATGACACTATAATCAGTAAAAGATATGGGTGCAACAGAACAGTTACAGTGGCAGAAGTTACACTTGTGACGCTGCCTCCAGAGTTCATTTCAGTGCAAGTGCTGGCATTTCGTGCCTTTTGGCTGTAGTTTTTTTTTTTAATATGAAGTATGTTTTAATACTGTATCCTACATTGTGAATAATTAAGCTATGTATCAAATGCTGAAGTCTATTTCTGGAGTGTTAAAGATAAAGAGAAAAATAACAAGAACCGTACAGAAGCAAAAACAGTGACCCTAAAACCGTGATACAAACCGAACCATGGGTTTTGTGAACCGTGCCACCCCTACTACATCTACAATGTGTAAATCTCAACTGAACTTCTGTGCTTCTGTGTATCCGATCGGTTAGATTTACAACACTGTCTTCCACAGAACTTTCCAGGATTATGAAAGTGCTAATCTAATCATAAATGAATAATATCATCATGGCTGCATGATGATAGGGCTGCAGTAGTTTGCACGGATCCATTCTCTAGATCTCTCCTCACATAAAATCACTGAGCTGTGTCAGGACCACCCGCTCCTATCAATCCTCGTATCCTCGGCAAAAAACACTGATTGTAGGAAGTGTATCAGTGGCATCTGCGCCCTTTAAAGAGTTCTCTTTTTGCAAATGTGTAGCATAAAGAGTGAAAGTCATGGAGCTGATTGGCCATGACCACCACTAATCACACCTTTTTCATGATTTATTCTTTCTTATCCAACACCTGGAGACATAAAGCACAGGGGGTCAGTCCTTCACTTCTAGACACAAGTAACAAAACCGTGTTTGCGTTAATTTGCACTAAGACCATTGGAATTTGTTTAACAAATAAGACATTGAGTGCTCTGACTAACGCCAATAGAAAAAACAAATTGACAATGAAGGCCACGTTGCTGGGGGTTTGCCAAGTTTTTTTTACATGAGCCAAAACCATGTAAAAAGGCACTCCACAGAAGTTCATAACCTCTGAGAACACTGTCATGTTAACTTTTTACTGTAATTTTCATCACACACAATTCTCAAAGGACGGTAAGAGGAAAAAGGACAGTTCTGACTAAAAAACAGTGTTTCTGTCTACATAAACGGAAGAAAGCCTGTATTTCTGATTGCTGCAATTCCAGCTTCTATTTGTTCAAAAGGGCTGCACAATTATGAAGTGAACGAAGTATTGTGGTGCTGCAGAGACATCCCGGTCTACAACTCCTGTCCTACAGATTACAGAAAACACCTTTGTTTGGTACAGATTCTTGCAGAAATCACACTATATGACTATCGTACATTTTTATTTGTGTTTCAATTAAATTTGAGTATGATGACCCAAAAAGTGTATCATTCACTACAATATCGTGAATCATATCGTAATTGCAACATCAGTCAAAATAATTGCAATTTGACATTTTCCTCATATCGTGATCATTATTTATTATGAGTCTTGGTGAAATGGGCAGTTCATTAAGTTGGGAGGCAGAAAGGGAGACCAATTGGAGAAAGTATTCGATCACAGAGCAACAGGGACACATGTCACTTAATAGCCAGTTGTCATAACTACTCAGCGGTGCCAATGTACCACCCAAACGGTTTTAATGTTTCCTTAATTGATGAAATGCCAGGATTTTATGGTGATTAATTTAAAGTAAAACCATTATATACAGGTTAGAGACAGTCTGCATACTCAGGCACAGTACACAGATGTGTACACTTTGTTTAGCACTGAACTGCACTGTAAGAAAAAGTCAACTCACCTAAGGGAGCAGATGTGTCCAAACACACAGCACCAGCACCAGCCCAAGGCAGCAGAGCAGAGGAGAGAAGCAGGGCAGGAGGGGGGAGAAAAAGAGCCAAAATTAACCTTATTACAATCATACATTCTCTGCACAAGTATAGCATGTTTTCCTCTGGAGGGCCTGGAAAGAAACGATAGCTCGAAATATATATGACACAAGAAACTGAAATACAAGCTAAAAGGAACAACCAATCTAAATCTGTGGGCTACAGCGCAGGGCTGTATATAAATGCAACACTGTGAGTGTGCCTGTCCTCTACCCAACCACACACAAACAAATAAAAAAGAGCCGTAAAATGTCGGTAGCAAAGGGTTTTTTATAGCCAGAAAAGGTCTGAGGGTTGAATTCATAGTTCAACAGCAACACAGTGAAAAAGAGAGGAGAGGAAACAAGAGGAGAAGAGAGGAAAGAAGAGGGGAGGAGAGAAAAAAGAGAAGAGAGGCTAGGAAACAAGAGGGGAGTACAAGAAACAAGAGGACAAGAGAAGAAAGGAGGGGAGGCAAAACAAGAGGGATGAAGGGGGGGCAAGGGGAGGGGGAGAGGAGGAGAGGGGAAACAAGGAGAAGAACCGAGAATGCACACTACATTTTCACATATTACCTCCTGTGGTGTTGTGATGGAATTGTGTGGCAGTGCACTTTTGAGTTTTGAGTCTGTCAGTTAGTCCGAAAAGGAGAGATCAAAGTCCGGCTTGCTCTCTCATCAGAGCTGCCAACACACACCATCCTCCAGCTACAAACACACTCTCGCCGTCTCTCTTCCACTCTATTTCTTACATTCAAGACAGAAATGAGACAAACTGAAATACAGAAAGAAAGTACATAAGAGAGAGAAATAAGGTGTGTGTGTTTGTTTGTGTGTGTGTGTGTGTGTGTGTGTGTGTGTGTTTGTGTGTGTACGTGTGTGTGTGCGTGCGTGTGCATGTGCAAGTGTGTATGGGCTATGAGCTGTAGCATCTGGGGTTGCCATTTGAGACTACGTCTACTGGGTGTAGATCCTGGGTTTGGCAATCTGCCAACACATGTCTCACACACTAACTGAGCTGGAAAATCACACACACACACACACACACACAATTGCAAAGACCTTTAAATCAAGTGAGGTAGTAGCACAAAAAACACCACAATTTGACAAAAGTCATGTGCACAAAAATATTAAAATGCTTGCAAACACACCATACACAGACAAATGTTGATATATTTCTGCTAGATTTCAGTCTCCCACGGTGTAACAGGATAAATGAGCCAATCACTGGGTGCGGGTCCTCCCACAGGTTCAGGTTATTATCTTGCCCCCATGTTGTGTTTGCATGTGTGTGTGTGTGTGTGCGTGTGTGCCCATTTATGCATGGTTGGGATCACAGACAGTCTGTGTTGTGTTTTGCAGTGCCTACCTCCACCTATCATGGAGGCCAGTGGCCCCATCAACCCTCCTATCTAGCTGTCCTGTCAAGCAAGAAAACAAGAGACAACAAAGGGTCAAATGCATTACTGTGGAGTGCGATCAGCACACTCTGACCTCTAATTTACCTTTTCTGTTTACCTCATGTTCCACTATTTTGTCAAGCTGCTGTTTGCTGTAGTGTTGTCAAGTTCAAACAGGCATAATGTTGGTATAGCAGATGATTTTGGTAGCATTTTATACAGATGATCAAAAACAAACGTCTCTAGTCACTTCTAACTTTCAACTTATTTTGCAGTTAAAAAAAAAAAACGTATTTTTCATTGCTACTGTAGCACAATGATTAACGTTGCGTAGGAAAGAACGAGTTATCACTGTTGGAAAAAACATTCCACCATAAATTTAAACAGTAGGCTAATTATTTTCTACGGAGTAAAAATGACAGGAAAGGTTGTTTCCCCAGAATCTTTAAAAATGTAACTAATGCTCGCTACCATTGATAATAAAGCAATCAGTCATAGTATTTAAGAGATTTTGATGGATTAATGGTGCCCCGGGGGAAGACTCTGGACATGTGGCGATGCATTGCTGACTATGTGAGGAACTTGCGTGTTTGGTCCCTTGTCTTGTGTCTGTCTGTGTGTGTGTCTGTTTATGTATGTGTTTTGTGTGTGTCTGTTTCTGTGTGTGTTGTCTTGTCTCCCTCCCTCCCGTCTTTCCTGTGTTTATTTATTATTCCTTTTTACTTTTCTTTTTTGGCCCTGGGATACATTCTTCGTCTCATTGTATTGTTTGTTACTGTTTATTTCTTAAATATGTAAAAACAAAATTAGAGATGGGGGGAAAATATGACATCCACAAAAGAATGTGACTGCTGCAATTAAAAGAATAAGAAGACTGCACCAAAAGACAAGAAAAACCCATCTCTGCATAAATCACCTGCTAACAGCTGATAGGATGAAATGACAAGGCTTTACCAGTCACAGCACACAGTGATAATTGTCTTTAGGTAAAACCTGAAGCGGTGACAAGGTACATAAAGTAGCATGAGTAATATTTGGAATTTAATTTCAATGTTGTTGAGTGAATATAACGATTTGAGTTTAAAACCAGAACATACAGGCGCCCGGATAGCTCAGTTGGCAAAGTGGGCGCCCACATGTAGAGCTTTATTCCCCAATGCAGCGGGCCTGGGTTCAACTGTGACCTGTGGCCCTTTGCTGCATGTTGATCCCCCTTTCTCTCACCTTTCATTTCTTCAGCTGTGTCCTGTCAATAAAGGCCTAAAAATGCCAAAAAAAAACTTTAAAAAAAAGAACATATAGACAAACTTCACAAGTTTCATGTGACTGGCATTGGAAGAGCAGTTTAAACTTAGCATTTAGCAGCTACATTTGTATTCAAGACCAACAACACTGTATCTAAAATTTGCTGGTAATACCCTTTACCGGGGGGGTGGGGGGGATGTATGGAATCCCAAATCCAACTTCCTATCCTTTGTTCAAACATCAATGACTGACCCTCCCCTCCTATTCTATATACTATCATCTACGGCAAATCCCTCCTTCCATCCAACAGGGTTGACACATGCTCCATCCAGTTTTGTGCTCAGTCCCTCAGTGTGATCAGAGATGAGACACATCCGATCAAACAAGGCCTGCTCTCTTTCTTCCTCTGTTACTCTTTTTCTCACCAGCTGAATTTTGTAGTGCTATCAACAAAAAATTTGAGGATCTGCACACATACGCAGACAAAAAAAGCCCACTTTTAAATTCCCCTTATGTACAGCCTCCTCACCCGTCCTAACCTCCTGCCTCCACCTATTTTCCTCTCTCATTTTTTAAATGACTGTCTGTCTCGCCCCTCTGCACCTCCTCTCCCCTCCTGCAGTCGGAGCGCACCAAAGTGATGTGTTGAAAGCAAAAACCCTATCGTTGGTGTCATCTCAGAGATGCTTAGAACTGGAAGGTTGTCACGAGGTCTCGGCAACAATGCTCTTTGTAGTTGTCACATAGACTTAAATACTGTCTTTAGTGCTGTCACCCAAAAACACACACAATCACTATAATTGACACGCAGCCTTGGACTCCTTCAGTTTACATCTGTATAGTGTGAGTGTGAGTGTGTGTGTGTGTGTGAGTGTGTGTGTGTTTTTGTGTGTGTGTGTGTGTGTGTGTGTGTGTGTGTGTGCGCGTGCGTGCGTGTGTATGTGTGTGTTGGTGCACTTATAACTATTAGTCTCGGAATAAGTGAGGACAACGGTGCTAAAATAGCTCATTTTGTGTTTGTGCCGCTTTTAAGTGGTATTATAATAAGACATAACAAGTTATGGCAGCTCATTCTCTATGCTCCTCCATACCACATGGACATAGTCGCTTGCTCACACTACCACACACACACACACACACACACACACACACACACACACACACACACACACATTTTAGTGGCCAAGGTTAAGGTTAGCATTGAATAAAAGTACTGTATTCCAAGTCAGTGACAGAGGAGATGTATATGTCCTGAACTGCACATGGGGCACACACACACACCTGTAAGAGACCACATTGGTAACCCCCGCAGGGAAACCCCATAATACCATGCATCAGGTCAGTTGGCCAGAATGGTAGAAAGAAACAGATGGAGCGGGAAGGGGGGATGATGGGGAGAGGGGGGAGGAGGCGCTCAGAGCAGGGGAAGGGTTAGGGAGCAACAGGTAAGGGAGGGAGAGAGTCAGTGAGAGCTGCTGGGCACTGAGGGGTTGGTTCACGTAAGTAGGAGAGAAGGAGAGAGATGGATTCTTAAGAGGAGAGACAAAAAGAAAATGGAGGGTTAAGAAACAGGTGGAGGAGCAGCAGGGTAAACGGAAAGGAGAAAGGGAGGTGAGAGAAAACAGTTGAGGGAGTAAGAAGAGGGTCAGATGGTAAGAGGTGGGGACGTTAGGGAGCGCAGTAGAAGAAGATGAGGTCGTAGCCTCAGAGGCGGCTAATGAAGATGGCGATGTCAGCGTAGGGATGGGGGGAGGCAGTGTGGGTAGTGGAATGGTCCATCTGCTGCTCAGCCCGCTGGGATGTCACAATCACCTCCCTGGCTCCCACTTCTCACTTATACAACCATTAACAAGGACAGGGAGGGGAGGAGTGCCTTGTGTGTTGCTGTTTTAAAGCCAGTTGAATGAATGAGCTACAACTCGACACTCATACCCTAAAAAACTAAATTCTCAAAATGCAAAAAAGCTGTTGACTTTGTGAGGTAGATTGCAGGGAGAGGTGAAGGGAGTGGTATCTGCCCATTGGGTCCACCACTGAGCCTTATATGATCTTCCTCTTCCAACAAGGAAAGGCTGGGATTAATTGAGCGGTTGGTTTTGGAGGGAAAAGGGAAGGAGGTGGTTGAACTGGGGAACAAAGAACCAGAGGAGAAAGGAGAAGGAACTGAGTGAGACAAGAGTGGTGAAAAGTAGTGAAAAGAATACTTAACGGTGTGACTAACTGGTGTGACCTGGACTGGCTGATTACCTCCCCCCCGTGTACCAAACTGTGTTGGATGAGGACCAGCTTGTGGAAATATCTATTGTGGATAGAATCTGACGAGAGCGGATTGACAGTGAAGCAGTGGACGGAGAAGTAGTGTTGAAAATCCCCTCCTATTTGTAAAATATCCTGAATACACGTTCCAACTGTGTTCAACTGTACTTCTGGTGCCAGCTTTTGTTATTCAACTGGTTACGTGGAAACCCCACACACCCTGGGCTTGCCACACTTCGATACATTAATATCACTCTTAATTGCAAAATTCAAATCCTCCAAACACCATAACTCAAAAAACTAAATCAAAAAAAGGTCAAATGTGGGCCAGCTAGTTAGAATTGTCACATGTAGTGTATGTTTTCTCTTCTTCTGGCAAAGTGTACAAACTTGAAAATCAAGTCTTCAGGCAGATCAGACAAAGACACTGCACACCGGTTTATGGTCGACTCTACTCGTTTGGGGGAGCATTGTAAAATTCTGCAAGTTATTACAGCAGGAATTATTTTCTTCTGTCTCTTTGCTTGCGAGGTGAACAGTAATGTTAGCACATTTCTAAAAGTTTTATGCTACATGTGTATGGATAACACATATATAATTGGTCAATGGAATACGTTGGCAGATGATATTGCACTGTGCAGCAACATTTAAAATACATCTTTTGCTGTGCCGCCCTGCTGTGCCAGTGCTGCGATCTCCTTGACATTCATAAGGAGCCTGAGGTTTTTATGTTTCTGCTGTGATTTTCTTTCTCTGTGCTCCATGTGGGTGAAAGAATATATCATTTGCATAATTTGGAGTGATTACGCTGGAAGATTTGCTTTAAGTTTTGTGTTGGAATAAAAGCAGTAGCTCACTGAAATGAGTACAACACACAATGAATGAATGAATCTGAAAGGGTACTATTGCACAGGCTACTTCTCGACCATGCACAGAGGTGCAGCACGCACTTCACATTGAGCTCCTGATCAAAGACCTAGGGGAAAAAAACACTTATTTTGTTGTGGCAGGACTTACTTTTAAACCTCTACACACTCTCTTCCTCTCCCACATCTTTCAGTGGGGAAACAACAAAATAGTGCATTACAGCCAGGAGTAGGCTTGAAAGGAAAAAACCATAAACGCTTTCTCCATTTGGTCTTAGTAAATCCAAGCTGACTATAGATGCCTTCCTCTAAAAAATCAAGCAAATACTACAAACTCCAGTCACTTTTAAAGCCTTCAGGCACTTAGTATTTGATATTGAAAACATATGTTTTGGTGGAGTATTTCTGCAAAAATGTACTGTACTTTTTAAGCCCTAATACTGAAAATACATTCAGCAAAGATCTAACAGCAGCATCTGATTTCTTAGACAAAAAAAATATTGGTAAAGGCTTTAAAAATCCAGGATGGGTCGGGGCGTGAATGTACACAATGTGCACAGAGAAAAAGAAAGATCCCATAAAATCCCAGTTGAGAAGAGAAGTCATCTCATTGACTTTTACATCAAAGCCTTCTTTCTAAAGCTTTTCATGGGCATTCTAAGTCAGGGCCAGTGCACAAACAAGACATTTAGAGTGCAATGAACTCGAGAGGTGCTCCTCTAAGCCTGTACAATTGTCGACTGTCCACAGCGAGAGGACAGCAAATACACATTCATTCCCGCAGGAAGCACAGAAAGCAATTTTGTCAGCAGCAACAGAAAAAGAGATGGCAGAACTTTTTCAAACACATACTGAAACATAGACAGTAAATCAGTTTAGTAATTATGCCAGAAAATTATGTACAGTACATGATGATCCTTTTGGCAAAGATAATCACACTATGAAAAACTGACACCAGCATGTGCTGCCAACCCGACAAACTGTAGGATATAGCAAGATACATCAGTAGCCAGGTGTACAGTAGCCTTAAAGCCCCCTTTTCCCCCCAACCACTCCCATCAGTCTCTCTTTCTGTCTGCACACACACACAAATCACAGAACATCCACCCTAGCAACAGAAGTTGAAATATAATGAAGAAAGTCTTTAAAAGGCTGTTTATCAGCGTAGTAAACTAACTAGCTGAAGCTGGACACAAACATACACAAACCCAAATCTCTTCACTCTCACTACATCCTTAAGTGTTTTTCCCATCTTTCCCCCTCACTCTCTCTCTCTAATGAGGCAAGAGAAAAAACTCTCTGTACCCATCACACAAGTAAACGCATATTTTCAACTTTTTGCACTGTAGCACAGCACGGAAAAATACAACTCTCTAGCAGCTGCACACCATCTTGTCTGGAAGCACTTTGTCTCGTCTTTTTTCTTTCTTTGTCTCTGCGTCTGTGATAGCTCATAGAGATAGAGGGAGTGACAGGGTCATTAGACAGTGTCAGCATGATCTTCTCTATGCCACGTTTTTTGATGACATGCAACACACATACGGGAACAAATGCCCAGAGCCAGGCATCCAGCACATCACATTCCCAAAAACCACAATTTTCCTGGAGCCCGAGGAAAACATGAGGTCATCAAGTACAGACTAGCTTTTCCTATTAGGAATGTTACCAGCCTGTGTGTGGGTACGTGTGTGTGTTATGGTTAGTGCTACAGTATAGAGTGGCACATCACAAGTGATGAAACACACACACACACACACACACACACACAGTGGCTGAGAAAAGGACCTAGGCAGCCTAGAAAAGGTCTAGGCAGCGCACTCTCGAAGGGAGCACAGACGACCTGGAAAAACATTTGCCATTCATTTCTGCTGCTGCCACCCACCGCCCCAAACCCCCTCCCAACGACAAAACAGTCACAGAAAGAGAACTGGTAGTGTGCACAGAAATGCTGCTATTGAAACTCAGGAGAGACGTTATATATGAAAAAAAATATATGAGACAGTTTGTGAAGGGTGGAGGTTGAGGGGAGGCGGGTGGATGGAGGCATACAACTATGAAATAAGGAAGGGAGGTTGAGAAAGTGCTTTGCTTTCACTGAAGCAAATGTAAATACCCTGAACAGAACTCATGCTATACTACTCCTTAAGAAGCAACACACAGAACAAACACCCCTGTGTTTAGTGTGGACTGCACAGGAGTGTGTTTGTATATTAGTGATTGTGTGTGTGTGTATGTGTGTGTGTGTGTCTATAATGAAGTGCTTATCTCAGTGGATTATGCTGACTTGCAGCTATTAAGAACTTAACCACATTCAAACCAGCAGGGAGCTATTTCTACAGCTCAATAGGCCATCTATTAACCTATTGTCTGTTCCTCTGCGAGTGTGTATGACAATAAATGTGTGTAAAGCAATCGAATGAGTGTGTAGGGAGATAGTGGAATATAATGGAGGACAGATGTATAGGATGTAGGGAGTGATAAGAGAGGGGGGCGAGGACAAAGAAAATGATAGGAAGGGACGATGGGGAGAAATGAGTTGACCACAAAGGGTGAGTCTGTCACAGGGGCGGTGTTGACGACAGCCATCTATCAGCATAGACATAATGAGATTTGATGTAATGTGATGCGATAGCATGCTAGAGATGTGGAAAAACAGCATTGAAACAGACAGGATCTGGATTAGCATTACACTGCCACCATAACCACACGTCAACACTGTTCACACAGACAGACAGACAAAGACAGACATGGACAGACATGGACAGACATAGACAGACAGACAGGCATGGCATTGCATGTGTGTTTGCCCCTCGATCTGTCAGTGTTTATTTGTGTGTGTACGATTTGATGATCTTCACCAAAAGGGATTATCAAAGGGACTTAAAATACCAGAACATTCATCTTCCCTTGAGAGAAAGAAGGAACCGTGTTGGGGGGTTTCGGGGGGGTGGGAACTGCAGGAGTGTGTGGAACCTCCAGCAATGTTTACCCTACTCAGGGAGAACTCCAGTGTCCTCGCTGGTACAGCCTTCAGCAACACGCATACATTTCATCCAGCACTACATATTTATGATCACACACACACACCCACACACACACACACGTCATCATCTTGTGCTGCATTGTAGTACTGCGTCATAATGAAATGTGTGTGCAGGCATAATGATTTCATATGTGCATGTGTGTTATTGAAAATAAATGTGTATGTTTTTTGTAGACCTATTGTGTAAGCTGTATATATATGTATATGAATTTGTAGACATTTTAGACTTTCATTAAATGATATGCACATGCATACTAATATAAAGCTGGTTAAATGATGGCCATTGTGTGATGGATGAGAGAGGCAACACAATCAATTTTGCAGGCGGTTAGGATGTGCACAAACTGCCACTTCGAGCATCTCTCACCCCTATAAAAAGCACCTTTAGCGGTCTCAATTCACTTAAGTTAAAAAGTGTCTTCTACCTGTCAGACTTCATGATGTAGTGATAGATTATAGATAGTAAAGTGCGAGATGGTGGGTCTGAAGTAGTGCCAGTGAAAGAGTAGTAAGGGGCTTGTTGGTGCACTGAGTCTCCTCTTAGGTAAAAGCACTCTGGAGAGTTGGGAGCCTGATAGAGGGGGTTTGTATGCAGGTGAATTTGTGTGTGCCTTGCCTTTGCGGCTGTGTAGCTGTGTGTTGTCCCTGCCTTCGCTATGAATCATTGAGGTTAGAGGTCATTACTAAGAGATGCAGGAGATAGCAGGAAGTGCTAAAATGACCACTTCATCTTCTCACTCCATCTCAGTCTCTAGCGATCCAAAGAAGCAGTTGTTGAATCATTAAGAATAAAGACACCAACTCCGATGGTAACAATGTGCTAAAATGACCATTTCTCCTCTGACTGCCTCTTGTTCCCTTTCACTTCCAATCTACATTTTATGAGAGTTTCTATAAAAACTCATCTTGTGACAGGTGTGAACCACCTTTCTCAAGCTTCTATTTTGGTTTGACAGAAGCACATTAGCTCTCAGTTCAGCAGAGCTTGAAAACAAGAAGGAAAATAGACAAATAGATGTGCAGGGTAAAGAAACAGACCTAAAAAGAAGTAGGCAGAGGATGAAATGAATAAGTTCAGTCAGTTTAGTTAAATTTGTGAAAATGAGTGCATCTTTTTTTTCTTAGAACTATAAAAGAGCTTCAGACTGCTGACTGTCAAAAGGCATCAAAAGGTGATGCTTCATTGAGAGAGAAAAAAAGTCCAGACATTTTGGATGATGGGAAAGCACTGAGGGTGATCCTCGTCAGACATGAGCACATTAGTTATATTAAATCTGGAAGTGGAAGTGATGTTTTGATAATTTGCCGGTTTCTGCAGATTGTAGCTGCAGCACAGAAGAATATATGTTCACAGATACCAGTGTACTGTTTCCCATACATAGGCTGTACTAGGAAGACTATGTAATCATCATTAATGGCCACTGAAGCATAAGATGCATTGTAATAATAATAATAATAATAATAATTTATACTTTACTAATCCTTTACTAAAGTTTCACTCTGTTAGAATACACATTACACACAAGCCTGAAATACACACTCATGCTCAGTGCCTATACATGCACTAATGGAGAGATGTCAAAGTGAGGGAGCAGCAGGAGTACCCCGAGTAGTTAAGGGTTCAGTGCCTTGCTTAAGAGCCCCTTGGCAGTGCCCAGGAGAACTGGCACCTCTCCTCTGTTAAGTAAAACAAACAAAAAAGATGGTGTCAAGGTTTTATTTTGAATATACAAACATGAATCAACCTCACATTTAGAGTACAAATTCACACATCAATGGAGACTTTGTTTGTCGTAAACTGTAATACAGTGTCTCTGCATTTGTCAAAAGAACTATGAACCTATTTAAGAACGCATTTTAGCAGTAGTCGAGGTGCGAGCATTTCCTTTAAATGCTTCCCTGAGGCAACGTTCTGAGGCACCTTCATAAAAAAAGCAGAGATGGAGCAATAACCGAGCAGTGTGATGTATGTAGAGGTCTGCATGGCCAACTGTGGCCGCCTGCTATCGCTTTCAGGCTATTTAATGATGGTAAACACAGTGAAGGGCTATGCATAACGGCCGTGTGTGACGGCGCGCTCTGCCGTGACATTTCTCAGTCTGCGGATTTATCGACATATCAGTCCTGCTGCCCTTAGATTCTGCATGGATTTCATAAAGAAGCTATGGTCAGGTTTTCATTTTAGAAGCATGTTGGGTCAAGAAGTGGTATAAAATAAACTGCAGGATTGCCGGCCCTGTGTGTTCGCAAACTTTCACAACCGATGCAGGGGTTCTGTGTGGTGTGTGCGTGCGTGTGTGTGTGTGTGTGTGTGTGGCTTCCTTCCAGTTGGTGTTCAGGATCCACAGGATCAGGGTAATTAGACTGTTTTGTTTTCAGGCATGCTTTCAGCATTTCATCAGACTGAGCTGCTGCATCATAAAGTAGATCTTGAAGCGATTCCTCAGCTTGTGAAATTATCCCTGATCCCAACACACTCTTAGACACACATTTATAATTGTACCATTATCAATCAAATCAATATCAATTTAAAAAAGGCAAATTAAGATTTTGGACTTGACGTTAAACTAAATAAATGAGGCTGTGTGATGCCAGCCAGAATTACAGACAGCTGTGAAATTACACACGTGTTGATGTTGTTGAAAGGCTAAAACAGATCTTGTCCAAAGCTATTGTATGAAAATACAATGTTGTAAGCAAATGTATCCAGCTAATGTAGCCACTCTCAATCAGTCAGCCAGCTAATGTTAGACTCATCTTCATCTTACTGTTATCTCTTGAATTTACTCTGTGTCACTCCCCGAGTTTTGATTTAGAAGCGTGATCTGTTTTTTTTAGATCAGAGCTAATTACAGGCTCACCTGCATGTTGGCAGAAGCTGACATTCTGAAATATTGCAATAACATCATTATTAGCAACTTTCAGCTACTCTGTATGAGCAGCTAAAGTATCCTGCTTCTGTTCAGTGGGTGTGAGGTAGGCGAAGGTACGTTGGACCACAAGTCTGTTGACATTAAGCCAGCTGAGTAAACTAGGGTGTGTGATCTGGAGACGCTGTGGGTGCTGTGCATTGTGGGATGGACTTTGGAAGACTCATAGCAAAGAGATATTCAAAGAGAACAAATTCCAATTAAATGAAAAAAAATTGTCTCAATGGTAGAGCAAGTGCCCCCATATTGATGCGGCGCCCGCGGGTTCGACTCCGCCCTGCAACCCTTTGCTGCATGTCACCCCCCTCACGTATTCAGCTGTCCTATATAAATAAAGTTTAAATAAAAAAATCTCCAAACACGGATTATTGTTTCACTTATTTTCCATATGAATCCGTCATATCTGATAAATCTCTAAAACATCTAACAGCTATACCATTTAGACCCTATGGGTGTATTTCTAACACGCTACAATGCACTGTAAAATCTAAGAAATTCTGTTTAAAGATTTGTAATGTCCCATTACCAAATAAGAGAATTTGAGTTTAGATGCAGCTAGAGGAAGCAGTAAGAGCAATAGAGGGAATAGAAGAAGTAATCCGGTCCCTCCCTCAGATATGGTAATTCATGCTAATCTCCATTCACATACTTAATCTCTTAATTGCTTTAATTGACATGAAGAAGGTTGAAGCGTGCCTGATATGATACATGTCAAGAGCCTTCCCTCCTTCCCTCCTGCCTGCAGCACACATGCATATACCGGTATGCATGTGTACTTACACATTCCCTACACAATTAACATATGCACATGTACAGTAAAGGTGATAATGTCTTGTCGATATCAAACAAAAGACACATACTATACATTCACTGCAATGGAATACAAAAAAACAAGCAAATACATACAGCCCCACAGCAAGCAAATCCCTTTATTGTTCTGTGGTCTTTAATCAGAAATATAATGAACAAAACAGCCACAAACTGCCATACATCCACACTGTTAACAAAAAGGTGTTTTCCTTTTCACTTCCATTCAATCCATAACTTCTGATCCTTTGCTTTTTGGGGTCAGGTTGTGTGGGTGGTTAAAGAGTGCAAGAGTGAGGAAGAGAAAGCAGTAAACAAATGCACATTGAGAGGTTCTCCATATAATTTGGCGAGACAAAGGCTGTTATTGTACTCCAGCATCATTTTGACTTAAGACCTAGATCGCTTAGTTGAAACACTTTAACGTGCACATATACACATACACGCTTACACACAACACACACAACAAAAGCCAAAAATACATGTCTCAAGGTTTCCGTTCTGAGAAATAGGATTGGATGCAGTGAGATAAAAACATTAGCATATACTTAAAACACAATACATACACAGGCAACAAAAAGATACATATGCAGTGCCTTGCGCTCTGCACTTCCCGGAGAGAAACATCAATACTGAGAGAATAAAGAAACGCACTAAAACACACACACACACACACACACACACACACACACACACACACACACACACACACACACACACACACACACACGCTGAACAACCTTTCACAAAAGAAAGATGGCAAGCGAGACTACCCATGACCCCGTTATCTCCTTTGTGTTCTGCTTCTTCGTAGTTCCACAATCACATCCTGCTCCCGAAAAAGACAGTGGTCCTCCCGCACCTAGTACAGACAGGCTGAGATAAAGCTGCTGCTTAAAACTGTGGAAAACAGTGAAAGTGTGAGCCGAGGTGGACTTGTTGTTCAGACCAGACTGATGTTCAATGACGGAGGACTATCAGAGACAAAAGAAGTAGGAGGTAGAAGTACCCTCAATGACCTCGAGGTCAATGCCTCAGCTGTGTGAATTTGACCAATCATTTAACCTCATATTAATAACCTGCTCTCTGTGTGGGTCTGTGTGTGTGTGTGTGTGTGGGTGTGTGTGTGACAGTGATCTATCTGTCCTGTGATGAATCCATCCTGTGCACGTGACCTACAGATTAAATCACTTCTACAAGGAAACTGATTACCCTTTCCCAGCAATGATGGCAGCAAATGCACAAGAAACGCACTTACATGCAGAACACACACACACACACACACACACACACACACACTTACAAATACACAGACAAACACACACACACATTTACAAACAAACACACGCGCACACACACACTTACAAACACACAGACACATCATCTGTGGTATCGAGAAGGGTTAACTATTGGTCATTGACCTCTGAACTCAACCATCAGTTACACAGACAAGGTGATGATTTACCCCTTGCAGTGTGTGTGTGTGTGTGTGTGTGTGTGTGTGTCTGCTGACGCCAGGTCTGCGTGTCAGAGTAGCCCCTCGTTTCTCTCTCATAAATTACCTTGTCAACTGCAACACAGATCGAACGAGAGAGAAGGAAGGTGGCAGCGACAGAAAGAGAAGCTTTTATGCCTCTTTTTAAAACCGTCAGAAAGGCTCAACGGTGACAACAGCTTCTGAGTGTAGGCTTAATTAAAAACACAGGCTGCTTTAGATTAATTAGCCCACTACAGGTAAACATCAAACAAGGCGCCTGTCATACAGAGACGCCCAGCTTCAGTCACCAGACAACAAAAAGACAAAACAGCTATTATTTTTTCAATCCCTTCACGAAATGGAATATAAACAATGCAAAAATGGGCTCGTTACTTTAGTTTTGTACAAGAGGTTGTCATGTCGGGGAATGGTGCAGACACGCGCCTCACACAGCGAGCGGGCGCGTGCCACAAAGAAAAGAGACTAGCTGTCCCGAGGATAATCTGTTGAGATTGTGTGTGTGCGTCTTTGAGAACAGTAAGTCGTATAACCTATGTTGTCGGTTTATTTGAGGCTGTTTATATGGTCTATAGTTCTGGCACATTTAAAGTAAGTTAGCTAGTGATTCTGTTGTTTGTGTTCTAGCTAGGTTGCACGTTGCTTGATTGTACTAAAGCATCAACAGAGAAAAGTTGTCTCCGTCCGACACAGACACACCTGAGGAGACGTTGGAAAACAGTGACGTTGGAAACCAGAATCAGCTTTAAATATAGTTCTTATCTAGTCCTCACTAACAAGTTTAAAATAATTTCACTGGAGTAACTTATTATTTTTCATGTCATCTCTATCATATTCAATCTAAATGGATGGGACTATACTGTACATTGCACTTGACGCACCACTAATACGACTCGACAGATTCGGTAGCATTCTGCATTCATTCACAGCAAATCATTGCAGCTTGATGGCGCTAGCGTTAGCACATAGTAGTATGGAGAGAGACATGATTGAAAATGTAGAAAACAGAGATCCCAGAGATTGGGCAGACAAGCAATAAGACATTCCCGATCATCCTCGGCCTTATCTAAGAGATGTTTGAGACAGTAGGCATCAAGAAGGACTCCTGGCCAATGTGCTGGAGAACTTCTTAATTAATGTCTGTTTAGTAATTCATATTTCATCCTTTATTTTCTTTCCAAAAGCCAAATTTGAGCACACACACATACAGTACATGTAGATTCATTTAAATGATATGGGGAAGATTAAAAAAGAGAAACTGGATCTGTGAATTCTCACAGAATCACAACTGAATTCATATCTTGCTTCTCAGTAATAATCTTATTAACCTGAAGTGATAGTCTCTGTCACAATAATCATATATGTGATGTTATAGGCCTGTTGGCAGACAGCCATTTAAAATGTAGCCAATGGCAGAGCATGTTCTCCATGTCCACTGAAGTTTCTTAGCTTGCACTCTAGTAACATTCATGTGGTTTAGGTAGCTTTGTATAAAAAATGGTTGTCATTCGCAAGGCTACTTTTACTTTTATATTTTAAGTAAATTTCCAAGCCTGTACTTTGTTACTTTCACTTGAGTAAAGAAGTTATATCAGTATTTCTACTTTTACCAGAGTATTCTTTAACACAAGTATTTGTACTTTGACTTAAGTATGGGAAATGAGTACTTTTGCCATCTCTGAAGGTAAACCTCTCGTTGATTTCTTGTTGTTTATGGAGAAGGAGAACCAGGAAATGAGTCGGGGGGGCGGGGGGGAATGCAACGCAATCCACGGCCGAGCGACGTGCGTCAATAAGACATGTAGTTAAACTTTTCGAGAGGTGTGCGTCAGGCTACGGTGTAGGGTCTGGCGTAAACGCAGAGGGGTCTGTACGCCGTCGATTCTACGCAAAACCATAAAACGGCCTTTAGTGCGACAGCGTCACGAGGAGTTACAAAACAAGAGGTAGTAAACATCACAAATGAATCTATCATAGATGATGCCATGATCACTCATCTGTTGTTAACAGCAAAGGATTGACCAGTAAAGTGACCTGCAGTGTTACCTGTGAAAATAAATTATAACGCTCCATAATACTAGTAAGACCTATGTGCTGGAACAGTGTGATTTATGGAGCTGTTATTACTGCCCGGTTGAGCTGCTAATGTTTTCTAATGAGGCATAGCCTCCAACTCAGCACAAAGGACTAAGTAATATAGAAGATTGGAGACAGCGAATGTTGCATCACTGTGGAGACACAAAAATGAATGATTGAACTGAGCTGACCCACATCCAGCTGCTGGGGCACAGGCAACAGAATGAATATAAAAATGGACAGATTAAAATACACACAGGGCACACTGGTGCATTTATGTTCTTTTGGGCAAACAAATTCTACGTGATCTGAATTCACAACATCTCCCATGAGTCTATGAGCTCCATGAGTCATACGTTGTAATATTAATCAGTTTTGTTCTCATTAAGCTGTTAATCATAAATAGTATTTCATGTCTGGAGTGAAGCTCTCCGAATACAGCACCAGTTACACTGCCCACCCCGTCAAGAAAAACAGTTGCCAATAACTCAATTGCCATACAACAACTCAAGAACTGACTGTAAAAACTAAGTCATCAAGTTGATATTAATGATGCAATAGTCGGGATGGCTAGATAAATTGTAAAGACAGGTAGAGAGAGAGATGAAGACGGAGTAGGATCAGAAAGACTGAAGCATTAGTAGGAGAAACAGGGACACTAGAATCACTCAGGCATCAAATGGTCTGTCTGAATTAATCCTGACCATCACGCTTTTCCTGTCTCACACACACACACACACACACACACCCACACCTCCCTGTTTCTGCCCTGCAGCAACAGATGCTGGCAGACGGAGAGGCTTCCTCCACCTCTGTGTCTTTGAATCTCTCTCTTTGGTTCTATTTTTCTGTCTCCTCTATCTTTGTTGCTCCTCTCGTCTGCAAGATAAAATGCCAGTCATCCTTCGCTCTACTAGTAAACAACAAATGAGGGCGCAATAGAGTAAGAGGAGACCAATGGGCAACAGGGTTACACGAGGAAGAGAGAGAGAGACAGAAAGAGAGAGAGAGAAGAAAGGCAGCGGCTATTTGATAGTGTCAGCTGTATAGAGGAGATACAGACAGGCCATTCATCTCAATAGATCAGATAGCACTCCCCATGGAGTGCATACACACACACACACGCACACACGCACGCACGTTTATAGCACCCTGGGACTGCAAGTCCTGGACCTAGTCCACCCAAGAGTTGCGAGTTGAGGAGAGATTGAAAAATGGCAGATGCGAAGATCACAATTTTTGTGTGCGTAACTGTATCATGTGTGTGTGTGTGTATTCTTTTCCATCCTCTCAGCAAGCCATGAGCCAGGGTGAGCCTGAGACAGGGAGAAACGGACAGAGAGAGACAGAGAAAAGTCTGAAAGCATTGCATGAATCACAGTTTTCAATTTCACATCACAGGGGAGTCCGGGTGTGCTGAGCTCTTAAAACTCTCCAACATTTAAAAGCTGTCTGAACCACCACACACACACACACACACACACACAACAAGTCAATTGTAGAACTGTCAGCCGTAACAGCTGGTCTCTCTTGGTGAGTTTATAATGACTATGAAGGATGTTGAGGCAGACTAAAATCGGAGCTGTCCACTCTACGTTCAGCCAATATCTAATTAGGCTTGCCTCCCTGACCCTGCTGGATTGCTACTGTTTTCAGCACTCATATCACTTCATCATTTTGCTCTCACACAGTATGTGACAACTCAATAGAAAGCTACATTTTGATAATCACCCAAAAATCAACATGCAGACAGAATGAAAAGAATCCCATTATATTCTCAGTTTCACACTGACAAAAGTTCCATGGTTATTCTTTTTACATCCCACCATTTTGTCGCATTTTTGCCTTTAGTTTGACAATCAGTGCAGAGTATTGTAGACGACGCTTGCTAAAATTGAATAAAAATGGCGAGCCGAATAGCCCAAATGTCTTGTTACACTTCTTCTGTGACAAGCACACCAGCTATCTCTATGCCCTTGTGACTGAGCAACTGGCTGGAGGTTGTAGGGCAGGTTTGGGAGGTGAAAGAGAGAGGTTTAATGTTGTGCGGTGTATGAAATGTTCAGAGCAAAATGTACTTAGTAAATAGGATCAATAGGTTTGGAGCGCTGGTGGTACCAAATTTCAGGTACAGGTTTCAGGTCAAACGTGAATAGCAACCAACCCAAGTGCAGAGAATTGACACGTGTCATACCGTGGATGTTGCACTTATGCGGTATGTGCCTTTACTATTCGGCTACTGCAGCTAACAATTTGTTTTCCAGTGAATTGTTCAGTCTGTAAGTGTCAGAAAATTAAGAAAAATGCCCATCACAAGTTTCTTGAGCCAAAAGCGCCATTTCAATTGCTTGTTTTGTCTGACCAACAGTCCTACAATAATATCAGAGATGCGTCAGCATGTAAAAGCTGAAACAAACAAATATTTGGCGTTTTTTTTCTTGGTAAATGACAAACTATTAACCATTCATTATCATCATCCATTATTTCAAATAAGTCAACAATTAATCGTTTAAGAAATGCCTTTGGGCGTTAGAGTGGAAAATTAAAATAGAGCTTAACAGTGACCGCCCACATATAGACCGGCTCTGGTTCAGCAAGTGATCAAGATATTTCAGATATACAAGATTAAATCTAACTGAGCCCCTTATCCTCTTCATCTGTTGTAACAAGTGCAACATAATTTAAGTGCCTAATTTTCAATTATTCGTTTATTTCACACGTCATTATTGTATCATTAGACATCATTTCAGGAGGTTGTACACTGATCATACGCAGGCCGTGTGAAATGTAGAAAATAAGCCATAGTGACTAAATGGCAATCTTTTCAGAAATGAGTTACTATACACCACAGAAGAATGTGTATACACATTCTTCACACTAAAGATTGTCATTATTACTGTAGACTATGTTTTGTACATGACTCTGACATCCCCCTAGCCATATTACGCACCAGACTACAAATGACAGACTGAAATTTTCTTTTCATCAGTCACACTGTACAGGCTTTTACACAATTTGTTTTTGGTTCATGGGTCACATTAGAGCTAGCCAAAACCCCGCCAGTGATCAACAAGAAAAGAGGAATCAGAGATAGAAAGTAGGAGACAGATTGCGCACATTAAGTGATTTGCAATTTTATTGCAATTTGCTGCTTGCACAACAAAAAAAAGGTAAAGCTGAGTTTAAAAATGAGGATAAGAGACATCCAAGCAGCAGGATGTTTGAAGTTTGATGAAGAGGGTAAAGGCTGAGAGCAGGTGTCCACATATTGTCTAGACAGCAGGGCTGTCTAAATTGACATTTAAAATGTTCCTTCTAAAAAGATATATTGGAATATCAATTTTTACACAATATGTCCATATAAGGGTAAACCCATACAGCGGGAAACATAGCTTGTGTGTGTAGGTTTATTTATTTCAACATAAAAATGGCAGACAGGAAGTTCAGACATGGAGCTGAGCGTTTAGGGAGCAGCAGTCCCGGCCCATGCTACAACGCGCAAGACAAACAGCCGAGGTAGTGCTGCTTTTTTCTTTTTACACTTGAATATTAACTTTCATTTTCCAATAATTTTTACATTCCAATATGTAAAATGTAGTGCTGTGAATTAAACGTGTTTTCAACGGCGTTAAGGCAAACCCATTTTAACAAAGTCAATTTTTTTATAGCCAGATCAACGTTCTTTTTGGCCTTTTTCACATGCTGTTAGAAAAACTACAAAACCACACCAGAAACAAAACAACTTGTTAGGGCTTGCGAGCCCAAGAGTAGAGTAGTAACGTTACGTTTTGAGTGAATGGCCACGCACACAGCTGATGCTAATTCTCCGCCCCCCCTCATCAAAGTATTTTTTTCACCCTTTTATTGATGGACAGTGTTACATTGTGTGAGAGATTATTTGCTCCAAGTGAGAATGTTACGTGTGAAATTGAACCCTACAGTAGGCTATATGCCAATGTTTTTTTAATAAAAAAAATTATTTGCACAAAACAAGCTGATCCACTTTTCCATGTTGATAAGAGCATTAAAATGAGAGAAAATGATGGGACAAAAAGAAATCATGGGGCATTTAGAATGGATAAAAATGTGCGATTAATTTTAATTAATTGCAAGTTAACAATGACATTAATGCAATTAATCGCAATTACATATTTTAATTGTTTGACTGCACTAGTATAATTTAGACCGTGCTTTCTACAGCGTAGGAGATAACCACAAGTAACTAATGCACACACACCTACTTCACCCTGTCTATTCTGTGATGAAGAGATATTGATGGTTGAACTCATACTGTATACACATGTTGCAATGTTAAAATCTGATATGAAACCAGACGATTTATCCAAATTACAGCACTCACAGTGGCATGTAGTGGTAATGATCTAAACTGGGAATAAGCAGATCAGTTCCTCTGAACAAGAAAAAAAAAATACTCCCTCAAAAATAGAAGTGTGAGGTTAACACACAACAACACATGAAGTGTGGTGGTTCCAAAACATTAAGCATGACCAAGGGATAGTCTATTCCAATATTATCAGGAAGTATGTACAAAGTGCATGTTTTCAAGTGTGTGCATGTGGTTGTGTTTAGAGCTGGCTAAATGAACAACCAGGCTTAGCTGCCCTCATTCTTTCATCCGCTCAAATCTCTTCTTACTTCTCTCTCACCATCTCCTCTTTTACTCTCATCTTCAAACTGAACTTATTACCCCAAATCTTTGCCTTGGCCTCTTACAGTAAATAAAAGCCATGGCTCCTACCACTCTACTGTTGCTCTTTCTAAGATTCCCTGTGTTTTTTTCAGGCTACATTTCACTCACCTCTCTCTACCTCTACAGGGGGGACATTAGTTTGCAAATAGAATACACAAATTGAAAAGTAGTGGAAAACAGAGCTTCGTTTTTTACATAACTTTGTATGTCTAGTGTAAAAATAGGGTAGTCAGATGTGACTCTAAAAACTATTACTTACTATAAGTACTTTTGCATAGCATGTTGATACCAATTGTGTGTGTGTGTATTGTGCAGACAAACATACTCCAAAAGTACAAGGAAGATGATAAGAATAACTAGAGCCAATACGGCCATAGCTTTTCTGTTTTAATCCACAAATGGTATTTTATGTGTCTGTGTGTGTGTGTGTGTGTGTGTGTGTGTGTGTGTGTGTGTAGCCTCAGTGATCAGGTCTAAAGCTGTATGTAGGAGATAAAGGCAGTCATTAGTGAATTCTGCCTCTTAAGACCCCATAATACCTTGGATGGGACCCTGGCCAGAGGTTAGGTTGCGTGAGTGTGTGTTTGTGTGTGTGTGTGTGCGAATGCGAGCATGTGCATGTGGCACTGTAATCCCACTCCTTTGCCAGGGAGATCACCAAAAACTGTACACATCAGTAGTTTCTATAACTCAAACTAACTTCAGCAACTTTTGAGTCAGTGCTGCAACATGCATTGTCTGAAATAAATTGAAATGAATGCCCTGTATCACTGGATGATTGGAAAACCTATTGCACTGATAATATTTCAGCTGTCTACAGTAATATCATACAAGCTATGTTAGAAGGTTCAAGATTCACATTTCAGCCCAGTTCAGAGCAACAGTAAGAAGAATGATGGAGACAGTAAAAGGAATGGGGATGGGGGGGCTATGGGCTCGTAATGTATCAGAGGACTTTTTGATCAGCGTTTAGTAGGCTTAACAGAGCTCTAGATCAATATAACTGCTAATAGATGCATTGATCTGCATCTGCTACTGCCCGCACCACATTCTGACTGGCACCAACACAGACACACAAATCCACATACTTAAAAACATATCCCCCAGGAGCACTCGCATGTGCACACCAACAAAAAGCATAAAAGCAGTAACAATGTTCACTGATAACAATGGTTATGGGAATGTGACAGTCAATCAGCTGCATGGGGTAATACACAGAAACTTCTTGGCTTTAAAACACACACAGACACACACACACACACGACTATCTATACTGCCAATTAGTCTCGCAATAAAACCGTCCACAACTGGAGAGAAAACCATAAAGTATAGTGTTATAGCTAATGAACTCTACAACTCAGATATGTACTGTAGATAAATGCACACACACATGCACACAAATACACATATGTAGATAGAACACACACAAGAAGACATGCACGGTAGAAATATGCCAAGTATTTGCAGCTTGAGACATAAACAAATGTATCCACTACGCAGACACACACACAGACACACACACACACTCACACACTCACACACTCTTCTAGTTCAGCAGAAATGTGCAGGACTCTACTAAAGAAAAAACTTGCTGCCTGGTTTGAATAAACAAATTAAAATTATAGCAGGTTGAACTGGGAGTAAATGCAACACTTAGCTAATTACTCGCTCTCCGTCTGACATTAGCTACAGTAAGCCCTCACTGACATAGAAAACACACTTTATGTAAATAGACGGACAGACACACAGGATAAGAAGTATTCCTTAGAGGCACGAGAATTAGGTAAAACTAAAACAAATGATGCAAGGAGTCTTGCAACTGTAAACATTAATTTCCTAACTTCATTCATAAAGAACAAGAGAGAGAAGGAAAGAGAGAGAGACCGTCTTTACATTTTTATTAGAATATCCTTTTTTTCACATTGTTAATAACTTTTGTTTTCATATTTGCCATACACATAGATTTATTAAAATTATATAAACCCATCCCAATATTGTGTTACATGTATTGTTATTGAAACTTTCATGCTAGAATTGAATTGAGAGAGAGAGAGAGAGAGAGAGAGAGAGAGAGAGAGAGAGAGAGAGAGAGAGAGAGAGAGAGAGAGAGAGAAAGAGAAAGAGAAAGAGACTAAACATTGGCACTTTCCTTTTACAAGAAAGCCTTATATATACACACCTGACTTCCGTCTGAGTCTTTTTTCTTCCAGGTCTAGGGAATTAAAACTCAATTCAAATACAAAAAACACACACAAGTGCACATGCATGCCCACCTCACACACAGTCAAGAAATAGTTCACAATCACATATCCCTCTACTGATTAGATGCAGAGAAAAAGCAATTTATTAAGCTGCCTCTTAGGAGCTGGACTCAAGCTAAACTGCTACACTGGCCTACTTACACACACACACACAGAGGAGATAGAGTTCCTCTCGTCATACAAATACACTCATTCACACTTTCATACAAATACAGGCTCGAATAACGCTTAGGGAGCTCCCAGAAGAGCATCATCAGTGATCTGGCGAATATAGCAACTAATGGAACTTGCAGTTCACTATAATTTGAGGTGACCCAAACTGACACAAACCACCAATCCTTGTCCCCACACACACCAACAAGGGTGCCTCTGTTGCTATACCTACAAGTGAGGCAGCCAACTGTTCATGGAATGCCTTAAATGTTGTGATGAAGTGATGAAGGAAAACAAGCAGAGGAGAGGAGTTGGAAATTAGCCTGGTTCTAATGAAGGCAAGGTGTGCATCTCCGTTCTGCACCAATATGTTAATAAAAGGCATTAAATTGAGAGCTAGAGAAAGGATGAGGTGTGTGTGTGTGTGTGTGTGTGTGTGTGTGTGTGTGAGAGTGTGTGTGTGTGTGTGTGTGTGTGTGTGTATTTGTGAAGGTGAAAATGTGTGAGAAAGGAGTGAGAAGGAAAGCCAAATTGCAATGAAAGCAGTCAAGCAAAGAGACAAACCCCCAAATCTGGTCTGATCCTCCTATATTAGCCTGAAATACTGCAATACTACACAGCCCATTCACTCATTAAGAGACACAGATGCACACATAAATAACACAGACACATGCGTTTTATTAACACTCTTGTAGACAGGATGCACTAATATGATATTGGATTCATTAGTTCAGTCATGCAACCTGCACAAAACCTCCAGTAATTATCATCTGACACACACAAGTTACCAAAAAACACATACATGCACACGTACGCATACATACATTTTGACTAAACATAAATATGTGCAGACACACACACACACACACACACACACACACACACACACACACACACACACAGAGCAGCTCCTAATTTAATTCCATTAATACAGTCTCAGTATTTACAACCTGCTTGAGAAAACATGTTCCTGCTTAATTAGATTAAACAAGAGTGTGTGTGTGTTTGTGTGTATTTGTGTGTGTGTGTGTGTTTTATTTACATGCGTGGAACAACAGGTGAGGCAGGAAGACAGCACTAGACAGCATAAAGTGAGAGGGGGACAGACGGAGAGAGGAGAGGGAGAGGAGGAAAGAGGGAGAGACTAGACCTTCATTCTCTATTCAGGGAGGTGGTGTAGATCGTTAGCTAAATAAATTAGAGCCTTGCGGTTGTGGATATCGCACTGCCATATGTCAGAGGGAGAGAGAGAGAGAGAGAGAGAGAGAGGAGGAAGACGGAAAAGACTGGTGGAGAAGAAGAGAAAAAATGTGTTTGCTGCAGTAACTGTGAATAAATACATACAAGTGGCAACAGAAACAGAACTGGCCTCAGCTAAGAGAAAATGATGTTAAGGACGAGAGAAGAGGACAGGAGCTAATCCAGTAGAGCTGAAGTAAGACCAGAGTTAAGCACATATGAGCCTGTAGTCTGCCCTGGCGCACACACACACACACACACACACACACACACACACACACACACACACACACACACACACACACACACACACACACACACACACACACACACACACACACACACACACACACACACACACACACACACACACACACACACACACACACACACACACACACACACACACACACACACACACACACAGGGAGTGAGAGTAGGGCGTTTAATAAATCAGCATTAAGCATTTGGGTTAGTATGAAAAATTGTTAAGGCATTGGATGGACTTGTCATTGACATTGCTAAGTAGATGACAAACTTAACTATTGAAACTACTAAAGTTTACTACTAAACCGTCGACCAGCTTTTAGCCAACTGCTGTCACAAACTTCCAAACCATTTCTACCACTTGATCAATAATGGCAGACATGGTGGAGAAATGTCTAGCTGACTTCCCTTCCCTATGTGTATTATGCATTCAATTAAACATTATCTGTAGGGATCAGAATTACTCAAGCATAAAAATAATTAACAATAAGTGTACACGCACATAAAAAATCCACCATATGTTTAATGGACTGCCCATCTTCATGCAGTGATGGAGGTAGCGCCACATCATTGTGGGATTGCGGTGTTGCGGTTATCTTCACAGCCCTAATTACTATGCACACAAATTCCTCCACAGCGGTTTTAAGCTGAGGTCACAGCCGTTCTGTCTTCTGGCTCTTACCTTGACTTCCCTTATTTTCAATAGGTGTATTAAATACAAGGACACCACAAACAGGCAGGTATGCATACACAGATGCTCGCAGACACACACGGCAGCGCAGCATCTAGAGAGGATTAAACAGCTTAGACACTGATTAGACACACCTGAACCCAGGAGTAAAGGATCAACAGCAGAGGAGGCGGTAGAACGAGGACGCAGGGGGTGGTGGATGGGGTGGGAGTGTGTGGGGTGTCTAAAAGCACGGTGGGAGAAGATAGAACAGATGAATGGTTGGGGGATTGGGAGTAGAAAATATCACACCAATAGAACCACGATGTAAATGTCTTAAAACATGTCTTCGGATGGATTGAGTGGCAAAGGCAAAGGGAGATGGGTGAAAGGCGTGAAAATGATTTCTGCACACACTGCCAGAGAGGTTTTTACACTCTTGTTTGTGGCCAAGGTGTGAAGATACCCACTGGCATATAATATATATATATATATATATATATATATATATATATATATATATATATATATATATATATATATATATATATATATATATATATATATATATTTCCCTCTCCCCATACATACAAACACACACACATTCAACAGGCACTCACAAGCATTACCTCAGAATAGACATTGTCTACAACAATCACAATTCTACCCACAGCCATACGCACATGAAAAGACCAGAATAGAGCCTGGAGTCAATGATGCATATCAGTGTCTATTTATAAAGTCCTGCAGCCTACACTGAATCGCAACACAAAGCGGCATTTCCCGTCTGCTTTTAGCTCTCTTGACTCTTCTATCACCACCTTGCTCCTCCATGAAAAGAGGAAAAACTTTTTACTTTAAATGATACCCACTTTTTTCTTTCTCTTTCCATAAAAACATGTTGTGGAAGTACAACTTCCCATAAGAGCAGAGGGGGGATGTTACCAAGGTCAAATACAGCAATGAAAACAGCAAAGTTTCTATTTGTGTGTATGGATAACAGGCAACACTTTCATTTGCAGCTTCATTTCATGCTTCTTTCCAGCAAATGTGGTGTAAAAAAATCCCCAGAAATGATTGCCTTCCTATTAGGGAATTACTAGCCTGGGAAGGAAAGTTCTCTAGGTATTATTCCATTTCTAGTTGTACTTGAGTTTCTTTGCTTGTTTTCTCCTTTTCCTCACATTTTCCTGAAAGATTTGTTTGAAAAGTGGAGAGCAGAACTGATCCACAGTTTCCATAAACACTTGACGTATCACAACTTTCCTGACACACACACACACACACACAGTACACATGTCAACACAGACAGCAGTATAATAAGGTTAGATAGTCTGATATACATGGGCCTAAATGAATTAATTCATGAGTAATCTGTTTACTTTTAAACAGCTCCAACTGTGAGCAGCTGGTAAACATTGGGAAGGCTCTGAGAGCAGATGTACTAAAGGGACAAGCATTAAAATGTATTCATTTGAAGTATAATCACACATACATACAGTACAGAGACAAACACACACACATTCATGCTACTGTGACTCAATTTGTTTATACATATCTACAGTTGGTTGCCTGCAAGGCCCCAATTTGCTCCTTCGTGCTTTTAACTCTTTATCACAGAGAGGAAAATGATGGCTAATGAATTTATAATCTGATTATATAACTACTGCTGCTAATCTAACAGCCACTCTCTCTCTGCCTTTCTCAGGGATGATCAGTGATTTATGTCTTTAAAAGGAAGTATAAAACCAAAAGCAATGGGTGAAACGAACTGTGAGATTAAACTAACCCTCCTCCACGACTTTCTCTCTCTCCCCCTCTGGAACTCTCTCCCCCGTCCTCTCTAAATTATCTGAGAGCTGTAATTAAAAAGTGCACTTTAGTTCCTGCATGGTACTAACAAGCAGACCAAAACACACACTGGAGATTGTTGAAGCTCAACTAATCATCTGAGTCTATGCCATAAGTAGCGGTACTGTATGAAAACATTGTACGTTTCTGAATTTATATATATATATATATATATATATATATATATATATATATATATATATATATATATATATATATATATATATATATATATATATATATATATATATATATATATATATATATATATATATATACACAGACAGTAATTTACTGTCTCAATATTGTGATTCTCAGCCTAAACTCTATACTCTAATGAACATAATCCTGTCTTTATGTGAGAGCCAAACATATACACAAAAAAAGACGAAGCTCTAAGATGTAAGACGTAAAATTCCCAGCGGTGTTGATCCAGGGCAGAAAAAGCAATGAGAGCAAAGGCTCTCATTTAAGAAACAACTCTGAGCTGATTTAGTAGTTTACATGAAGTCAGATTTACTGTCATCTTCTAGCATTACATTTACACTTTAACAGAAATCCTTGTAAAGCCTGTTTATTCACCAACAGATAATACCGCTCTTGATGATTTTAGATTATCATATGTCTATCCAGTAGTATAATCAGAAAACCAGATCCTCAAGTTGACGACCTGTGTCTGACATCACAGCAAACATTCAGCTCTGCAAGACAACTACAAGTCAATTACTTATCGGTCGGCTAATCATGCCATGCTGATCCACCCAAACAAACAACCCAGGTTCAAACAACCGCTAAAGCTCCTAAGACAAAGACATGTGACTCTCAAATGTTAGCTACAGTTTGTAATAGGGGATGAGGAAAATCGTATGTATGGTGATTTTTTTGTGACATTTTTAGAATGGGTTCTTTTCCCCAGAATTGATATTTTTTATTTATTGTTCTACCAAGGATTCACCTAAATAATTTCTGTTTATACACAGAGCTAAAGCAGAAAAGGCAAAAAATATGTCCTACTTTACAAATTAAATAAATGTCAGACTAACTGATTGACATGTGATTTGCAATCTTTGTAGAGAACAATTACCGGTAGTTGTTAGAAATGTCTCATGATATATTGTCTCTAGAAGTGTATTATTCAACTTTTGCTTTTGTTAAAGAAGAAAAAGAAAATTGCAATACTCAATACTATCAAATCACAATGCTTCAAAAAGCAATACAAATAGAATCGGCACCCCATGTATTGGGAAAGTATCAAATCGGGGCATAAGCATAGTGTACCAGCCCTAGTTTGTAACACCTGCATGGATGTGTCAGTATAACCCCATCATCATAACTAGGGGTGTAACGGATTACAAAACTCACGGTTTGGATCAGACCACGGTTTTGAGGTTACTTCCCCTTTCTCTGATTTGCCTGCCCAGAGAATTTGGCCCGTCCATGAGAAAGACAGAGACATCATGGCTTTCAAACAAGCAAAGTGGCAGTTGGTCAAGGCCACCAGAAATGGCACATACTACACATTGTGCGACTGGCTCTAGTGGCTGTAATTCTGCACCAAGGCTGAATTTTGGAAAAGAGACTTCAGATATGGCTATATAAAAGCATCCAAAGAGCGCCATGCCATGGGACCTTTAACTTTCAACAAGTATTACTTCTTTCCCCAGTAAATTGTGGTTAAATGACAAAAACAGATATAACTATGAAATGCACCACGAGGGTGATAGTTTGTGTCTTTTAGCTGTTGTATGTCTCAGTGTTCTTCTACAGTCAAAAACAGACACACTTTAAACCGTTTACAGTTTAGCTGTCAGCATTTTAACCGTGTTTAATCCAGCTACGAGCTAACGGTAGGCTAACGTTACCCAAAGCCAAGTGTAACGTAAGTGTTTACTAGCATGACCTGCAGTGATGCTTTTGTTGCCTGTAACGTCAGTTTCAGAGCATCAGAGAGCAGCGCAGACATTTAATGGGTCACCAAAATCTGCGTTAGATACCACTCGTTAATAGTCTGGCTATCACCAGACCAAGCTCAATCTTTTAAGATTGAACATTGGTCTGGTGGGTCTGCTCTGTATTTTCTACTGCACAAGAGGCGTGATCAACAGGCATAGTTCAAATGACTCTGTACACAATTGGATGGTCCTTTAGACCAATCAGACCAATGATCCGGGTGACGTCCTTTGCAGACAGCGGCATCAACGTGTTGCTGCTGGTTGCTGTCCTTTGGTGGCCTCCATGTTGAATGTAAACAGAAGCTGCCTGCCGTTGCAAAAGGTCAAAAAGCTAGTTTGTGATTGGTTCCCGCAAATTTGTAACGGAAGCAGGATAGATTTCTACAGGTTTCCAGCCTTTGGTGCAGGGCGAAATCAAATCGCTGGCAGATCAGGCTAGGTGTACCCAGTCTAGCTCGTTAAGGCACCGGTGTCATATAAGCACCGGAATTTAACATGCGTCGTTCACGTGAAGTGAACATTTCGTTGCCTGTATCTTTTAACGGCAACCCTTCATAGAGCATATTAGCATTTCACACACACTATTACTATGGTTAAACTCTGCAGTTGATCCACGGTTTACATGCATTCCGAACTGTGTGTGTTGATACGTACTGGCCACGGATCAAGTATGGTCCGTTGCACCACTAATTATAACAACAAAAAAAGAATCTCTCAGTCTCAGAGGTATTTATTGTGAAGCAGAAAGTACATTCTACCTGTCTCTTCCCCAGCTCGTCTAGAGAGACATAAAAACTCAATTTTGTCAGCCCCATCATTCAACCCCATTCATATTTGTTATCAAATGCTTCTAGCACATACTGTGCTGTCTCCTTTGAAAGTTTTATAATAGCCTTGCTACACTGGCTTGATAGATACCAGACAATCCATTCCCAGGTCCAATTATAAGCATCAAGAACGACCAGTGTGTTCTTAGGATGTGTTCATCATCTTGGTGGAGAACAGACACGTACAACTGAGTTGCTAAGAACCAACATTATTCCTTATTGCATTGCTCAGTCTGCAGCTCTTTAAAACTGACTGCTGTCTTCACAACAACAAAAAAATATAACAAAACTGCAGCTTGCTCGGCTCAACAATAAGACTTGCCTAAATTGAAGTGTCCAATCTATAATTTTGGAACATAAGGAGCTCTTAGCAAATACTCTCAACTGATCCTACAGGCCTATTTTTTTTTGGGGGGGGTTGTAGTTGAGGAGGCAACTAGCAGAAAGTGTCTCTTCCCAACCATTTGGATGAGCCCTATTCCCATTTTTGACTTCAGTTTGCACAAAGTCCATTTAATCAATATAAGTGGGTGGGTAGGTTGAGACAGTTGCTGCATCCAGTAGTTGTACCCAACAACAATTAACCGCAACCTCAGTATACAACATTCTGAAAATTGTTTAGAAGTCATAATTTTGTGGAGGTAAAGATATGCTGTACTTTTAAATTTGCAAGAGATACATCAAGTTAAAACAAACTATCAACAGCTTTTGGTGGAAGAACACTATGTAAGCAGATTCCATTTCATTTATAAGATCCGATTATCCGAATCAGAGCCGATTTGGCAGATGTTAGGTGCTTATGATTCGTTACAAAAGTAAAGCATTTGTACTACTGTACATTACTGGAATCTATTAACAGCAATCACAGGCTATGTACATGGTAAATTCCATGAAAAACAACTGCTGTATAGAGCAGTATTGCCATCAAAAGTTTCTTTGAACACATATTGACAAAAACAGACAAAAAGAAGTTCCACACCATGTAAAATGAATTTATGTTAAATACATCCATACTCCAATAAAGTAGTATTGAGGAAAAAGCCACCTAATACTCCTGGCAAGTTGGGCAGAGTCTTTTCTCTGCTCATGGAAATTTAATATCTGTCATTGCCCATGCTGTTGTGGGTTTACAGTTTTGATAGCCTGCCTGTTTACCAGTTGACTTTTTATGTGCAGCACTTTTGTGTAGACATGTACTGCATCTATAAAACTATTTATTTCACCCTCTGCAAACCGAACGCACACTAATACACGCTAATACACACACACACACCTGAAGTTGAGGAACAAACTTACACATCAAAATACGAATAAGTGTGTTGACTGCGGAAATAGTACACAACATTCAAAGACAGACTAGCACTTTAGTAATTGTGCTCATAAAGTGGCAACATGGTGTGACCAGTAAGGTGCCTTCCTCCTGGTACCTGTGATTGCAACCCAGTTTGCCAGACTCCCAGGCTGCATGTGATTGGGTGATTGAAGTAGACTAATGAATGATTGTGTGAAGAAGCCGGAGACTTATTCTGGTCTGATTAATGTGTTTTCCTCAATGCCAATTAAACACTGATTACACAAATTAACAACTCTAGGCCACCATAATCACTAAGTGCTCACACAGGGACTGGCGTTGATGGAAAGGGCTACAAACGTGCAGCTGTGAGGCACCACACCCCATTTGTCCTTCTATCCTTGCCTAAAGCCCTGTCAAATGCTACCATGTCTGGCAGTTGTTATAACCTAATGCTTCTAGTTGCATGTTGTCCAAGATAGAGTTACCAACCACATTCACCAAACACCCGCTCCTCTGACTCACTCGATCTCACACACACACACGAGGCAAAAAGCCTTTACCCAGAGCCATGCAAGAATACACGGGGCCTCAGGCAGACAGCTGGTGCCAAAGGGTGCTGTTAGTGGATCCCCCCTCTGGGATGGGTAACTAACCCTCTTCCACTTGTATGGAGCCAGAGGGAGAGAGGGACAACGTGAAGAGATTAAAGGGGAAAAAGTGGGACAGGAGAGGGGGAAGGAGGAAAGGAAAGTGACAGAAAGCAAGAGGAGTGGGACAAATAAAAAAGGAAAGTTTCTGCGGACTAAATGTAATGTGATGCTACAAAGGCGGGGGGATGACAGCATGGAAAGACACAGTCAGTCCATGTAGGGAGAAAGCATGAGAAAGAGAGAAAGGGAAAATGAAAGGATTTGCAAAACTTCTTCGAACTACTGGAAATGTAATGTTTAGATGCACTGCGCTTTTCTCTAACTCTCGTAATTCTTGCCACCACATTTTTCTGTTTAACAAGGTGTGTGTGTTTTGACAGAAACATGAAAAATGAATATTTATTATGATTGTGCTAACATGAAAAAACACTGACCACTTAAACTTGTGTCTTGCTGTTCAGTCAGCACATAAACCTGCATTTGGTTTGTGTGTGTTCAGTTTACTTGTTTACGTGTGTGTGTGTGTGTGAAGATGACATAAATAGCTCTGTTTGGAAATAATAAATCATTCTCGACTACTGCCGTGATTTTGTAGGGGAGTGCATTTACATAGAAGAAAAAAATGAAAAAGGATCTTTTGTAATGTGAACCATTCTTTATTGAACACCAAAGCAAGTAAGCGCTGTGACTAACGTTACTCTTCTGAAGTGGTTTTGGAGAGGAAATTAGAAATACGCTGGTTGACAAGCATGGCACCATTGTATTCATATAATACTATCAATCCAGGCTAACGTGAATGACAGTGACCGCATGTTGTTCTAAATTCCAGGTTGTGGTCGACTAGCGGTGCCAGCTTGTTAGTTTGATAAATTCACGCGCACTAGCAACAAAATCTGTGCATCCAAGAACAATTAAATCAGTGTAAATGATGTTAGATTAGACACAGACTTTTGTTGTAGATTAGTTTCCAGTGGCGCGGGTCCAAACCGTAACGTTAGTTGAGACAGATGAACGCCTGGTTTCTTTAGGCTAACTTGTCTGCATTAATCAGGTATTTAGTTCGTATTTGCAGCGAACATAAAACACTGACTACTCATCAAAAACTATGTGCATCACTGCGTCAGCAGCAGCTGCTGCCTTCGGTACTTTTCTACACACGGACAGCCTCACTTCCCATAACAATAAACCCTGTTGGACTAACGGCACATACACACGTTGGCCACATGGCTACCTGTCTTAAAGGGGAAGGGTCGGCCGGTAATAATCATGTAAAAGGAGAACGGTGAAAGTTTACTTTTCTGTCAAGCAGCAAAAAAGGATTAGCGTCAACATCACAACGTCCTGCAATGTGACTGTTGCGCATGCGCACATCGCGATATCGATGCTAAAACACAATATTGTTCAGCCCTAGTATGTGTGACTCTGCCTTTATAAGTATGTGTGTATGTGCAACACAATACAGTTTACTGTTTCAGCAGAATTGTGCAGCAGAAAATTGAAAAACTGAAGAGTAAAACCATTTTTCTCCATCCAAGTGGATCCACATACAGTCCTCATTCACCCACTTGTGCATACACACCGTGTTGAATACAATGTGTGTGTATGTGTGTGTGTGTGTGTGTGGGGGGGGGGGAGCTTTGATAGCTGCTTTACTTTGCTTTTGCTCACAGTGGGCTTATTTATAAATTATCTTCATTTTAGGAAACATTAGCTCAATATGTTTCTCATTGTGTTAGGTCATTGTTGTGGGGAAATAGGAGAGTACAGTACAGACAAATAAATAGACCATGTGTTGCATTCAGTATTGTTCCTTCACCAACACACACATAAACTAAATACACGTCCATGTCCCTCGCTCTATTCATTTATGGCAATATATACATGTCTTATGTCTGCTGTGTGAGCGTGTGCGAAAAAAAGAGGGCCAGCTGTGTCATTATACAAGCCTAATACATTCATAATGCAAGCTAATTTGATTTACTCTAGCAATGGAGCGGAAGACCATGAGGTGAGAATAGATGGGGAAGGGGGGGGGATTGAGATGGGGAGGTGGTGCTGAGGATTGAGAAAGTCTTTCAGCAGTGACAGTGATTGTGTTGCACGTGTTGAAAGCAGGTGGTTTAAAAGCCCAATCACATTCACAAACGCACAACAATTATCCACACACCTGATGCACAAAAACACTCAGATTCAAGGTACACACATAGCACACACAAACACACACCTTGATGAGGAAGTGACATTCTAATAAACCACTATGTCAGATAAAGTGAGTCTGAAAGTACATAATAAAGTAGAATTTGCCAACAAGTATACTGAACAGTAAATCCCAAGCCCAAGCCCAAACACACACACACATTCAAGGTGTATTTGTTGGCATGAGGAGCTGTTTAGAAATGATGGTAGCAGTAATCAGCATAATGTTTGCCTCGAGCTGCAGACTGACATTTAGAACAGTGGATTATTAGAGCAAAACCCACACAATGGCTTTCAGTGAACACTATCCTATTATTACAGAGAACTATTATGGATTGCTGTTATAATACCAATGTTACACGGGCCGAATGAGAATTTGTGGTTTCACTGTGCAAGTCCGACCTTGTTTTGTCCACGCGTGACATTATTTACCATAGATTGGTACAAATTGGCTCTCAAAAACTGAGCAAGTGGGTGGCTGTCCATGGGTCTGTCCTGTCGGGGCAGTAAACAGTCCTCATGGCTTTACTTAAAAAAAATCATGTCGGGAACCTGGAGTACTGTAGGACAGCCTAGGTTGTCCCATTTTCATTCACAACTCATGTTCTGAGGGCAAAATGTAGCCTGACTTTAAACACATCAATCATATGTTTTCCCCAGGAAAATATAAATTACTGTAGCCAATAATCGTGTCTTTTCACAAATTAAAAAAAGGAATGTTTTACCATGTCACTAATTAAGTGTGTGGATGAACTTTGCTTTTTTCCCATTTCACCTTTTTTTCCTCACGTACACTGCAAAATTCAATACACTCTCATTGTGGTTTAATCCTGATTCAATACTAACCTTTAAAAACTGATAAACCTGACTAATGTGTGGCCAAAATGATAATCACGATTATTTTGATCAATATTGTGATCACGATTATTCTCACGATTATTTGTTAATTTTAACAAATTTTACTGTCACACAGGCTATTTATAACTGCTTTCACATCTATATTATGCTACATTCTTCTTATGTTGAAGTTGTATAGACATACAGCTGCAACACATGTAAATGAAAATTAGCTATCTGAAATAAATAGCGTAGGATATATATATATTTTTTTAAATGGATCTCTGAGAAAGCTCTTTCACTTGTTTTCAACAATAACTGATTAAAAGAGCTAGGGAGAGAGGGGGGGTGTGATAGACGTACTCACAGAGCAACGGCAGATACACACGTGTGTATGAAATGTGTGTATCGTCACTGCGCTGCATTTTTATGAACCATGATATTCTAGCCAAGGGTCACATCTCTGGCCCAAGTCCAGCAGCTCCGTCTCACTATACTCTACGAACTACGAATGTTAGTTGCATTCAATAACTTCTTCTGTGTTCTTCGCCGTGGCGGCCGCCGCGATAGCATTTACCCGCGGTTTGCCCCTCATACTTAACAATATACAGCTGTGTTAATAAAAAATTAAAACTGTAGACAAATGTCAAGTGTGCACCAGTGCTGTGTGGCGGGGCTGCGTGGAGAGTAAGGCGAGAGAGAGTAGAGGAGAGACCCAAACACAGGCACAGATTTACAAAAGAAATGGGTAATGTAACGCAAAATTAAACCATATCTATATAACAACATTGCAGCGGATGCGAGGACATTAGCACCGGTGCGTCCTAGAGGAACTAACAGCTAACGGACGCTAACTAGCACCGACTAGCGCTGGTCACTGCTGTTGTCTGAATAACACAGATGGGACAAAATGTTGCGTTTACTGGTAAACTGGCAAACCTTGAGACCGACGTATAACCAACTGCATCTGTTGAATTTTCCTCCCGTAACTCTGTCCTCTGTGACGGTCTACATCCAGAAAGTAAGCTGTGCGATGCAGGGAACAACTCTGACTGGCACATGAGCAGACAGGGGTTTACGGAGCGGTAGATGCGCTTTGCAAAAAAACCCGGAGCGTTCTATGAAATGACGCTTTTAAAAAAATAATTTAAAAAAAATATCGCTCGATCATGCAAATTTGATCGTGGGAAGTCAAAATCGTGATCATGATTAAAATTATTGATTATTATATGATTATATGATTATTAATTATTAATTGTGTGTAATAACAATACTATTATTACTTGTTGACATAGAACAGTAGTGGCAGTGTTGACATCCCCACCGGTGAGGTGCAGGGCAAAAGAGGGCTAAATACAACAGAAAACATGAAATAATGAATGAAATGCCCGCACTCTGCTAATACTCCCATTCGCTTATTGTGCTGCAACGTTTCATTTTTTCAGTTGTAAACGTGACTATATAAACTATAACTAAACTCCAAAACTATAACTAAACTACATCTTTGTCTGTTGCAGACCCTGAGGGAAGGTGAACTGAGCTCCTCAACATACATCATCAGTTATTGTTTCAAAGCACCTTACGTAAAATCCATTCAGATCTGTGATCAAATCCAAACAACAATGACATATTGGTCTCTAAAAAAAGTGACACACGGTACTTTTTTAAAATGATGGTGACCAAAAGTGCAAGTACAACCATGAAAGAGTGCGACACAATGTGGAGGAGATGTTGGAACAAGATGAGTATATTATTATTATTATTATTATTATTATTATTATTATTATTATTAGGACTGCAGTTTAAGCAGGTGGAGTTTCTGTAAGCCTCAAATAAGGGCTAATCACATCAGGTCCTCTCATCCCCTTCAAGATTAAACAGTTAAATGGGCCAAGCGGAGAGTCAAGGCCAGCTGTTGGGAGGAATAAAAATGGGGTCACAAAGGAGACTATCTCAAATATTACTGTATAAAAGCCCAAATATTAACATAAAGGAACAAAAAAGGCTTTCAAGGGTATATTGTCCACTTTGAGTTGAATTTACATTTCAAAACTCCAGTTCATGTGAAGTAATAACATCAGTGCACTTTGGCAACCACTACAGTAACTTGATGTATATTAAAACATAACTGTCTGTTGCCTATTCATTTACTAAATGATTTAAAAGGATGCTTTAGTTTGCCATATCAGGGTACATTTTCATGCTGACAATAAAGATACTACAGGAAACACAAAAATAAAACAAACCCTCTGGCTGTTTTCATGATTGCATGTAAGAAAATCTCACCCACCCACAGTTTCTAAAATGTTGATTATATTTTCAGTTAAAGCTTTAGTGCGTAACTTTTGATATTAACGACTGTCTGTTACATTCAAGGCATTGCCAAATGAATGCTACAAATCTAACTCCACACAAGTCTCTCTGTACAGTATCTTTCAGTGTGGCTATGTTCAGAAGATTGTGGCGTCCTGTGACTTTGCATACAGATCAAACAACATCACGCCAGCTCTCTGCACACTGCTACTGGAGAACAAAGTCATCCTCAGAATAGTCATTTAAAAAATGCTCCTGTCGCCTCATTTGGCTCATTTACTGCCTTTTTTCCTCTAAAGTGATCAATGTCATGTCCTTTTTCATAAGAGAAGGTAATTAAATGTAAAATTCATTAAATATTGTTTTATTTGCTGTCATGTAAAAGCAGCACAAGATGCATGGTGTAATCTAGTGAGGGCCTTTGTGAAAAATGTAATTCTACTTACCAATTAGCACGCTGGAAGTAAACTTCTGCATTATCAAACTCAAGCATCAGAAAAACCTGCAGTATTAATATACACAAGCTAAACATTTTCATCACCTGTACTGTAGAAACAAAATATGTATACAGTACATGATGAAAATATTTAGCTTGTGTTTAATTCATTACCGCAGGTTTTTTTCTAATATTTTTACTATATAGATCATAATGATGTCATATTTTAATACCAGTTTAGTCTAGAGATAAATCTCAGTGGACTGATGGGGTGACAGTTTGAAAACTCAAAAGAAAACACTGAGTGGCATTGTTGACTGTGATGAGCATTATGCTAAGTAAAACGCAACTACCATACTCAACACAGCCGTGTGTGTGTCCTGGTACGCAGCACGGCACAGGGTCCTACTAAAGGGTTTGCATCAACTAGCAAACAGAATTAATTAATGAATTAATGTATCTCTTTTGCTTGAATGCTTTCATTTTATTTTCATGTACCTGTATTTGCCTTCCTCTCTTTCTAGTCCCACATTCACAAGATAAAGTGAATTCTTACAAGAGATTACTTGAGATTCAAGCCACACACAAACGTTCATTTTACAAAAGGATAACAAAATGTCTGTGAGAATGGTGTGCGTTTGTGTGTGTGCACTTAATGGATGAATGCATGTGCACCGCCCCTTCCCAATTACAGAGAGTGGAGGAAGTGGTAGAAAGGAGAGAAAGATGTAACGCAGGAAGAGATATGATTGGAGAGAGGGATCAAGCAAGAGGGGAATTACAAGAATGGTAAAGTAGGAAATAGAGAAGTGAGTCCATTAGCCGACAAACTATTTTCTCTCTTCTTAGTCTTTCTCTTTAAGGAACTCACTTAATCTGTCTTGACTAAGTATCTTGGACTCGGTTTTGACATCTTCTCATTTCTGTGACATCTTCTCTCATCCATCCATCTACTCCAGTGACCCAATAACTGACAACCTATTCTCTTTTTCCACCTCCTTTCTCTTTGAATGACTTATTTTCTCACTTTGATTACTTTTCTTCTAGCATACCGTATTATCAACAGCAGCTTCTACTCTCTTCTTAAAGGAATCAATTCATTCTGATCAAGATCAACCATGTGTCAGTCAAAACATTTCAGCACATAGGAAAAATACATGCACATAATGGGGATAAAAACTACTCAATTTATCCTATTTAAAAGTACCGTGCTGGTCATCATCAACAACACTGATACACTACTTTTAACTAATCTTGAAGGGTCATGTACACTTTCCTTTAAAAAAGTAGTGTTTCACAAATTAACTCTTGCTCCAAATTAGTAAAATTCCACTTAGTTGTGGAAAAGTGAGCCCACTGATAGGTAAAGCTATCCTGTTTCTATTAGCAGCTCAAATGCCCGAGCTGATCAACAGACAGCTACGGAGGCCGTTTCCCTGAGTGAAGATGATGAAACAAAATCCAGCCATGAGACCATGAATTTGGTCTTTTAGAACATATAATACTGGACATGAACATTTCATTGACACAGTCTGGGACCAAACCAGGCAGTTGTTGATGCAATGTCCCAAGCTGATCAGGAAAATTGGTTCTACATGAATGCTAATCCACTTCCGATGCTTTGTTCATTGTAACCCTTCCCACTCTGTATGCCAGATATCACAAATGTGTAGCTGAACAAAGCCAAGAGTTAGAACTTTCACACCTACAGATACAAAGACAGACAGTTTCTGGCCTTTCACGAATCTGTAAATCTGTGGGTGTGCTCAATATACAGTAATGATCCAAAACTAAATGCGAAATGCAATTGGGGTTTGTTTAAATATGATTACTGATTATAAGAGTCATCCAGCTGATGGTGTGCCCAACTTCAGTGCTCTGCTTGCACTAATACAATACTTAATGTTTGCAGAAAGCTTCTTATCCCTGCATGAAACTCCAGAGATGGAATTAATGCAGTGGGGTGTAGATGTAAAATTACAACAGCACCACCACCACCGTGTAATTACACCACAGATCTGATTTGGGGTGTAACTGAGAAGGTGGTAAAAAAAAAAAGAAAAGAAAGAAGAATTTTAAGTAAATTCTCAATCTCGGTGATATTCTGTTTTTTGACAATAGACTATATGCTAATGTGCAAAGAGCATGGTAAACGTAGTCGTTGATGAGACAACCAACATGCAAAGCAGCTGGGTTTTTTGGCTGCAGCACATGCACTACTTCACATACATGCAGTACAAACACAAGCCACCACTTCTTCCTTTTTTTAAAGTTACCACTTTTTGATTCTGGCCATATATACTCTCCTATACACACACACACACACACACACACACACACACACATTTCAGGAGCGCAAGCCAAGTGTCCATACTGCTGGCTGGCTCCTCTAGCTTAGATCAAAGGACTAAGCTAAAAACCTTTGACACACACACACACACACAAATACGGTACTTCCTGTCTATTTCTGGATGAGATCAAAAAAGGTCTTTTAAGCTCTGAGCCTATAGCATAAATCTCACACACACACACACACACACACACACACACACACACACACACACACACACACACACACACACACACCCTCTCAAACACCTGTGGCAGATCAAACGCATCAGGTTGAGAACACACACCTGCAGCAGGTTTTAAGTCCTTGGACTGAACAAGTAAATCATGCTGCTCTACAGTAACACACACACACAACAATGTACTTCTACTTCTAATGCACTTCTACTCAACCCAGCCTGACCTCAGTAGTATTCCGTGACTGGCGATTCACTATGCAAAGATCCCATTCAAATAGCTTGATGGCATCACCACAATGAAAACATAACAAAAACACACAAACAATGAGCCTCAGCCAGGTGCATTTGGTATGGGGAGCACTGGGGGGGGAACGACAACAATTTTTTCCCACTGAACAATCTTCACTCTATATCACTCCATGCCCTGCGAATGTCAAGGTTTAAAATGACTACAGCCACACAGAAAGCAAAGGGGAAAGTGAGATCCAAAGAGAGACCGCCTGGGGTGTGATCCACTGGAAGGTTGTCAGTTTGAATCCAAATAACGCCAGAAACATTCTCAATTTAGGAAAGGGAGTCACTTTCTTCACCCTGCTGTGAGACTGCTCTTGAGACTTTCACTCTAGTGCTGCCACTAAATGACTGGCAGTACAAGGCCGGGGTGTCAAAGGAATTTCCCAGGTGTTAGGGAGAAATGAAGAGAGAGAGAGAGAGAGAGAGAGAGAGAGAGAGAGAGAGAGAGAGAGAGAGAGAGAGAGAGAGAGAGAGTCTCTCTGATATATATCCTGCCACCTGCAATCGTATTTCCACCAGTTGTTTCTGTAAATAGGAATCTGTTCCTAAATTGTCTTGTAAATGTCACAGGAACCTGATATCTGTGATTTTTCCGCATAAAAAATGCTACCTTTTAGAATTCCATAAATCCAAATTTTAAAACATTTTTAAACTGAGTCAGTACTCCTGTTTGAGCTGGGCGCTATGGAGAAAATCAAATATAGATATTTTTGACCAAATACCTCGATATTGATATTATGGCGATATTGTATGGTTGACAATTGGTGTTTGTACAAAATATGCACACAATATCAATTTTCATAAATAATCATCAGTTATGTTGACAAATTAACTACGAGGGTAAAGGCAAATAATAGAACAGCTACAGTCTAGTGTGTTCAGAAAATGACATCACTCTACTGTAATGCAGCCTTTAAAACCGGAAAAAAGACAACACATATATCAGGATATTACGATATCTAATATTTAAGACAATATCTAGCCTCATATATCAATATCGGTACAATATCAATGTATTACCCATCCCGAACTCCTGTAAATTGTGGGTAAAATGTCATAAAATACATAAACTGTCAAAATATTTTCAGAAACCGAGTGCATTTAAATAATATATGTTATGAACTTTCTGTCATGTTTGCTGAAACTGACCCTATGTTCCAGTAAAACTATATAAAGCAGGCAATTTAAAAAAAAACTGCCCCATGTGTTGTGTGTGTGTGTGTGTGTGTATATGAGCTAAAAAGAAAAAAAGTTCAAACTAGTTTTGAACAATTTCTTTGTCATCTGCAGATTGATTTTAAGTAAGGGGGAAACAAATCAATTTGAGGATTTTTTTAGGCCACATAGCCCAGCCCTAACTGCTCATACGCAATACAACATGTATGTATATTGTAGGAAACACTTTGACTCTCATATCTGAGATAGCATAGGCTGTCGCTGACTGGAGGGATACTAATTACAAAGTCAGTTCCTTCACTCGTGTGTAGCTTGCCGTTTCACAAAAAACCCTTGCTGAAGTCTGTGTACTGATGAAGTGTAACTATTCAGTGTCATTTAGGGATATATTGGTCATAATTTCAACAAAACCCCACCATTTAATCCAATGCAAAACCATCACATGATTGCGACAGTTTGGTGTTATGGTGCTCGTTGCTAACCTGACTTTCCGGTTTCAGAAAAAAGATAAACGGTTGTGGCAAGCAAAAGAAAAGATGTTGCAATAGCCTTTTACTGCGGTCTGATGAAAATGAGTTTGGTTTAAAAGCAGCACACTATAAAAATATATACTATAATATAAATAAATATAAAATAATATAGCACAGGAATAGTTAAATAATGTTGATGAAGGATATAAAAAAGCTCACTCTCAGTCTAAGCCATATGTACTTGGAGTGGTTTCTCAGGAATCTCTATTCTATCTAATCCTAAAATCCAATTACTGTATCACAAATAACAGACAATTCTTGTTAACATCTGCATCTATCTAACTATACTAAGTGGTCTAAGCGTGACCTTCGGGTGAAAGGAGAGCAAGGCTTGGAAAAGTAAGTAAATAAATAAAGTTCTATCATGGGTATGTTTTTCTTGAAAAATATGGTGGTAAACATGTCACAGAGTCATGTTTTATCTAACCATGGAGCACACAGTAAACATCATGTAGTATTTGGGGCAAAGTAAAATTCACAAATATTTTTCCACATGTGGAATGCATGTAATTATTGCATTAATTAGAGTTTAATCTTCATGCAGCTGTCTGTTGTCTTTGTTAGTGCCATTAAGCTGTAGACAACTTTGCAGTGCTTATTGCTATCACTGGGTTTAAAGTTGTTAATACCATTAAACTCCATACAATGTTCTACATGTGATGAAACTGTCACAGTGGCTCTTGGTTTCATTTAGTTTTTGTCTTATCTTCCTCTGGCTGCAGCTTATTTCAAAACTCCAAAAATACAGAGAAAAAGACATTACTAAATAAATATATTCTGGCGAACAAGGATCTGTTGTGTCAATGTGCATGTTTTGTTTGACATTTTTAAAATACACATATTATGATATACCTATTTCACATTTGGCAGGGTGTTTTTTGACTTTTCTTTTTTAAACTGCACTTTTGATTTTGTTGTATTTCTTTTTTTTTATCAAAAATGTCTAACGGTCTAAAGCAGGAACAGTCAGCCAATAATTGAATTCCACAGAAAAGATTGAATGAGAGATTGCTGGTCAAGGTAACCCTAACCCACTTTGCTCATTTGAAAGCTATGATGTCTGTCTGTCTGTCTGTCTGTCTGTCTGTCTGTCTGTCTGTCTGTCTGTCTGTCTGTCTGTCTGTCTGTCTGTCTGTCTGTCTGTCTGTCTGTCTGTCTGTCTGTCTGTCTGTCTGTCTGTCTGTCTGTCTGTCTGTCTGTCTGTCTGTCTGTCTGTCTGTCTGTCTGTCTGTCTGTCTGTCTGTCTGTCTGTCTGTCTGTCTGTCTGTCTGTCTGTCTGTCTGTCTGTCTGTCTGTCTGTCTGTCTGTCTGTCTGTCTGTCTGTCTGTCTGTCTGTCTGTCTGTCTGTCTGTCTGTCTGTCTGTCTGTCTGTCTGTCTGTCTGTCTGTCTGTCTGTCTGTCTGTCTGTCTGTCTGTCTGTCTGTCTGTCTGTCTGTCTGTCTGTCTGTCTGTCTGTCTGTCTGTCTGTCTGTCTGTCTGTCTGTCTGTCTGTCTGTCTGTCTGTCTGTCTGTCTGTCTGTCTGTCTGTCTGTCTGTCTGTCTGTCTGTCTGTCTGTCTGTCTGTCTGTCTGTCTGTCTGTCTGTCTGTCTGTCTGTCTGTCTGTCTGTCTGTCTGTCTGTCTGTCTGTCTGTCTGTCTGTCTGTCTGTCTGTCTGTCTGTCTGTCTGTCTGTCTGTCTGTCTGTCTGTCTGTCTGTCTGTCTGTCTGTCTGTCTGTCTGTCTGTCTGTCTGTCTGTCTGTCTGTCTGTCTGTCTGTCTGTCTGTCTGTCTGTCTGTCTGTCTGTCTGTCTGTCTGTCTGTCTGTCTGTCTGTCTGTCTGTCTGTCTGTCTGTCTGTCTGTCTGTCTGTCTGTCTGTCTGTCTGTCTGTCTGTCTGTCTGTCTGTCTGTCTGTCTGTCTGTCTGTCTGTCTGTCTGTCTGTCTGTCTGTCTGTCTGTCTGTCTGTCTGTCTGTCTGTCTGTCTGTCTGTCTGTCTGTCTGTCTGTCTGTCTGTCTGTCTGTCTGTCTGTCTGTCTGTCTGTCTGTCTGTCTGTCTGTCTGTCTGTCTGTCTGTCTGTCTGTCTGTCTGTCTGTCTGTCTGTCTGTCTGTCTGTCTGTCTGTCTGTCTGTCTGTCTGTCTGTCTGTCTGTCTGTCTGTCTGTCTGTCTGTCTGTCTGTCTGTCTGTCTGTCTGTCTGTCTGTCTGTCTGTCTGTCTGTCTGTCTGTCTGTCTGTCTGTCTGTCTGTCTGTCTGTCTGTCTGTCTGTCTGTCTGTCTGTCTGTCTGTCTGTCTGTCTGTCTGTCTGTCTGTCTGTCTGTCTGTCTGTGTCTGTCTGTCTGTCTGTCTGTCTGTCTGTCTGTCTGTCTGTCTGTCTGTCTGTCTGTCTGTCTGTCTGTCTGTCTGTCTGTCTGTCTGTCTGTCTGTCTGTCTGTCTGTCTGTCTGTCTGTCTGTCTGTCTGTCTGTCTGTCTGTCTGTCTGTCTGTCTGTCTGTCTGTCTGTCTGTCTGTCTGTCTGTCTGTCTGTCTGTCTGTCTGTCTGTCTGTCTGTCTGTCTGTCTGTCTGTCTGTCTGTCTGTCTGTCTGTCTCTGTCTGTCTGTCTGTCTGTCTGTCTGTCTGTCTGTCTGTCTGTCTGTCTGTCTGTCTGTCTGTCTGTCTGTCTGTCTGTCTGTCTGTCTGTCTGTCTGTCTGTCTGTCTGTCTGTCTGTCTGTCTGTCTGTCTGTCTGTCTGTCTGTCTGTCTGTCTGTCTGTCTGTCTGTCTGTCTGTCTGTCTGTCTGTCTGTCTGTCTGTCTGTCTGTCTGTCTGTCTGTCTGTCTGTCTGTCTGTCTGTCTGTCTGTCTGTCTGTCTGTCTGTCTGTCTGTCTGTCTGTCTGTCTGTCTGTCTGTCTGTCTGTCTGTCTGTCTGTCTGTCTGTCTGTCTGTCTGTCTGTCTGTCTGTCTGTCTGTCTGTCTGTCTGTCTGTCTGTCTGTCTGTCTGTCTGTCTGTCTGTCTGTCTGTCTGTCTGTCTGTCTGTCTGTCTGTCTGTCTGTCTGTCTGTCTGTCTGTCTGTCTGTCTGTCTGTCTGTCTGTCTGTCTGTCTGTCTGTCTGTCTGTCTGTCTGTCTGTCTGTCTGTCTGTCTGTCTGTCTGTCTGTCTGTCTGTCTGTCTGTCTGTCTGTCTGTCTGTCTGTCTGTCTGTCTGTCTGTCTGTCTGTCTGTCTGTCTGTCTGTCTGTCTGTCTGTCTGTCTGTCTGGCGGGCCAAAGCAGAGAAAAGGGTGGTAACTTTGCTCCTTATGACCTCATAATGGGCAAGAATCCAGATCAGCCCATCTGAGCTTTCATTTTGTCAAAGGCAGAGCAGGATACCCAGGGCTCGGTTTACACCTATCGCGATTTCTAGCCGCTGGGGGACCATAGGCAGGCAGGGGGAACGCATATTAATGTTACCAAAAAAAAAACTCATGAAGTGAAATTTTCATGCCATGGGACCTTTAAAATAGTTGCTGATTAACTTTTCTGTAGATCAACAGTTCAGTTCACTACAAATCCCACCATGAATGTCATGAATGACAAAGAGTGACATAGACTAACCCTAATTACAGGTGGACACTAATTTCTGTTTCCAGTGTTAATTTAATAACAGTCTAAGTGGAACCCCTATAAGCCGACATCATGGATTTTCACTTTACCTACACTTCAGTTAACAAACAACAGTTGGAAATCTGTGTGCACACATACATTTACCTCTCCTACCTTTATGTTTGTCTGCCAATCTCAAAGTGTCCGTCAGTCTTTTTCTTTGTGATGTCTTACAGTTCAATCAATCAATAAGTTCATGTTTTTGCAAGCGTTCTGCTTTATTTCGGTGTCTCGTTTTAGAACCATCTTGAAAAGTACAAGATAAGCTTTAGTGCTATACCGCCTCCCTCGCTCCTCACACACGCACAGACAGCGGATCAATAGCAACCTCCTCCCCCTATCTTACATAATAAACACCAAGGCCTAAACAGCAAAACAGCCTCCATTCCACCCGTGTGGCCTGCAGTAATAGATTATTTGGTCCCTTATGGGGAGACAATGAGGAAAAACAGAATAAGAAACCAAAAAGAAGAGGAACAATACCTTAAGGACAAACACAAAACAATGAAGAGCAAAAAGAAGCAAGACAAAGAGGAAGGCAGAAGGAGACCAGAGTGTGTCCCACATGGTTCATATTTCAAAGCTCTGAGGGATGTTTTTGAGAAAAACTCTTATAAAGTAAGATGGGAAACCATTGTGACTGGGCAGAAACACACGTGTTTAGACACTTAAAACACACTAAAAGCTTTTGGCAATTACACACACACACACACACACACACACACACACACACACACGAATATTTTCCATCAAGAGACTCTGGCTGCTTCTCAATAGCTGCCACTTCTTCTGTCATGAGAAGAAAACACTTAGGACTGATAGAGGGTAGGCATCGACCTGACGCACACACACACGGGACGCCAGCAATACATACTGTATGTGGTCGGCACACATAGATAGGTAGACCCACACAAACTCTCTCCCTCCCAAACACACAGACACGTACACTCACAGAACATAATGTGTCAGGTGGCTGTGGGAGTGTGGTGATTTGTTCCTCCTGACAGACAGGAAATAAGGAAGTCAACCAGGGACCTCACTTCCTCTTAGACCCGACTAATCTGACGTCTATCACACACTCCCACACACACATCCGCAATGTCTTCAACTTAATTGCTTGCTCTCTTCTCTAAATCACATGCTGTGTGCATGTGAGCACACACACACACACACACACACACACACAAAATCCATCAGACAGCAAAGTCTCTCCCGAGGCCTCCAAAATTGAAATTACTTGAATGTGGGATTACATTTGTGTCTGTGGGTAAAGACAGAACATGTGTATACCGGTAACTGTTTAACAAGCGGTAAATGTAGAGTTTAAAATACATCCAAATCAAAAAGGTTCCATGCTGAAGTAATGGAGCGTGCTACAATACTTCTGGTGTCAAACAAACTGCAAGCAATACAAATTGCTTCACAACTGTTAAAAAAATATTGTGCTTGATTCACAAGTATGAGAGAGGTGGAAAACTCATGGTATGGTTGTACAGTGTGGAAGATGATAATCTGTTAGACAAGGCTTCTCATTTACCCTCTCCTCATTACCACATGGTTAAGCAAATTTGCACGTGTGCGTTAACTGTTTGACACTGATGAGAGAGAAGGGCGTTGTGTGTATGCGTGTGCACATGTGTAAAGCTGCATGCTAGCCTATTTGATTTGGGTTTTGACATCCCGGTCAGACTTCTTCCAGCCCACAGCCCACCATCCAAATGTCCTGTCAGTGACCTCAATTCACTTAAGCATGCCAATTGGTCAAATCAGCATCAAGCTCTGGCTTAGTTGAGCCAATGACAGGCGTAATATCAAACCTAATCACACAGATAGATCCACTAAGTGGGTCAGCACAGTGATGCAAGTCTTGCGAGTCCTGCTTGGCCTAGTGCAGACATGGGCAAATTACGGCCCGCGGGCCATGTACGGCACGTTAGGGTTTTTAATTCGGCCCACCTTAGTGATCTCAAACTATATTATTACATTTTATTATTATTAAATCACATTAATTTTTGACTTCCCTGCAATTGCCGTGAAATTTGTTTCTCCAATGTTTCCCAAACGCACATGAATGCAGCATTATCCTCAACTTCACTTTTTCAACATAGCACGCACATTTTCCCTTGTGTAAAAATGAGCGGACCAAAGAAAAGAAAAGTTGACAGTGAGTGCCGAGTGTTTAAGAAGGAGTGGACAGCAAAATATTTTTTTACTGATGTCCGATCAACGGCTGTATGTCTGATATGCCAGGAAACTGTTGCAGTTTTTAAAGAATACAACATCAGCCGTCACTTTGCAACGAAGCATGCTAACTATGCTAGCAAGCAGTCAGCGCAAGAACGGGCGGCTACTGCTGAGAGGTTGATGGCTAATTTACAGACTCAGCAACGTTTTTTTCACCAACAAACTGCGATTCAAGAGTCCAGCACCAAGGCAAGTTTTCTGCTAGCATTTAAATTAGCAAAGGCTAGCAAGCCTTTCTCAGAAGGCGAGTTTTTGAAAGACTGCATGATAGAGACAGCAGGTCTCTTATGTCCAGAGAGCAAAGATAAATTTGAAAAGATCAGTTTATCACGAAGGACAGTGACTCGCCGTGTGGAACTGATTGATGAAGATATTGTCAGTGAGTTAAACAAAAAGGCAGAGTCCTTTACATTATATTCATTAGCACTGGATGAAAGTAACGACGTAAAAGACACTGCTCAGCTCCTAATTTTTATCCGAGGGATTAACGAAGATTTTGAGATAACTGAGGAGCTTTTAACCATGGAGTCACTGAAAGGAAAGACGCGGGGAGAGGACTTATATGACAAGGTGTCAGCTGCCATCGAGAGAATGAAGCTACCTTGGAGTAAACTTGCCAATGTCACCACGGATGGATTGCCAAATTTAACAGGAAAACACGTCGGCCTGCTGAAAAGAATCCAGGATAAAGTGAAAGAGGAAAACCCTGCACAGGATGTTATTTTCCTTCGCTGCATCATTCATCAGGAATCTATATGTAAGTCTGTTTTGCAGCTTAATCATGTGGTGAATCCAGTAGTAAAACTGGTGAATTGTATTCGAGCAAGGGGACTCCAGCACCGTCAGTTCATTACGTTCCTGGAGGAAACCGATGCGGATCACCAGGACTTTACCACTCTCGTGTCCGCTGGTTAAGTTTGGGCAAAGTGTTGCAAAGAGTGTGGGAGCTCAAAGATGAGATTAGCGCATTTTTGGAGTTAGTGGGGAAATCCGACGAATTTCCTGAATTGAGTGACAAGAACTGGCTTTGCGACTTAGCGTTTGCTGTGGACATATTTACCCACATGAATGAGCTGAACGTGAAGCTACAGGGGAAAGATCAGTTTGTGTACGACATGTACACAAATGTGAGAGCCTTCAAATCCAAGCTGACTTTATTCTCCAGACAAATTTCAAATGAGTCCTTCGCTCATTTCCCCACACTAGCCACGCAGAGAGAGGCCACCCGAAACACAAAGAAGTACAGCCAATCGCTGGACGACCTGCACAGAGAATTCTGCCGCCGGTTCTCTGATTTTGAAAAAATTGACAAGTCCCTTCAGCTGGTGTCCTGTCCCCTGTCACACGACCCTGAAACAGCACCGCATGACCTGCAACTGGAAGTGATCGATCTTCAGTCTGACTCCATCTTGAAGGAGAAGTTTAACTCTCTTAAACTGAATGACTTTTATGCTGCACTCAACGAAGCCACATTTCCAAACCTCCGGGAGGACGGCACAGAAGATGCTGGAGTTGTTTGGCTCGACTTACTTGTGTGAGCAGACGTTCAGCGTCATGAACATCAACAAAAACCCTCACAGATCAAAGTTAACTGACCAACACCTCAGATCCATTCTGAGAATTGCCACAACAAAACTAACCCCAGACTTTGATGCACTGGCAAAAATGGGAGCCCAACAACACTGTTCCCACTGAAAAGTAACGTGAGTTTCTCTACTGTTATAAAATAAATGCAATGTTTGCTTTGCTGCCTGTTAAAAGGTCAAAACCTTTTATATAATAGTTTTTACACGTCATTACATTAGTACACATAAACATTCAATCCATGGTTTAGGGTGGGGCAGGCCTGGCCCACCTGTCAAATTTGAGAACTCACTGTGGCCCGGGAGTCAAAAGGTTTGCCCACCCCTGGCCTAGTGGAAGCCAAGGAAAACTTCGTAATTCATGGTAAGAAACTAAACTTTAGTAAGAGCGCTAAAGATTGTGACCTGCAATGTATTTTTCAGACAAGAAAGAAGTGCCATGGTGTTACTGCTGGGATGCTCAAGCCACATTTTTAAGCATTTACAGTGGGCAAGGTTAGCAATCATGACGACCAACATTATTTTTTCATTACATTTTGGCTACTTATCAACCATTATCATTATCCACATTAGCAACTGGGACCAAAATCATTCTCCATGTATTTTAAACCTAATGGTCCGTATCGCTGTTGTTATGTGAACTCCTTCTGACTTTGAACATTTCCATGTATTAATGTCATTTGTATAAGTATTATGCGGTCCTCTGGGATTTGGGCTTCTAAAAATGTTTTAAAAATGTTGTTGAAAATCTCTAGAATACATGGCTGTCAAATGCAACATGGCTATTTTTCAGCAAGATATTGACACATTCTCTCTCTCATTGTCTCCGTTAGTGATATAGAGTAATAGTATATATAGTATAGTATATAGAGTACCATGTACATTTTGAAAGACACTAAATGTGACCTATTCTTGACTTCAGTCAGATCATAAATGTATCTGGAATGAGGCTCTGTCTATATCATGCTGGAAATGTGAATCAGTCAAACAGCTGTGAAGCAGGACCCACTCAGTGACAGGGAGGCTGTGTGTGGGGGGGGGGGGGACGAGGAATAAGTTATGAATAAAGAAGGGAGGGTGGAGAGGTAAGCAGATGAGAGGTGGAGGAGGAGGGGGGGGAGACAGTAAAATGCTGCCGTCACTTAAACTCTAAAATGAAAGATCGATGAGCTTATTTAAATGTGCTCCCAGAGACGAGAGTTGGCTCATATAAAGCCTCACATTTATGAGGAGGGGTGTGGGCATCGATTGACTGAGGCAAAGAGAGGGAGAGAGAGTGAAAGAGGGAAAGGGAGAGGGACAGAATGGGGAGGAGGGAGGGAGAGGGGCGTGGAGAGATCAGGAGGATCAACCTTGGCTCATGAATTTCATCCTTTTCCTCCTAAAATAAAACGTCCTAATAAATGCTGGGGATAGAGGGGTCGGAACCTGGAAAATGTACAGCCTTCGATTGGCCGCCTGGCACAGCTTATCAATTCAATAACCCTGCCCCCTCTCCACCACCACCAACCCCATCCTGCATCTGCTTCCCTAATTTCTAATTCACCCCCTACCCCAGCAAACACACACATATAACAACTCCTGCAAGCCATCCTGAGGTAGAGACATTTCGCAGCAGGGCAGCAGGGCAGCAGCCCCCCCCCGAACAAGACAGCTGGAAGAGGTTGGTGTATATGTGGGTGGGGAATGGAGGGTGTGGTAACTTAGGTGTTGGTGATGAGACCTTGACATTAGAAGGGGGACGATAGGAGCTGACAGTGCAGCCACACCATCCCTTCGTCTCCCACCTCCTCCTCAACACCTAGGAGGGAGGAAGAGGGAGAGTGTGACGACTGGGAAAAGAAATGAGAGGAGAGCAACTTTTGACACACAAAGGTGTTGTCATACCGTCATTATCGATTGAACTGCAGACACAGCTTTCTGAGTGACAAGCATGTTGCACCGCATTCCCTCTCTATCGCCCCTCCATTTCTTATTCTCGCCCACTTTGCCTGCCACTCCCCTCTCCCTCCTTCTCCTCCCTCCTGACTTTCCCTCATTCCTCCTCTACCTTCCTGCACTTAGACGGCACAAACATTCTCCATGCGTTCACAAATAGATCACCCCCACCTCTAACACACACACACACAAATATATGCACAGACATTCCTAAGACCCCTCCTCCCCATAACCCCCAAGTCTCAGCCTTTCATTCAGCCCACCATGCCATCTGTGACCCAGAGAAAACTGTGTGCCGACGCCAGCCTGACCTTTTCTGTGCTTTTGTTTTGGCACTCTGACATGATCCCATGAGATACATGCACACATACAAAAACACACAGATGCACACAAAACACGAATATCCACAATTTCTCTTCACCCCCTTCTCTAGGGTTGGAAACAAAACAAAACATGGCAACACACATTTTCGACAGACAACTTTGGTCGTGATCCGATACATCATCATCTTCATTCAACAATTACTTCACACAGTAAATGTTCTGCAACCACAAGTCACACACTTTTTTATATATATATATATATATATACACACACACACACACACACACACCTGCAGCACAACAGGGTCAACACTGCTAAACAAAGCTAAATGAAAATGTGCTGCTGCATGTGTTTGTGCCAAATCAAGACCTGTAGTTAAGCAGGTCATTGACTGAGTGGGGGATTATCGATGCTTAGAAACAGTAACCCCCCTCCCATACCCATCCTCAATACCTTAATCCTGCCATCCTCATCATAACAATAACAATAATTTACACAATGCACTATATAAGGTACCTCCCCCACAATCAACCTGACTTAATTTACAGAAAAACTTTGTTTGCCCCCCCCTCCTGCAGGGACACATCCCAAACAGGCAAGCAGTTATACTTGGTCTAATAAATCACACCCTTGTTTCCAGTTTAGGAGTCATCATTTTTTCACTTGTCCCCTTTTTACCATGGTCCCAGTGACAAACGAGTCTGTCAGTAAGTGCTTTTAGACAATACACAGTACAGTGCCACCCTTTAAACACTAACAGTATGAATAGATGTAAATACATATATGAATATTAATATTCTTTAGTGCAATATCTGACATTTGAACCCAGGGCTCCTGGGAGTAAAGATCTTACCTTGCCCGTGCAACATGTGGCAGCTGCTGCCGAGGAGGAGCAGGAGAAAAAGAGGCTGACACCGGCTCCCAGTCCGGGCCGTCCCTGTCCCCATCCCCGTCATCGTCCGGCTCCCTGCTGCGGGTCCCTCCACACTCTCTGGGAACCTCTTAGGGCAGCAAATTTCCAGTTTAATCATGCGGGAGAGGGGATCAACAGTGTCCGTGTCCGCGTGTGCTTTGCTGCTGCAACTCTCTCTGCCCTGCGCACGAGTGGGAAGAAGTCGGAGCGGAGAGAGAAACGGGCTTCGGCTCCGCGCTCCTGGTTCACCGCTGTTGCTGCCGGAAAGCTCCCGGATCTCACTCCCTAGCTCCGGTGTCCAAAACTCAGCAGGCAGCGGGAGAATGAGGAAGGGGGGGTCGTCTCACCAGCAGAAACACTTTCCCTCACTATAGTGTCTGGCTTTACGGTTTAACGGCACGGCAATCCCTATGTATGTGCTGTGGCGGAGTCCTGTGATATCTCATTTTCGGATTGATCCGTGCAAGGAATTAATACAGTTAAGTGTGTTTTGGATTTATCCGCTTATTCTCTGCCATCGACCTCAAATCCACGCTTGTTTTTAATGTCTTTACCGGGGATGTGTCCCTGTTTAGAGAGAGAAGCAATAAAACACGTAAATTATTTTCCCTGTATGTGTGTGTTTTAAAAATCAATCCAGTAATTGATACTGTGAATACCCCTGTTTCTGTAGTGCAAACAAACTGCACATATAGTCTTTTCCCCCCAAATATGGTGATGGAGAAGCGTGATGAGATGCCGCCTGTTATCTAAAGTTAGAAGTCCTAATTAACTGTTAACTAGCTAGCTAAACAAGTCGTTGATTATCAACCACTCTCCCAGAAGGAGTACTCTTGCCTCGGATACCCGACAGCTAACTTGCCGTAGTGCTCTAGGGTCTCGGATTACACGGTAAAATAGGACACAACAGGTTAGCAAAAAAGCAACAATAAAGACGCATTACAAGTTTCTCAGCAACAACTGAGAGTTTTCTTTTCTTTACTGTACCGTACGTTCACCGGTGAAGAGTTAACGTTAGCTCGTATAAGCCAAAGTAACAGCCTGTTTGAACTGAACAAACGGCCGTTACAGAGACGGTAACGTTATATTACTCTTACTGCTGCTACTGCGACACTAGCATTTCGCTTTTTTATCCAGTCTTCAGCGGTCCTCCAAAAACAGTCCATCCGACGAAAGAAACCGTAAACGTTAAAAACGTTTTATCGTTATCCGTTCATACTCACGGGGGTTCTTGGCTACAGTTAGCGGGGTACTGGCCGTTTTTCTCCGTCTCTAGCACCCTGTTGGGGCTTGGGGAGCTGACTGAGGCGATGCGTCTCCCTCAACTGAACACCTGCCACCGTCCTCGACACAGACTTGGGGGGAGAGAGAGAGAGGGCTCTTGCAAGCAAAGAGTTGATATTTAAGAGCCAGAATTTACTTTGTCTACTAATTTGCCCATTCTCTTGCTCAGCCTCTCCGTTAATCTTTCCCTCTATCTATCCCAAACTCAAAAACTAAACTTCCATTCATTATCATCCGTTGTTGCTGATTGGTTGAGCTGAGTGCTCCCGCTGTTCCTATTGGACAGCCCGAACCAGGGGGCGGGAAGCATTGCCAGCACTGCGAGCATGGTGGACGGCGCCCCCAAGCCCCCCCACAACGTGCTTGTAAGTTGTTAGCTTGTTTTACACATTTCCTCTCAAACTAGATCACCAGTCAACCAATTATAATTTTTAGGGAAACCTCATGATTAGTTGTGTATTATATATTGGAGAATTTGTGTCAAAGTAGTTGGGAAGGCACTGGCAGTAGGCTAGTCTGTGTGTGTGTGTGTGTGTGTGTGTGTGTGTGTGTGTGTGTGTGTGTGTGTGTGTGTGTGTGTTTGGAGGGGGGCGGAAACTCTCTGATTCAGCTACACACACATGCTCCATTACAAAATAACTGCACTATATCTTAGTACTAGTTTCTTCCATGATGAGGGTCATTAAATGGTACATTCATAATAAAGCCTACAACACAGTGACCTTATCTTTTATTGCCTCAATAAATCCTCAGAGGCAGATTTCCCATCCCCTGAGTGGCCAAATAGTCTCACCACGCTACCTAGCTGTCCCCAACACATTCTCCTCAAGCACCTTCACCTCAATTCCTCCATTTATCTTTTCATCTAGGCTCATTTAGCAACTGGCTTCCAACTTTCTGTTTCCAATAAAATTGCTATGATGCCACTAGTTTCCATGAAAATGTTCTTCCGCTTAGTCTGCAGTACCAAACCTCCAATGTTTCTCTGGATTCTACACATATACTTTACTCTTCACATATATAGGTTTACTCTTCGACAAGGTTTGACTCCAACCTGTGGCCCTTTGCTACATGTCAATCCCCTTCTCTCTCCCCTTTCATGACTTCATCTATCCTGTGGAATTAAAATGCCCCAAATAAATAAATACAAATAAATAATGAACTATTGGGAAAAGACTCAATAAAAGATGGATTTAAGAAATACAGATTTTTCATGCCAGTCATATGCTATTGCCTTTCCAGTCCCCAGCACCCACATTTATCCAACTGTTAACATGAAAATGTTGGACTTAAGTGAAATGCCTATTTGCAAACTTCAGAATAAAAGTTCTCTAAAATGTTAGAGAGATCCAGATGATTGTAGTACAGAAGAAACAGAGGTGATCACACACCTTCAAAGACATGAGAGTGTACAAAATACCATTGGTCATGACAAATAAAACATTTTCTGAATGTGAGTAATTCAGAGGGTAGTTTTAGCTACTTTTTGCATTTGATATGATCATTTGAGTCAATGTCCTATATATTATTAATATATCACATTGATGTTAATTTAACATGCTGGTGGGAATATTAGAGATTTCATACTTCATTTTGGAGTGACAGTGGGGAACATCTTTTGGAAGATTGGTTCATCCCTGCAGTAAAGTTTCTTGTATAAACTATGCCAAGGTGAACCACTGAAGCTGTTCTAACAGCTTGACGTGACCCAACACCCTAACTTTATTTTGGATTCGTCACTTATCGGTATTTCTGTCACAAATGTAACCAAGAACCTGGTGTAGTGGCACCAGCAAGGCCTTTCTATATGTCAGCCATCTTGCTACTAGGGTCGTCACCATATTTTTGCTTGACTGAGCAATTCCAAACACATTGCAACAACTCCCCTGTCAAACTGCATTTCCCCTGAGATTTCTTTAGCAAAAAATTCAGCAACCGCACACTTGGCTGACCTGTTCCTCCCTCCCATTCTACCCAGTGGTCTTTGCACCTTTGGATCTTGGCCTTCATGTTGGCCCTTTAGTCACCTCCACACCATGCAAGCAGCAACCAGGCAGCACCCAGGCAGTAACGTGTTTGGAGACAGTTACAAACCAATCCTACAAATTGGATGTCTGCCAGCTTCTATGATACCATCACAATCTCCAAACCTTGATCAGACACATCTGTTTTTTTGTCTTGTTATTTTCATTTGTTTGCAACCATGATATTTTTTTTTTTAAACACTCTACTGTCCCACTTTGTGTAGTGCCCTTGAGTGTGAGCAAGGTTTTTTTGAAATGGAATATATTACTAAGCTCTAAATATAATGATGCCCCTGGTCACCTCTGACCTTGACTTTCACTTCTCTTCAAACTGATTCTTGCTTCTTAAAGCTTCCCAGCGATATTCGTCTATGATCCCACATTTCTAATAAAGCTGTCTCTTTTACTTTCCTCCAGTCCCTGTCCTGTTCCAATGGAGGCAGGTCACAGATATTGCAATAATGCTATGTGAATGAATGTAAGCAGCATTCTAACACATTTAGCTGCAGGGGAAAATTTTCTTTAGAACTGACCTGAATCATAAATTGAAAGAAAATATGAGAAGAATATGTTGGAGGTAATATGTTGTCCATATTTTACCCTCTGGTGTATCAGGTTAGATTTTATTTGATAAAAAAAACATGTAAAAAGTAGCAATTTTGAAGTAAAGTTTAAACATTCTGTTCAGGTATTCATATAAAGTACAATTCACTCACTCAGCCCTGTAACTATTAATAAAACGGAACAACTCAGCCAAAGCTAAAAATCACAGAACCAAGATTAACATGTGTTATGTGTATAATATGCTGCCTGGGTTAACTCAAAGGATAATTAATAAAATGTTGATATTTTAGGGCGATTCGGGTCACATGTGCCTTATCTTAAAAAACAAAATCATATTTTCACGGTAATCTATCAGACTGGAGATGTGTTTTCATTAAAAAATATTCACTGTATTCATTGTTTTTAATGGATATAATGTATATACAGACATGAGCGAAGTTCCTTCCTGAGCAAGTTTCATGCGCCTAATCAAGCCATTACATCTAGAAAACTTCATAAGTGAACCTTGAGTTTAGAACATTCTAATGTATATGTGTTCCCAAGGTCAAGATTGAACCTCCGTTCTCAATTAAAATCCTTGTTATCCCTCATAGCCTACCAATGGGAATTTATGTTCTTTTTTTATATTTTATTTTAAATTTTTAATAACAGTCATACCCATGGTCTTGCCAATAAATAAATGCCAATAAATGTCAAATTTAATAAAACAAGTTTTGAAATGAAACCCACAGTGGCTTGGTGTCGTTTCTTCAGGCATTCATTTTGCATAACATTATTAGGTTTGTTTTGTAACATGTCCAGTTCCTATTAGTTATCCAACACACACACACACACACACACACACACACACACACACACTTGTGTGGTTCCAATACACAGACTGACTGAGTGCTTACAGGTTCTAATTCTGAAGCCAATTTAGCTTCCAATTACCTGTGTATCCAGTACAATTACCACTGCACGTTCTTCCCTCCATCTATCTATCTTTTACTTGCTACCAAAGCATCCAGTTAGAGCATCTCATCCAGAGAGAGAGAGAGAGACACATATAATCACAAATGTACACACCCAGACATTTGTGCACACAATATTTATTTTATAAGTGCACCTCAGATGGATCTCTATCCTGACATGTGCATGGACATGCATCTCAAAGCATCTTGGCTAGATCTGCTCGACAAATCTGTCTCCTCTCCATCCAACACACACACACACTTGCAGTGCAGCGGAGAGCTGACCTCGGTAGAGGTCTCTGATTGGGCTGAACGATGACACCCCTCTGTTATCCTTGCAGATGCAAACATTGGTACTGTCCCCTGTCTCTTTAACACCTGTTTGACTAGGCTAATGACTTCCGTCGTGGTAATCAACACAATGCTGCCCACACACACACACACACACACACACACACACACACACACACACACACACACACACACACACACACACACACACACACACACACACACACACACACACACACACACACACACACACACACACACACACACACACACACACACACACACACACACACACACACACACACACACACACACACACACACACACACACACACACACACACACACACACACACACACACACACAGACAGAGCTGCAGAGCTAATGAGGGGCTTCCTGCAGCTCGAGCTGTCATTATGGTGGAGGGGAGATAATGTCAATATTAACTGACCTGTCATAGCGGTGGAGTGCTGGGAGGATACACACAATGGGAAAGTGGTTGCAGACAGAGAAAGCCAGCAATTTTAAAGCATAGCTGTGGGACATTGACTAACAGCATCGATTGCTTATTGTTGTTGCTTTTAACTCTTGTGCACAGTGTCTGTTTTTTTTAGAAACCGTTCTTTTTCCATCATGTAATTGCCACAGACTGCCATATTTGAACACAGCATGTGTACCATACCTACTGCAGACCTCAGAGTGCACAGTCCCCATCAATACCACATATTCTGTTGTGTATAGACACAAAGGATTATACAAATTATGTCCTTTGTGTTGAGGCTTTTGTTGTTGCCATGATGTGATAGCATGACCATGTGGAACCTAAAGATGCTGATTGTCTTGTGTGCTCATTTATGCATGTTATTGTAATATAATTAGTCCTTACACAGAAAGACACAACATTAAAAGCTACTAAACTGAATGAATAGAAGCCCACTTTTCTAATCAAACTCACTTACAATGGCTTCACAGGATGGGTTGTCTCTTTGTGTGTGCGTGTGTGTGTTTGAGCTTGGTTTCATTTTGGCCCAGGGTGTTAGTGCATTCTTGCATTTCAGGCAGATGGAAACTTGATCCCCCCAAAACTCCACCTGTTATCCAAGCTATCTCCTGGGGCTCAAAGAGAGGGCGAGGGCTCACCGAGAAGAAAGAGCAGGAATGAGGGTGAGCTGAGGGTAGCAAAAAAGCCTTTCATGTGAAAAAAGGGAGCGAGTAAGGAAATGGAGTGGGAATTGTAAGGAGTTAGGTCACACCTGTAGCGGACTCAAAGAGACAGGGAGGGATGCAAGAATAAGTGTAACACTAGTGGGAGAAAGGGAAGATCGGCACGGAGAGGGATCCCTTTTTAGTGAGTCAAGCAGAGAGAAAGGGGTGTGAAAATCCCAGTCTAGGCTTTCAGGATTCTTTTATGGAAGGAAAATGAAAAGTAAGCGAGAAAGCAGAAAGAGCGGGTCTATTGAAGTGAAAAAGGGAAATATTCTGAATGATTTCAGGGTTATTGTGTGGACTAGGCAGAGAGAAATACAAAATGAAAGGCTCAAGTTGCGCGCTAGTGGATGAGTCTGTGGGTCTATGATTTTTTGTTGTTGTTTGTTTTAGTTTCTTTGTTTATGTGTGTGTGTGCTTGATCTCTTGGAACCTGCTGTGTGTCATCCCTGCAGCAATAAAGCAGACAGACAAATCTGGAGCTCCGCCTCGTCTCACGCTGGCCAGCTACTAGTGTGTCCGGCCAGACCGCAGGGCCTCGCAGCTGGTCGCGGAGAGCTGTAGCGCAGACTTATAGGATCGCTCTCTAAAGCTCTTTCCTGTGCACCTGTAATCACATACAATTATCCAGCATCACACTGTGGAAGCTGAGGAGACAGAGTTGATACACTGTACACTCATAACCAACACATAAAAGGAAAGCAAACACAAAAGGGAACACAAAACAGACATCAAACTGTTTAAATGTAAAAGGAGATGAGTCAAAAACAAACAACTGCTTAGTTTGTGTGCATGCATGTACTTGCATAATAAGAGCATGTGTTTCTGCACTTGCACGAGGGAATGCCTAAAGGCACTAACTCCCAGCTCTACCCTGTGTACAGGGTGTGGCCAATGTTGCAGAGATATCACAGAAAACTGAGGCCATGCCCTGAGGGAAACACACCATGAGCTTTCATTCTTCCATCCATCCATCCAACCATCTCTCTCTCTCTCTCTCTTTACCTGCTGGCTTTTACTCATCCTCATCGAAACTCACTTACTTTCTTAAAACCAATTCCATCTTTCCCACCATAAATGTTCTCCTCTGTGGGGAAGACAAACATAGTAACTCTTTATTTCCCCCGTTACATGCCTTCTCTTACATTCCTTGCTCCTCCTCTCTTATCACAGATGCATTTCACACAAACAGAACATAGCACATCAGAATTTGGTCAAATATGGTCAGAAATACTGTAACAAAAAGGGTGTCATGTCCAAAGGACAAGAAATGCATATTGAAGAGTGCAAGAAAATGGACCAAAAAAAAAGGTACACACATACCCAAATACATAAATGCACAGTGGGACACTAAATAACATCTCCAGTTTGCCCTTCAAAGAATCTCACTACAGGGTCCCATATCTTTTCAAATACATCTCCTCTATCTGTGATGTAGTATCTCAGTCTCTTCAAGGTAAGTGTGTTAGATATTTATCCACACATGAAAATTTTATTTTTTATTGCCATCACCATCCCAAATTCAATAGTCTTCTTCTTGTACCTGTTAGCAGCAGGTATATGTTTAAAGCAGCATAACATGTGTGTGCACAGACAGACGCACACTTAAAAAAACATGATGCAACATACAGTATCATGTTTGAGGTGTGAAAACTGATAAGCACAAGCATGTCAGTGTTCCTTTGGTGATTTAAAAATAAATATACTGACTTTGTCTTCTCTGTTGGGTGCTTGCAGAAGAATACACATCAAAAACTATTCGGAATAGAAACACAATTCGATACAAGACACTTTTATAAGTCTTGCACGAGATGATAATGAATGAAGTAAATGAATTCTTTCTCTGGCTTTGACTACGTATAAGGAAAACTTTCTCAGGTCAAATCAGCCAAGTTTGATCGTTTTTGTTTCTCAAAACAAGGGTTTTGAATTCAGAACAGATAACTGGGATCCTTAGCATCCTGAGCTTTCATAGCGGATCTAGGCCCATCGGTTTCATGGCTATTCATTTGTTTAGTTTTGATTACTGTGCAGGGCATGCTTCCGTTACACTGGATCATTATATTGCTTCATTTTTGCTTGGCTCCAGTCGATACATTGCTGCACAAACTAGAGCTCTGAGACACTCGAGTATCAAGATTTACAACTAATAAATATGTATATTATGAATGCTAACAGAAGCTGATGGTGTCCAGTGAGGTTGGTGGCAAGTGCATGTGATACAACCAAAAAGATAATAACCTAAACCTATTATTAAAAAACTGTAACATTAAAATATTTAAAAAGTTGCTTTTTTAATTAAAAGAATTTTTTTTTTGTTCGATCATATAACAGATAAAAAAGAGAGAATGTGGTTTTATGTACAAACATGAGGTTGTGAAAGAAAACATACTATTACTACACAAGTACAGGGGCTCCCATCCTCTGGAATAGCCTTCCAATGAATATTCGAGAGGCGCAGACTATATATACCTTTAAGTCCACGTTAAAGACACGTCTTTTCACTCTGGCCTTTGGTCCTAGCTGAGTCTGGGAGTCAAATATTTTTAAATGTTTTTAATGTTTTGTTGTTCCATTTGTAACAATGTATTTTACGTGACATTTCTGTATTTGATATTTTACCTTGTTCAGCATATTGGTTAACCACAGTAGTTTTAATGAGCTATATAAATATATTGGACATTGACATTGATGACAAAAGTTAACTGCTGTCATCCACTTAAATATTGTGTGTACTAAAGTCTTTGACAGGCTCCAAACAGTGTTAGAGTAGAACATGTATTCCTTCTGTACTTAACCCTTCTTCAGGGTTAAGTACAGAAAATAACTGAGATGGATGGTTCCTTAAAACACTTTTAGGATTAGCTCAGTACTTTTATTGACTTTTGGACATTTTATTCAATTTTACAGCATTATTCTGACTAAACTGACAGTCTGGGACTAGCCATAAAATGATCTATAAACTACACCAAAAATGTCAAAAAGAGTACCAAAACGTAAACTAAAAATATGTCAGAAAAAGCGACATTTTTTTAAAAAGCGGCAATATAAGTGACACAAACGTCAAAAATGTGTTGATTTTCAATTGCGATCCGGGAGGACAACACAAGATTGACATTTGAACTGCTTTTCTGGCGGAGTTCAAAGAGAGGATTGATTCCACTCTCGTGTCTGTAGAGTGAATATGAAGCCTCTAATGCTCGCTAATTAACACATTGTATCTTGTTTGTTTATTCCTCACAAAAACCAAATTGTGAAAACTACAATTTACAGTTTCAGCAGGGGGTTATGTGCCAGACTAATGGCTTTGATCAGTTGTTACTGGTCCCTGCCAGCACATAAAGTACCTGAAAAATGGCAAATTGGCCTCTTTATAAATTGATTACTGTATTATATTGTATATGTGTTAATTAGTGCGCTTTTAATTAGAGTGCTGGTAGGCTTATTGTTTTCCCGTGTCCTGTGTTTGTGCTAAGGCTAATGATGAAGGTATGACTCGCCCTACTCTGATTGGCTAGTAATCCTAGGAAACACAAATTTGCATACCATACAGATGTATGGTATGGATCTCATCTAAACTGCCACCAGTAAGAAAATAAGCGTATTCCTCAAAAACTGTAACTTTTATTTTAATCTAATAATAGTACTTGTGCGTGAGGAGAATGTATGTACTTTTTTGTCACGCATGAACGCATGACTTCATGGTTACGCCGCAGACCATCTGACACACATATTCACACTGAACATGCACGCACCTGGCTGAGCTGGTCACTGGTGCATATGCACCCTGACATGCTTTCTACATGCACATCTGTCACAAATGAAAATCATAGCACCTTGTTGTACCCCGACATCTCCTGTTTCTGCCCTCTAGGCCTATGTGTCTCCTACTCACTCTGCTGAAACACACACATGCTGCCTTCACTGCAGTTGTCAGAAATAAATCAGCTGGGAGTTGAGCACATGTCAAAGGCCTGAGAGAAAGTAAAGAAAAAAGATCAACAAGGAAAGAAATGGTTTTCTGTTATATCAGAGCTGCCAATACATGACATATGCATTTGAGCACGTGGACAACATCTCAACTAGAGGTGGTTATAGGGATATACAGTAGTTGATTATTTTTTTATACTATACTCCATAGTTATTACCATTCACTGGCTGTATTTAAGTCTGACATTGAAGGACAATGCATCTATCAACTGAATGCATTATTTTATTATTCTTTCTTCTGAACCAAACGTCCTTGAATGCACAACAAGTTATATTTAGGATCTATCTTTCTTCACTGTACTCTGAGAGAAGAGCTTATGAGATCTTGAAGGCAGCAACAACAAAAGGGAATGAGAAGAAGAGAGAGTGACACATGGGTCCTATTGTGAAGATGTGTAATCTGTGTGAGACTTTGAGAGAAATTGTGAACATTAAAAGGTGGGGGCATCTTCATATCTTATCACCTCTACCTTTTGTCTTCCATTGGACCACAGAGCTACACTGCCCCCCTCAGGCCAGCCAGTTCTTCATCCATTACTGTAGAAATGCGGGGCTGATTTGTCTCGTTAAAACAAAAAGAGTTATGTTTGTATGTGTATTTTGTGTGTATTAATCATAACTTTAAGATAAAAAAACTGTAAACACATTGTTCACATTGGAGATACCACCAGCTTCCAGGGAAGTGTGTGTGTGTGTGTGTGTGTGTGTGTGTGTGTGTGTGTGTGTGTGTGTGTGTGTGTGTGTGTGTGTGTGTGTGTGGTGGTGGGGGAAATCAAAACCTGCGCTCAGTGGATGATCTGACCCTGAAAGATCACCTTGCGTGGGATGCCTGGCTGACAGCTGAAGTGGCTTTCCCACACAGTCTCACCCTTTATTAGACACACACACACACATTTGTGCAAATACAGTACATATGCACTAACACACACATCCAAATTAGCTGCCAACCAAAGCTGAAACACCTGCTTTCTCACCCAGGAGGAGATTTGATTGGCTTTTATTTTTTCAGCATTTAGGTTTAACAGCTGGAGAGTGGCTTGTGTGCAAGCCTGTGAGAGTGAGTGTGTGTGTGTGTGTGTGTGTGTGTGGTCTCAGTTGCATATATCATTGTCTCCATTTTACCCCTCTTCTACTACTTGCTTTTGCATTCAGCATCTCGCTTTCTCACCCCCAACAGGTTAAAAGCCAGTCTTTAAATGTCAAGGATCAAAGGCCCAGCTGGTATCCATTCCAGCCGTCCAATCAGGGACTCATTTACACCTTGGATGAAGTGAAATTGAGGAAGAAGAAACAAAGAGAGATGTGGAACTAGAGGCAAGGGGGTAAGCCTTTCCTCTCTAAGCGTTGCACCTATGGCGTCATTTTAATGCTACAAAGTCATCACCCGCCGTTAGCATCCCATTCACTGCAATTCATTTTGACGTCACTTTGACAGCGAATAACTTTAAATCTGAAGGGTTTGAAGACTCTATTTGTCCGTTGTTTATTTCTAAAGAAACACGACAATGTATAAAAGGCTCCATTACCTTGTACCTCACGTTATGGCTCCGTAGCAGACATTTTTGTAAAAAATAGGCTAACGATTGTGTCATAACCAAGCGACAGTTTGGACTTCCATTAGCTGTTTAGGTTTAATTACAAACGTTAACTAGCATGTTAGTTAGCAGTAATTAGCCTGTGTCTATGTTATCTCCTTACATATATCTACGCTCTCCGTCTCTGCTGATTGGGAATGATTGAGATTTCTCTTGGCACAGCTACCAGAAGACTTACAACTTTGAGACAGGTTGCTCATGTCACATCTATGTCGTCAAGCTCAGTTCGAGGCTGTGCAGTAACGTTCAGCTATCACCGGAAAAGTGCTTCTAATTTCCTTCACCGGTCTCCGTCCAGAGAAACAGGATCTGTTGGTCCATTTCTTTAACTGTCTATGACTAGAGGACCAGTAGCTCGTTTAAGTGGCCCCCAACATGTTTTTTGTCCTTTTCAACAGAATCCTTGCCATCAGGGGCGCAACTACCCAGTGTCAGAGGGGTATGCAGCAACAATTTTGGAGCCCCCCCCCCCCCCCCCCCCCCCCTAAATCATCATGTAGGGGGTTTAAATAAAAAAGGTTTATTTTAAAGTATATCAGCCTACCATAATTATATATATGTGTGTGTATATACAGTGGGGCTCAAAGGTTTGGGCACCCAAGGTACATATTTTTATTAATGTGCATGAAGAAGCCACGAAAAGATGGAAAAATCTCCAAAAGGCATCAAATGACAGATTAGACATCTGTATAATATGTCACAAAAAGTTAGATTTTATTTCCATCATGTACACTTACAAAATAACAGAAAACAAAAAATGGCATCTGCAAAAGTTTGGGCACCCTGCAGAGTTTACAGCATGCACCGCCCCCTTTGGAAAGCTGATACCTGACAGTGTCATGGATGGTTCTCAATCATCATCTGGAAAGACCAGGTGATGTCAGTCTTAAGGTTTGAAATGCCCTGACTCATCTGACCTTGCCCCAACAATCAGCACCATGGCTTCTTCTAAGCAGTTGTCTAGAAAACTGAAACTGAAAATAGCTGACGCACACAAAGCAGGAGAAGGCTATAAGAAGATAGCAAAGCGTTTTCAGATGACAATATCCTCTGTTTGGAATGTAATTAAGAAATGTCAGTCATCAGGAACAGTGGAAGTTAAAGCAAGATCTGGAAGACCAAGAAAAATATCAGACAGAACAGCTCGCAGGAGTGTGAGAAAAGCAAGTCAAAACCTACGTTTGACTGCACGATCCATCCAGAAAGACCTGGCAGACACTGGAGTAGTGGTACACCATTCCACTATAAAGAGATACTTGTACAAATATGGTCTTCATGGAAGAGTCATCAGAAGAAAACCTCTTCTCTGTCCTCATCACAAAAATTATTTGATGGTTTAAAGTTTGCAAATGTACATATAGACAAGCCTGATGCATTATGGAAACAAGTTCTGTGGACCGATGAGATTAAAATAGAACTTTTTGGCCGGAATGAGCAAAGGTACGTTAGGATAAGAAAGGGCACAGAATTTCATGAAAATAACCTCTGCTTAACTGTTAAGCATCGGGGTGGATCAATCATGCTTTGGGGTTGTATTGCAGCCAGTGGCACAGGAAACATTTCACAAGTACAAGGAAAAATGGATTCAATAACAGTTCAGCAAATTTTGGACGCTAACTTGATGCCATCTGTGAAAAAGCTGAAGTTAAAGAGAGGATGATCCTAAACACACCTCAAAATTTACATTGGATTACATCAAGAGGCGTAAACTAAAAGGTTTTGCCATGGCCTTCACAATCTCCTGACCTCAACATAATTAAAAATCTATGGATAGACCTTAGAAGAGCAGTGCGTGACAGACAGTCCAGAAATCTTAAAGAACTGGAAGACTTTTGGAAGGAAGAATGGGCGAAGATACCTCAAACAAGAATGGAAAGACTCTTGGCTGGCTACAAGAAGCCTTTACAAGCTGTGATACTTGCCAAAGGAGGCAGTACAAGGTATTAACTCTGCAGGGTGCCCAAACATTTGCAGACACCAGTTTTTTGTGTTCTGTTATTTTAAAAGGTGTAAATGATGGAAATAAAATCAAAATTTTTGTGACATAGTATATGAATGTCTAATCTGATAATTTGATGCCTTTTGGAGATTTTTCCATTTTTTCTTGGCTTCTTTATGCACATTAATACAAATATATACCTGGGGTGCCTAAACGTTCAAGCCCCACTGTATACAGTATGTTTATATATACCGTTTATGCGCCAGGTTTTGATTCAGAAATGCATTTTTCATAAGCAATGGCAACCAACAGATAACTATAGCTTCAAGCTTGTTTGTTTGAAAGCACAGCTAACAAGAACATCTAATGGTAAATCAAAATATATTAATGAGTCTATGGTAAACCAGATCTATTGCCTGAGTGATGTTTTCCAGCTTCTTGTCATTTATCGTGTATGCTACCTTATATTTACCAGTTGTTATTTTACCAAAATTGAGATATGTGGACATGGGATTGGTACCACAGCCCACAGGGTTTAACCAAAATCAAAATGTGGCTACCAACAACATTGGTTTGCATTAAGCTAGCTGTAAACCCCACTTTAGCTGCTAGTGTTAGCAAACAATAGCTAGTCTGAGAACAGTCTGTTAACATGAATATTTGCAAGCCTCCAAGCATAGACGTCACACTTTAAATCATACCTGTTGCCTTTCACCATCCACTTATTAAACTGCTGTCACAACTATTGATGTCATCTCCTTTTCAATTTTTAGCCAGCTTTTTTACTTTATCCATCTTTTTCCATAGACAACTCAATACTTTTACCTGCTCGCTCTGCATATAATGCATACCCACGTTTTGCACCACTGCTTGCAGTCTCAGAAGACATTTTGGTTAATCACAGGTATTAATGAAAAAATGATTGAGTCTGGGTCCTCCGATGACAAATACACTATAACCAGGGATGGACTGGAACCAAAAATCGTCCCAAACCGGCCCACCACATAAGATCACAAATACCACCCGTCCTTGCGCTCTCCTGAATATGTATACCAACTCTTACTCCTTAAAACTACTAATGCCATGTAATGAGCAAGCAAGAATCAGTGAGAGTTGACACATTAAATACCTCAAAAATGTGCAATTTATTAATAAAATAAAACAGTATTGTCCTCATGAATCATAAAACAAACTATATATGTGTATATATGTGTGTGTATAGTGTTATATTTATAATTTGAAGAGGTCTCTCATGAGTCTTTGTCCAATGCCGATATAAAAAAAAAGCTACAATTCTCTAGAAAGTTTACATGATGTGCAACATTTATCTACGCTACTTTTAAGGAGACAAATGCACAAGCTTAAGGTTTAATTAACCTTAATGTGGTGTTTTGCTTATTATTAAGGCTATTATTAGGCTACTTTGTTGAATGAAAGGTAGCCTAATAATAAGACAGTGAGAACATCAGTCAAGACTCAGATACCCACGCATCAAACTAATGCATGTATAGCATGTAGGGCTGCAACTAACGATTATTTTCATAGTTGATTAATTTGTTGAATATTTTCTCGATTCATCTATTAGTTATTTGGTCTATAAAATGTCAGAAAATGGTGAAAAATGTGGATCAGTGTTTCCCAAATGCCCAAGATGACGTCATCAAATGTCTTCTTTTGTCCACAACTTAAAAATATTCACATTTAACAAGCTAGAATCAAAGAATTTTTTTCTTTTGTCTTAAAAAAATGTTTCAGACCAACTAATCAATTATCAAAACAGTTGCCGATTAATTTAAAAGTTGACAACTAATCGATTAATTGATTAATCTTAAATGCAACAATGCAGCTCTAATAGCATACCTACTTCTTTTATTGTTATCATCAACAGTTTGTCCACCACTTGTTTTTGGCTCAGTTTTTTAAGGGGAATTGTGCTTATTGTAGGTTCTACCCTCACTCCCTCATCGCTGTCCCTCTCCTCCTGAGTCTCCGCCTCCCTGTGCATGCCACTGCCACCACTGCCACCATCATCAGCTCCCGTAGCTGATGAAGGTCTTGCTACTGCCAAAAACATGTCTGTCAATTTGACACATTTGGCAACGTCTGCCTGAAGGGCTGGTTTCTTTTTCTTAAGCAGCTTCTCTGCACCTCCTTTGCGTTTCTTCTCCATGACCTCTACCACTCAGCCTGGCAGATGGCAGAAATCCCAAGGAGGGTGCTGTTTAAAGATATGATGTCCTCTTCATTGTCTTGGTTAAAGTTATCCTCACCTAGCGCCACTTCACAGCTGGCGGCTGCTGCTGCTGTAGTGGCATGTTCAGCGTTTTGGACTTTGTTGTATCTGTCTTTTTTATCATTAGGCCAGCCTTAGCAACACTAGACAATCCCTCCACGATTTTGTGATGTCATGATCGTGCCAATTCGCACAAATTCAACCAATCACAGTGACTTTGGTGCAACTCGCAATTTTGACCAATCACTGCAACTTTTCCGCAAATTTGACTTTCCCGCGACTTCAACCAATCCCAGCAGTTCTAAATTCTCTAGTGTTGCTTTAAGGGCAACTGTATTCTGTTTCAAGCTTTCTCCTCCGCCTTGGTGCCCCAGTACTTTGCTCTGCATCTGGGTGTGATGTATGGTGCTACTGTATGTATTAGAAAGTGCCAAGAGGAAGAGATGGAGGGGCATGTTTAGATGATTAATGACACAGGGCTCAGGATCAAGAGCCAATGACACAAGGACGTGTGAGTTTATGTAACACTGTGAGGCTGTAGGGTGGCAGCCACAATATTACATTATATACAGTATGTTGACCTCCCCAGGCCTAGATTTTTTTTTTAATGTAAGAACCCGAAAAACACTCCTTATAGTGAAAAAAAAACAAGCTAATTTTTAAAGCCCATCATCATTAACAGCATTGTCTTTTTCTTCAATGAAAAATGAGAAAACCACTCTGGAAAAGTAGTAATTTAATATATACTTGGTAATGTTTTATCATGATGTACTTATAGGAACATTTTTCACTTTTATGTTTTTATGTTTCATTACTTTGAACAGAATAATAGCTAAATGAAAAAAAATGGTAAATAGAGGAGGTAAAGGAGATATGTGTGTGTTTGTTTAGCTTAAAGTATGTGTGAAATGAACTTCTTGCCTCCAGAGAGAGGTGGCCTGCTAACAGATTAGTTTACATCATCCCTTTTTCAATCTTTTCTGTAGCTTACTCTTTGCTGTAACACACACACACACAGAGAAATGAATACACACTTATAAAGGCGAGACCGATAGTCGGATTTAGTATACTATACATCTTTCCATTCATTTTTTCATGCTCCTGTTAGTGTAAAAAGATGAAATCCCCCAGTTAAGGTTTTTGGGCCATTGGTGGAACCGATCTGCTGGAGTACAAATCACAAATGGAAGGATGGAATGAGAGATGGAGGGTTGAGAGACAGAGACAGCGAGAAGAAAGGTTGTCAGGGAGACAGAGAGACTGCAAATGAGACCACCAAAAGAAATATTGCTAGCTGTCTTTAATTATACATTTGTGTCTGTGTGTTCGCAGTAGTGTAGTGTAGTGTAATGCAGGTGTTTTTAACTGCTGTGTGTGTGTGTGTGTGTACAGGGCCGGTCACGACACAGTCTGAGTGTGTTCTGTATGTCTCACATATCCAACCTGTTTTTTTCACCTTTGCTGGAGGCACCGTGTCATACCTTGTGTATGGATTCCTGTTGAAACATTAACAAGTTGTGCTAAAACAAAAACAGATGGAGCAGATGGAGCACATGGAGCTCCTTTTCGATTTGTAGAGTAGCTGTCAAGAGCTATTGATCTCCGATTAGCGGATTTATCACTGTTTACTCATCCACTGCCTTGTAGCTCTTAGGTACTACGCTGCAGAATTACCAAGGCCAAGTGCACAATTTTCAAACACAAAAATACATAGAATGAACACATAATGCATTCATGCCATGTTTTTGTGGGTTTTTTTTTTTTAAATCAACACATGGATTTCTAAAACATTTCACATTCAGGGATTGAATTGAATAAAAAACATTTCTCTGGTTCCCAACCTTGTTTGGCTTCTGACCCTTTTAAGGTGAACTTAAATTTCTTAAGCACTCTTCAGAGGTTGCATCCTGTGTTAGCACTTACAACCAATTATTAATCTATAACACAAAATTGTAAAAGTAATATAGTAATAATATAGTATATACTAATACTATATACTAATATAGTAATATTAGTGGATATGTGAGGCTGTATCGCTTTTTCTAAAGACAACAGAGAAGGCCGGGAAGAATGAGGTCTAACTACTTGGTTTGGCAAATATGGCACATCTGTTTTACTTTCCTACCTCCGATAACGAGTAGCACACATCGAACATCAACAACGTTTGACTCGAACAGCTCACATTTACCAACAAAACATACAGCGAAAGACAAATTGAGGACAGCTACGCTCGTTACTGTAAGTGCAATCATAAGTTTATAGTCCAATAAGTACTTTATCAAACCGTGTGTGTCTTGGGCAAGGATAGGAAATTATTAGAATAACTAACAATGTAAAGAACAACAAGCCACTGACCGATGTGTTCAAATTTTATTAATTCAATAAATTATTATTTTCTCTGCCAGCCTTTTCATATTATACCAACATTTGCAGCATCCTGAGCCTTTTTGGTAAGATTATAAGGAAAACTCAGCCCAAAGTAGTTTTATTCTGCCCAAAATAAGTTTCCTTTTATTTAAAAAAAATGATACCAATTTCTTTTGCAATTTTCACTCTCTCACAACTTCATTGCTACAAAAATACAACAAGCATCACAACTTTTATTGCAATTACTGCAAAATCAGGCATTTTGTACCACAACAATCTAAAAAAAAAGGTTGTGAAATCCTGGAGGGATTGGGAAGGGTTAAACTCAAGAGCAACTGGACTTTGTTAAAAGGTGCCCTGAAGATGTTTTGTCTCTTATCCGTGAGACTTCTTCAGCTCTGACTAACGGTAGGGAAACACAGCTATTTAACCTCTGTGGGGTCGTCCAGCGACCAGTCGTTATGTCTCCAATGTCCATAAAAACTGTTGTACAACAGCCAGGAGCACTCACAAAAGAAGCCGTATCGATCATCCTGACAGCAACCGCTTCTCTCGCTCTACACACACGTCTGCAGCCGACAGTTCAGGATTTCTTTTAAATGAGTCGGGAAGCTAACAGCAAAGCCTCACTTTACTTTTAATGTTACCAAACAAAGAGAAATGTCCTAAAATGGTCATACATCAAAAGTAGAACTTCCTCGGTTACTGCTGCACCTGCAATTACTGAAGTGCAGAGGAGAATGAAACTAAGAGGGTCTTTCTCCACAAAATCCTCTGTTGAGTGTTTGATCATTATTTGTGTTTAAGAACGTGACTGCTGTGTAACAATTAAAATACCGTTTTATTTCTCATTCACAGATCCCTTTTCTTCTCTCTCTCTCTGCTCGCCCAAGCCTGCAGAGCAACATCTGCAGCCTGCAGTTTCAAACTGCAAGCCTACTGTACAATGAGGAATTAAAGTACAAGTATAGATGGACTGGAGTATGTGACAATGTTAGCTGTTCACCGAATGTGACGTTGTTACGACCAGGCTCGGCAAAAGGGAGAAAAGGTCACGGTATAAGAAGGAATATCAAATTCCAAAACATAAAAAGAGCTATATGGGTGCTGCCTATATAAACAAAGTAATTTCTAAACGAGCACAGCACCCATTAGCTTACCAAATTACCAGATTACAAACTTTGTGGACTGTGAAAACAAAAGGACTGCCTGGTAGCACAACAATCTCTTACAGTCTCTAAAAAACGTAACGCTTACCAACTGTTAAATAGACGGACAGCATGGCGGACTGATCTCTACTCTCAGTCGCCTGGACTAATGAATCCAGGAGCTTTTAGAACTCCAGCTGGGCTGATTGCAGGCAGGTGATTGGAAGGATCCACACAGACCGCACCAATCAACACCGATGGACTGGAACAGGGAAGTGGGCGGAGCCATCATCACACGGGCCAATCCTCTCCGGGCAACCACTTTGCACGCACGCACGCACGCACGCACTCTGGCTAGAGCATAAACTAATCTAAAGGCAGGGGCCGTAACACCCTTCCACTTAAATTGCAAGCCATTTGGCTTTTTATATTAACATAGACATGAGGCTTACAGTACATCAGAATCATAACCTAGAAAGAGCATCGGCTACTACATTATCAGTTCCTTTCTTATGGTGTATCTCTAAGTTGTAGTTCTGCACAAGCAGAGCCCATCGCATGAGTGGCTGGTTGTGGTTGAACTTGCGGGAAAAGGTGCAACTTTGAGCAACTTCAGACACAGTTTGAACTTTTCTATAATCACATGCTTTCACATGCTCTGGCTAGAAGCATAAACTGACCTAAAGGCAGGGGCCGTAATAACGTGTAACCACCCTGGCCGAGACCCAGGTCGTATCTGAATTGTCATGACCAGCGATCAACAAGTGTTAGACAACCATAGTCCAAATAAGCCCTAAAATAAATCCTACATAATCCAATTTTTGTTGGAGTTATTCAAACTTTTTTTTTCCTGGAGGAGGTTAAAATGACACAAAAATAAATTCAAATGTGAGATAGTTCAGAAGACACCGCGTATCCTCTGCAGAGATACACTTTAATGATCAGATAGAGGAGATTATCAATCACAGAGTCCACTCTACTGCCACCTTTATCATCCCCAGACTATCACTATCCCAAAACCTGCTCCACTTAAATGCCTGGACTCACCTGTGGTTCACAAAGTAACCTGGATGAGCGGTTCTTTGAATTTAGCATGTGTGTGTACCACTGGGCCTCTCAGTGTGTGAAAAAGCCCACACACACACACACACACACACACACACACACACACACACACACACACACACACACACACACACACACACACACACACACACACACACACACACACACACACACACACACACACACACACACACACACACACACACACACACACACACACACACACACACACACACACACACACACACACACACACACACCAGTGTGGTAATGGAACAAAGGTGACTTTATTCCATCCCTCCCTACTGAACAAAGCCTCTTTCACTTCTCCTCTTTTACACCCCCAATCCAGCTCATCCTGCATATCTGTTTTCTGTCCTTCATATACATACCACTCCAATCTCTTTCTCTTAAAGCAGTTGCTTACGTATTTGTTATCTCGCTACAGAACCACTTTCAAGAGCTGCTGTATGTGTCTGTGTGAGTGCACCCTGATTGTGAACATACATTTTTTAGAGTGACATTTACTGGTAAGTACACACTGGATCAAAAGTGTTGCCTAACCACGCAATTTCCACCGACTGAAAATACCTTTGCATTAGAGGTGAATTGTCAAGAGGATTACTATAATACCATAACAATAATATTAAACCCAGAATGTGTCTTCATCCATCCATCTCTATCTGCTTATCCGGTGTTGGGTTGCGGGGGCAGCAGCTCCAGCAGGGGACCCCAAACTTCCCTTTCCCGAGCCAAATTAACCAGCTCCGACTGGGCGTTGCCAAGCTAGATTAGTAATAATGTGTCTTCAATGAAAACTATTTCAGCATACAGTACAGCATGACTCTTGCAGATCAGTGACTTAGCAAATGTTGACAGGATTGTTTTATCTGTTCCTCAAATGTTCTTACTAAAATAGTATCTGTACAGTAAATGCTGTTATGGTATTGTTGTTTAGTGGTTTGTTTAGTTTTTTTTGGGATCACTTCACTGCCAACCTAGTCTCGCTTTGCCAGAACTTCCTCCACAGAGATGCGGAGGAGGGTCTGGCTAGTCCACACAGCATTCCGGGATGGGAAAAAAATGTGCTCTGGTTAATTGGAATTTCTTTAAACCAATCCCAATCTTCATGGCCGGTGCTAAGCGCCAAACAGAGGCACGGTGCAGCTGCAATGTAGCCTCGGGAAGGATCTTGTTTTGGTGGAACACGTGTACGTTCAAAGGTTGTTTTAGTCGTGCAACAGAAAACTCAGATTGGATAGATAGTCTAGCTAGCTGTCTGGATTTACCCTGCGGAGATCTGAGGAGCAGTTAACCATAGTCCTCAGAAATCCACCAGAGTAAAATTCCAACGCAAAGAAGGCGTAAAGTAAAGGACATCCGGCCGAAAAGACTGATATCTGGCAGAAATTTCTGGCGGCACCTGAGGTGGAAGGTTGTTGTGTTTACTTTGTTCAGCAATGTCTGTTCGGGCGCAGCTGGAGAGGCATCTCATCCCTATGGCCTTCACATTAAGGTTTTTAACCAAATGCTAAGTCCGTTGGAGGGCTGAGCACATACAAAATAGAAATAGCAGTAACGTGGATGTCACTCTATTTCATGAGTATGTGCGAAGCCTTTTAACTACAAGCCCAGCTGGTCCTGGCTGTTGTTGCGTAGTGTCAAAAGGAGACGAGCAATGCGTGTACTGGGGGTTTATAGGGGGGGTGCCATAGGACGCTATCCCCTGACCCCCTTGGGTGCCGAGGCGGAGCTTCGAGAAGTTAAACTATTTCTGTGAATCAGTTAAATGACATTACACATGAAGAACTACTCCAAACACAAGGGTTTTCAATTGCTTTACAAAACAGCTTACTTAACAATATAAATGCAGATGTTTTTGTGCAAAGGTTATTATTGATCTAGTCTTTCATTAGAAATATTTGGAAACTGAAATGCATGTTTTACATCAGGGCACTACAACAGCAAGTGTTCAATTTCCTGAACACTTATACAGCATATGGTGGCAGTGATTAAAGGCCACAGGCTAAAAACGTGCATCTGTGCAGTATCAAGTCGCAGTTACTCGAATGTAGTGACTGTATGACCGAATGTAGTTCGCAGATAATGAGTCATACAAACATGCACGTTCACTAATACCCCCTCAATGATGGCACCAGAAAAAAAGAAGCTATTTTTTGTTGTAAATAGTGAAATGATTCTGATTCTGATCTGAAAACAGATTATAGTCCAATTTTTCATAATTGCTGCCAGGCCTTTTTTATCATGCTACAAGCTGTCTTTTCATTAAAAGGAGCAGAGCTGGAGGGTACAAAGTAGGATTTTGTAATGTATGAGTCTGCTGTCGTTGCCAAACACCGTATTACAAAGCCAACGGAGGTGTGTGTTGCCCGTACAAAGATTGGAGTAAACATTCTAAATCTGTGGCAATAACTCAAAAGCACACACACACACACACACACACACACACACACACACACACACACACAACACACACACAAAAGGATGGTATTATTTCCATTTCATTTGCCGAATCTTTTATCTAATCTTCACTATGAGATGGCTAATGAATGAAATTACATAAGAAGCTTGGAAAAGTATGTACATGAATGTGTTTGTTTGTGTGTGTGAGTGTGTGTCAGTGAGAGAGAGACTGGTTTGGAAGAAGAGAATTTCATTTTATAGCTGAAAGACAATGAGCGCACCAAACAGTAATAATTACATTTAAAATAGTCAAACACACACTCTCACACACACACACACACTAGAGGATGGATACCCGACCCGAGCCCGACGGGACCCGACGGTACCCGACGGGTCGGGCCGGGTTCGGACAGATTTTTAGAAAGGATGCTCGGGTTCGGGTCGGGCTCGGTCACATCAGCGCAATAAGGCATTGAACATTTTGAATTTAAAACAGCTTAAAATAAATGTCAAATATTACCCTAACATCCGTCTTCCTGTGTGCGGAAATTTGTTAAACTAGCTGTGACAACGAAAGACGTGCGTATTAAGCTACATGTGGCAGCGCAACGATGGAAGATGTTAAAAAGAAGTTGGCCGCAGGAGATTTTAAAACTATTGAAAACGAAGGAAAGTCAGCTGTGCATTACAGTTGCTTAATAAAAGCGGCTTTCCACACAAACAAACGTACATGTGTCATTAGTATGAGAAACAAATGCGATTTTAACTGTGTCGGGCTCGGGTCGGGCTCGGACAGAAATATCTTAATGCCTGTCGGGCTCGGGTCGGGTTCGGTTACTGCTCTGTCGGACGCGGGCCGGGCTCGGACAGAAAAATCCGGCCCGATCCGCACTCTAACACACACTCCACAGAGACCCAAGTACACATGCCACCATATATATATAAAGGGTGTGACGAGATTAAAACGTGACGAGATTTCTCGTCGAGGTGAAAAGTTGTCTCGTGAGGCGATGTGCGAAAGTGTTATTTTTCTGTTATTTACACATTTATTTTATTTATACTGTTTATTTTTTTATGTTCGGTTTGTGGAAAGGAGTTAGATTTCTCGTGTGAAATTGTACAGGGCAGAAGCCAGTTGGTAGAGTTTATACAAAACATTTTGCAGTGTTTGCACGTCCTTTACTGCATATAATTCATTAAAATAGTAAAAAAAGTAAAGAAAGTTAAATAACATTCATCATTAATAGTTGATTTCAAAATGCACCTAAATTGTTTTGCATTTTGTGATTTTTCAGTTGAATAAAAAACTATCTTCCATTCATATATTTTATCGAGGATTTCTTTCAATTTTTTTAAAAAATCTCGTCTCGTTCTCGTGAACCCAATCTTGTGATGTGTCTCGTCTTGTGGAGTAAGCGTCTCGTCACACCCCTAATATATATATATTCCAGTTCTCTCTTAAACAAAACTGCTCTTCATTAATAAACTCCTAACCTCTCTACGAGGAGATAAAGGGTAATTACGTAGCTATCGTCAATTCAAATGGGTCTCTTTTTCTCTGAGCTCAGGGACCATAGATAAGGCTGCTTAATTAACTTAACTGCTTCTTTTCCATCACCTCTCATGCAGGGACCCTAACTGCTGATGGAAGTGCAGAAAAAGCTTGATTATACTTGCACATTCAATCATCTGTATTGTCACATCTAGTCAGTTTTCACAGTTGAAGTTTAGAGTTATTCATAGAAGACTTTTCTCTGTTGTATAGAATAGAGCAGGGCCATAGACTATCTGAAAATGATGTTTAGACCGTAAGTGGGACTGGGTAAAAAAGTGTTTGAAAGTGAGTAAGGGGGAATTTGATTTCCATGTGGATTGTTGCTTATATTAGATTGAAAAATGGCAGCTCGAATCAAATTTGAGCTGCCAGCTTTCAGCATAGCCTGAGCCACATAATGTTATATAATTCATTATTGATCACCCGAGGGAAACCCAAAGTGTGTATCCCAAGGTAGCACAGGTGAACAGTAGTGACCCCGGTAGAGGTCTGTGTGTCTTCCTCAAGGCCTTTTCAGCCCACAAGGGAACACTTTTACCAGCAGTGGGCTTGGACCTATGTATTGATGCGATCTGGTATGTTCCACCACAAACCCGCCGCATCCATCGGGTCCCAAGGGACCCCGGAGGATGAGATGAGGCTAGTGGGATATGCGTTGGAGTGCAGGATTAGTGCAAAGGTGAGACCACGGTTGCAGAAAAATACAGGAGGGTCTCTGGGACCCGAAGAACAACACAAGGGTTAAAAATGTGGTGCTGGTCTGTCTGTTAACCTTCTTCTCAAACGTTGCCTCTTCTCGCACCTGAAAAACCCAAACGAAGACGCCATAATCACAGACACTGTTCCATTTCAAAACATGAGATTGATATCCATCTTCTTATCTAACTCTCAGAAAGAAGTGAATAAGCATTATATTCTGTTATTATGACTACTCCTTTAACCAATCAGTCATTCGAAAACATGGCACGCACACCTTCTACATGAATCAGTTGGTTGACTGTACCTACAGTTTCCAAAAAAAAGAAGATTGCATTTAGGTACACGTAACAAAAAAAGTATCTTGCAAATAAAGAATAAAAATGTCTGGCAGAAAGAAACTGCAATTCATTTCACATTTGATAATACTCCTACCCTAATTAAATTCCTCTCTCATGTCAAGTTGTTCTGCTTTTCTTTGGTCAATCTAAAAAAATCCATTTGTGTTAACTCTGCCTTTGTATTCGCTTAATTTTATATCTCCTTTCAACTCGCCTTTCGTCATTCCCATCTCTTAGCATCTCAATTTCTTATGCAGCTTCTGTCCTTCCATTATTCATCATGCATATCCAACTTGAGGCTTTTTCTTATTTCCTCCTTTCTCCTTCACTTGTTACTTTCCTATTCAGATGAATTAACTGCAGAAGCTCTCGTCCCTCCTTTGCCATTCTTCTGACCGTTCTGTTGCTTTCCTGCCTTTCCACTTTAACTCTCTTACTTCCCCTTTCACTTTTTCCTCAACACACTGTGTACCTGCCACATCCCCTCTGCCTTTCTACCAGTTTTCCACCCCCCTCACGTCCCTCTCATCACTCAGCCCTGTGTCTATATCCGACCCTCTATCGCTTCCTTACCCGTAGTCTTCACTTCATCCACCCACCCAGTGTGTGTGTGTGTGTGTGTGTGTCTTTTTTGCACGTGTCATTGCGTGTGTATGCACAGATACAATATGCATGTGTTTTCTCTCCAGGACAAAATGTTCATTATGGCGGAGATGAGAATGAGGACAATGATAATAAAGATCGGAAAGATACTGATCAAACATCTCCCAGTGGCAGTATGTGTGCATGTGCGTTGGAATTATGTGTGTGTGTGTGTGTGTCCTGTCCCATGTGGCTTTAGGGTAAATATTTCCCCTATAATGACAAAATTAAGGACAGCCTCTTTTTTAGGTCCCTCAACATTTGCAGAACAGAGGGGTTTGCAATTTTTTGTTAGTAGGTGCTGCTGTTAATTGGAGCTGCTCCAGGCTGTCCGCAGGCTATTGGGAAGTGTGCATGAATGTGAAACTGTGTTTGCCTCCAAGTGTGTGTGTGTGTGTGTGTCACTGTAGTTGATACCAAGACATGGAACAGAAGGTTCCAAGGTTTAGGCATCCACAGAGAGGGAAATTAATAAGAGCTGCTGCCACCTCTGCTTACACACAAATACACAGCAATGTTAGGAAGCTTTCAGCAGTGGAAATTAAATTAGGTAGCAGGAATCAAACACTTAATGACAAAAAAAACAGACTGAACAACATTAGCAGCACAGAGCAACAACAGCAGAAATGGGGAAGGGGGCGCATGGCGGGGTGAGATTGCAGTCACGCCAGGCAATTAATTACTTGCATTTGCTGTTGTTTGCTGGTGCAGGACGCCAATTTTTACACATTCATAGACATGCGTCATGCTATTAAGATCTTCAAAGTCTCCACTGTTGGGCTTTTTAGCAGCAAGTCTCACATCACTTTTACTGCCGCAGGAATGAAAACAAAATGTGTGGGTGATGGGAAAAGGATTTCCGCTGAGTGTCGACTTATGTGTTACAGCTAAAGAGAGTTGATGAAATGTTGATGCCATGGGTCACCTCGTGGATGAAGTAGCTGAGGGTAAATGTTTGTGTTTTTGCATGTGTTACATCAAGATGAAATCATATTCCATATGAAACTATCTCTATATTGCCTCTTAATCTTCACACACTTCACTCATGAGCTTCTTCGTTGGTACATTGTTTTCCTTTAAAGTCCTGGTAAAGCAAAAATAAATGTGTTCTGAGACTGTCACAGCATAAGAAAATGTGTTATTAACCACCCAGCCAAACCTGAATGATGAAAAAAAAAAAAAAAAAAAAGTATATTAAAATTAGGTTTTAAAATTGTGAAACAATAAGTAGTATTCTCTGCTGTGAGACGCTGGGTGGCATCTCCGGTGAAGGCACTAAGCCTGAGAACAAGCTGCTGCCATTGGCTGCAGCGCATTGGCAAACTCCCGTTCCAGCTGTGTTAGTTCGCTAGCCAAATACTAAAAACGTAGCACACACAGAGCAGCATATTTCCTTAGCGCCAGCATACTATAGTTAGCAGCTAACCCAGTAGCACACAGGCTATGATAGACCGCACAAAGCACACACTCACAGCAGTGAACACAAACTGCTGCGAGTGTGTGCTGGGTTGCTGATTCAGGCTGAAAGGTAAATAAAATCTGCTATTCTGCTTTTGTGTATATGATTGTGGCATTAAACAGTTGCAAATTCATCTTTTTATTAGAATGAATGAGCTAAAAGAGCTAGTGTAATGTAGTGAACGCATGCAGGGGATGAACGAAACATCCCAGATGCCAAGAGATCTAATGTTAGTGGTAATGTAGTTTTTATATAGCAGCGGAGAGGTTATGACTCCAGTGCGGGAACCATAATTTAAATCCACCCCAAAATCCCGGACATAGAAATGGTGAAAAAAAGAAAAGTCTAACTCTACAAAACAGTACTACACAGTTTACAGTCTGTTCTAGTAGTATTTTTAAACATGTGTAATGGGGCTCAGAAAGAAATCACAGATTTTGCTTTACACAGACTTTAAGCCCTTTCTAAGTTTTGCTATTATGTACACTCCCCTGGCTCAATACTCAGAGAAAATGACTGTACAACCCTGCAGAAATGATTTTCATTATCTGTCTCCAAGGTCTGAAATGTAATGAATGTACTCTGTTCCTATTTCAGTTCCAGTTTGCTGCAAGCTGATTCAGCACTGAGAATTGGTCATTTTTCTGAAATGAAAATTCAAGTATCATCAACTTGACTGGATTTACTTTTTATTTAGACATTTGGAATAATACTTATCATGGAGAGAAAATATACTGTGAATGTGTACTTATTTAGCCTTCATGCGTGGAACACTGAGAGAGAGGTATATTGACAGAGAAAATGAAGCCAGCTGGAGTCAGTTCTATACAGCAGTATGTTTAGTAACACAAACAGTATTCTGTTTAAACTGCATGCACAGGTTGTACAATATATAGATAACCATGCACATTTTGTTAATTCTCTCACAGTAAAGAAAAAGTGACATCCATAGATAAATCATACTGAGAGACTTGTATCAAAAACATGCAAAAAGGAAAGGTGAGCATGTTTGCTTTCATTCATTTTGGGTGTGCCCCACTTTGTTGAAACAGATTATATACAATCAAATCAAACTTCAATGTTGTGAAGTAATAAAAGTGATGGAAAACCTAATCTTAATACATATGTGAATTAGCCAAATGGTTGTTGAACATATAAACACAAACAACTGGTAATTACACCATCAGGTTATGGTACTGTGAAATGAAATGTATAAAAAAAATATATATATTTTGGAATTATTTTGTGATGAGATGTAGGCTTTGTTGGCTTCACTGTTTCTCAACTGTGTTTGAAGTATTCAATCTCAAGGTGTCATTTTCAAAGGATAAGCCTTCTGTTGATTAAATGGGTCAATTTTAGGCGTCAGGGGGCTGATTCACAAGTGTTACATTTCACAAATGAATGTTGCTCGCAAAGTGCAAATAAATGCGTTAGTCCTACACAACTCTCAAGGGTCACAAGTAGTAGTTTAATTTGATCAGTGAAGTGTGTCAAAATGAACAATTGAAGAGATGATCGTAGCTTGCATGATGCAAGTAAGGTGCAACAGGGCCCAGACTTATTAATTACATTTCATCAGCTTGCAGTTTGTAGTAATACTAAAATTGTTGCAGAATGCAAAGTTTCCCTGTCGAACCAACAGTAGTGAGCTTGACGGTACAATAGGCATAATTCATAATAACATAATGGCTGTTCTGATTCTATGATTGGCAATCACATTATTGAGCCTTGCTTCCCCCCTGCAGGTGTGTGTAAAGTTGCTTAATCAAAACAGATGTAATCAACCAAAGAGTGAGGCAGAAAGCGTACCTACAACTGAGGAAATCCGTTGCTGAACCACAGTATTTTGCAAGTAAACATCAGCTCAGTAGCTCTGTGGTTGAGAATCAAAGAGAATCACCAGTTTTACACTAAATGGGGTTTTTTGTCTGCATTTCTGTTGCATCATGTCATTTTCCTGCTTAGCAATAGATTTCTTCCTGTATGATTGGGATGAATATGATGACTGCCAATTGTTGAAAATGGTGAGCCTTGAAAGAAGCTCTTGCTTTTTGAAGGAATCAAAGGATCTACACCTGGTGTTACTGCTGATGCTTTGGAAACCACTGCACCAATAAACAACTGAGATTGTGCATGACATGTTACAAAATAAGAATGACTTGATTTAGAAAATGAAACCGACTCTTTTAATGGGCATTTTCTGGGTAACACTAGAGCAGAGCCAAACAAATGTGTTGACCACGTCAAGTTAGGTCATTTTGTTCTATAAAGCCCTAAAATCCCAAATATGTCCACAGTAAAAGTGTTTTACAATTTGTTAACACCTATCCTTAGACCCTTTGTTGCTGGGAGCTGATCAATAACCAGATAGATATGGTTAACAAGTTACAGGCACATAATATAACAGTGGGATTTATATTTGAGTGATTTGAACAGCTTCACTAAACGTGACAAACTATAGACTTTAAATGTAGCACTCGCACGTTAAAAGACGCTAAATGGCAAAGGACATACATACTCCTTAATTATGTTAATACTGTATCATATCATAAATATTGTATCATAATATTTCTTTAACTATGTAAATACAGTACATATCCACACTCCTTATATTTCTTTGATATTTCTACTCTGATATTTCTACTATTTGTGCAACTGCAACACAGAGTTTCCCTTCGGGGATCAATAAGTATTTCTGATTCTGATATTAAAATAAAAAAATGATTTTGTGACAATCACGTAGCGACAGTAATCTTAATTAGCAAGGAAGCATGTTTCACTTCTCAAACATACAAGAACTTTCCTCCTGCTCATCCGGCTCCGTTTGTCAACAACCCACTCATTTCCATTGTTGCTTATATTTGTGTACCTTTTGCGTTAGTGTTGTTGATTTTGTGTTTGTGTTGTAGCTTTTGTGTTTGTGTTGAACCGTCTCAGCCGTCATATGCCCCAGTACAACAGATAACTTCTAAAATAACAATAAAATACAATTAGGCCTATATGAAGAACACTAACACAGGCTTTTCCGGTGTTGCACCAAAATCTGTGACCCTACAGGATGCGTTAGTGTAGCACTGTCCGACTGCAGCAAATCATTTTGTGACTTTGTGGGAAAATGAAAACTATATAAAAATAGCGTTCTTCTCACTATTATCCATTAGTCCCGTTTACTGTTACAGGTCATTCATGATAATCAGATGGAACATTACACTTTCAGAAACATGTAAAAGTTACATATAGTCACTTTAAGGAAATCAATCTTCAGATCAGTATAAACACTAAACATTTCAAAACTTTTGTACAACCACAGGAACAATCTGACCAACATTCTCTTCTTTTATCCTGCCAGCAGTGTGGATAGATAGATTGTGTTTCTGTCAAACCACTAAATAGAATAGTCCAATATTTACTCTCCTTTTAGCTCTGTTTTTGGTTTCCTCCAAGGCTGGATACGGTGACGCCACTCAGCCTTGCAACAAATTTGTCCCACTGGCCACTTGCAATATTGCAGTTGCAAAATCCCATGTAACCTAAAAAGGGTTTTCTCCATATTACAGACATCCATAAAACATAACAGCACCTTAAATGACACACAAGGTTGATTATTACCATACTGTATATATTATGCATTTTTAATCCACTGTTTTATATTTGTAAAACCTTCCCCGAGCCTAGAAGACATTTATCTGCATGATGTAATCTAAATGTAAAGTCTATGGGCCAAGGTGTAAGTGAAAACTGCATGTTAATAAATTATCTATTGAATGCCATTTACTGCATAAGTGTTTATCTTGACATGTCTCTCCTGATTAAAAATAAATGTCCTCACGTCTGAACATACACAGAGACACACACACGCAGACTGTTTATCACCTTACCCATCACCACTATCCATTAGTGGGAGATTTATAGTTTTCATGTGTCTAAACATTGTCAGTCTTCCAATGAATGATACGTTATAAAAACAATATGCTGTTAAATCAATAAGATAAGACAATCACACTTGTAACAGATTATATTGAATTAACCTTAGTTATGTTTCATCACTGAGATCATCTGTGTTTCTGGAATTGACCACTACTAATAAAAAATAAAAAATAAGGTACATTTAATGTGTCTCCTGTTGTCATGTGTGAAAGGATGAAGGGTTATGAGGAAGAGAGATCAGATATTGTATCAGAGGTGGACTACATTGATTGTGTTGATACAGGGATGTCTAAATATCCACAGCACATCATCTGTCAGCAGAGGTGTCTAGTAACAAAGTAAAAATACTTTGTTACATTACTCAAGTAGAAATGTTGGGTATCAATACTTTACTGGAGTAATTATTTTACACTATGCCTGCACAAATCGGGGAAAAATATGAATGATTCTCATGAATTTGACCATGACAAAACCAAACAAATTGGCAGTACCAAACCAAGATTATTATAGTTTTGCATTTTTCATTACTTTTCATTTTTATTTTGTTTTCACTTTTTGGTTTCAAATTCAGTTTAGTTTTAATTTGGTTTTTAAAGCGGATTTGCTAGTTTAGTTTAGTTTTTTTTTTTAAATACTTAGTTTTAGTTTAGTTTTAATTAGTTGGCTAACAGGTCTGTGGATGATGCAGTCAACTTGGGACTGCATTTCATCCTGCAACACCTCGACTCTACAAGGGCATATGCAAGGATCCTGTTTGTGGACTTCAGCTCGGCGTTCAACACCATCATCCCAGACATCCTCAGTACTCTTCCAGCTCACTGTGCCAGCCTCCACCTGTCAGTGGATCACAACCTTCTTGACTGACAGGAGTCAGCAGATGAGGCTGAGGAACGTCACATCCAGCACACGGACTATTACACTGGCGCCACCCAGGGGTGTGTGCTCTCCCCACTGCTCTTCTCCCTCTACACCAATGACTGCACCTCAGGAGACCCATCGGTTAAACTCCTGAAGTTTGCTGACGACACAACAGATTAGCCTCATCCGGGACGGTGATGAGTCGGCCTACAGACTGGAGGTGGATCAGCTGGCTGTCTGATGCGGTCAGAACAACCTTGAGCTCAACACGCTCAAAACTGTGGAGATGATCTTGGACTTCAGCAGGAGCTCCCCCACTCTTCCCCCCATCGCCATACTCAACAGCCCTGTGTCTGCTGTGGAATCCTTCAGGTTTCTGGGATCCAGTATCTCCCAGGACCTGAAGTGGGAGTCCAACACTGACACCATCATTAAAAAGGCCCAGCAGAGGCTGTACTTCCTGCGCAAGCTCAGGAAGCTCAGCCTGCCTAAGGAGCTGCTGATCCACTTCTACACAGCCATCATCCAGTCTGTCCTCTGCACGTCTATCACTGTCCGGTTTGGATTTGCCACCAAAAATGACAGGAACAGACCACAATGAAGAGTTAGGACTGCAGAAAAGATAATCGGTGCCATGCTGCCCTCCATTCATGACTTATACACTTCCAGAGGAAACGGGCAGGAAACATCACTGCAGACCCTTCTCACCCCGGACACAACCTGTTTCAGCTTCTCCTATCTGGTAGGCGCCACAGAGCACTGTATGCCAAAACCAACAGACTCGGGAACAGTTTCTACCCACAAGCCATCACTCTGATGAACAACTGACTTCTGACTCACAGTGCCAGGTTCAACTCCTAATAACCCAGCAACACTGGCTCTAGTCAATCTGTTTACTGGTTCCACTTATTGTTTATTCATCATTCTCATCCTCTATTTCAGAGCTGTTCATATTGTAATATAATACTTATATAACATATTATTCAGCACCCTTTGCACTATTCTCCACAATTAAAATAACTATCATAATTATAATTTACTCTTGCACACTTTGCACTCTTCATTGCACTATTGTCTCAACCTGTCAATATTGTTTCTGTTTATAGTGTGTATATATAGTTTATTTTGTATGAGTAAGCACATTGGGAGCAATACGATCCAAAGCCAAATTCCTCATATGTGTCCTCATAGCTGGCAAATAAAGCTGATTCTGATTCTCCGTCATGCTGCCGGCCCTACGTATCCATACATCCATGTCCGTAACGTTACCAGGGTTAGCTTCTGTATTGGTGAAAAGGGGCTTGGCGGTCTCCTTTACCTTGTTAAGGTAAGCCTCCTTGTGTTCGTTTCTCAAATGTAGGCTACTTTCAAATTTGTGGGATATTTCCCTGTAGTAGTCCACTGTACATATTTTACCACCTTACACTACAAGGCACTCAATCAAATAGAACTCTGCAGCTTTCTTCCGACTTTCGGTACCAACCTGATGCCAGGCGAGGGGCACGTCGTTTGTTGTGTTCAATTTTACATGGAATGTTGGAATTTCTGGGTTCCCAGTTGGAAACTATACACGTCTACGTGAAATGTCACGGTCGGAAAGATATAACATTATTTTCTCTATGAAAGACATTGACAAAGACGAAAACTAAGGACATTTACTCGATAATTTTAACCAAACAGAGATTTTTTTTGACACCTATAGCACATTGCGCATCACCACAAGCCTGTAAACATAGAGGCCTCAGTGCAGAGAAGGAAGAGCACTGCAGCGTTTGGGACTGCTTTAAAACTTATTTTATACAGACTATGTTTAAAACTGACAGAAACAGAAGAAAGTAGTAGCGTTTGTGATGCACTTGGCTCGTAAAATTAAATGAGAACCAAAGTCATTAAAAAAAAACTTAAAAATAAATTATCAAATTCATTTAAAAATGTAATTGTGAACAGGGTGAATCGAGATCGCGATTTTATAACGATTAATCGTGCAGGCCTATTTTACAGCAGACTTTTTACTTCTACTCCTTACATTTTCAAGCAATTATCTGTACTTTCTATTCCTTATATTTTAAAAATAGCCTTGTTACTTCTATTTCAGTCCGGCTTGTTTTCAACCCCCCCAAAGAACCTATCCAGATAAATCATGCCATCTAGATAGAGTGAATCCGTTGCCTTCACAGATTCCTGCAGCTAAGCTTGGATGTACATTTACATTTCAATAAAGGCTATTAATAACATGCCTTTGAAGTTTGTCTTTTTGCACAATTACAACACTTACAGGCAACTAGTCATACCTTCCGCTCCATGAAACACATGTTAATGCTCAGTAGTACACATCCTTAATGTATTTGCATTGTATAAAAATGCATTAATTTTCAATGGTCATAAATGCGGCTGAAACAGGTGCATCCCAAATTTTTCAACCTTAACATTTTAATGATACAGATGTCTTTTTAAACCCTAGTATCTATACTTCTACCTGAGTATTGAATGTAAATACTTTAGATACCTCTGTCAGGGGCAAAAGTTGTGAGGATGGTGCAAGTTTTGATATTGTAAAAAAAAAAAAAAAAAAAAAAAAGTTTAAATTCCACTATATATTAAAAGGTCTCTCCATTTCAGACAGAGCATTAAATTTCTCACAAGCAACTGACACTTTACTCTCTGAGGCAGAGTATTTCTCCTTTCTACAGGTTGAAAAATGTCATGTACCAGTTCGCTGGAAAGCAATTTAGAGCTGTAGAGGCAAACCTGACCTGAAACATTCACATCCTTGCAAAAATAAAAGCATGCGAGGCTTACTGGGGCTTCGGCTCAGACAGTACTATTACTGCAATTATAATATGCAATCAACTGATTTTGAAGTGATATATCTATGGTGATGATACATGTATGTATATATATATACACATTACGTGACTTACTGTTTCAATCACAGAGCCCCACACACACACACACACACACGAGAAGATTACTTTTCCTTTACTGTGGAAATCAATGAACTCACTCCATCGCTCAATTTAATGCCCACACCTTCCAAACAAACTAAGATGCACGTACACACGCACACAGCCACCTGTAGATGGGTTTTCTTGTGATTGTGTGTAGGGAGGTGGATTGGAACTATTCTATCGCCCCCTCTCTTGTGATACCAGACAAAGACAATTAATTTATTTTTCTCTTATTTAAAACAATCTCTCTCCATCTCAAACTTCCTCCCTTCCCCGACTCTCCATCTTAACTTCTTTCACCACTTCTTTCATTCTCTGCCCTTTTTCTATTGAGTGTGAAGAAGGTCATATGTTATTCTGAAGTCTCTGCGGGTCACTGTTGAGTCTGTGTGTGTGTGTGTCTCAGAAGCACTGAGCCAGAGTAATGGGTTTGTTCAGCCGTCCGTTGCAGTTGTTTTTCCGTTGAATGATCCAGCAAACTGGTTAGAATCACCAATTACACACACACACACTTTTTGATACAAACGCATTGTATTTATTCATATAATCAAAATACAAATACCCAGTTGATACTGTTTTGAATGTAGTACCTTCATATTTCTTGTGCAGATCACACAGCTATTTTGTATTAAAGACATACTGCAGCGGATTCACATTCAGTGCATATGTTGAAAAAAGTTTAAACGCTTCTATCTTTAAACCGTATACAGAGTCCTCCCTTCACCGATGTGTAACTATTTTAGGAAGCGGTGTGTGGAAGCAGCCACTTACAGTAGGGTCCAATCCCTGTGATAATGACAGGCAGAAAAAAAACTAAGTGGCTGCAGCCATTTCAAAGGTGCAGCTCTTGAAGGCTTTACCGTTGAATTATCTGTAGCATAAGTAGTAGCCCTATATGCCAATATGGTTGACTTATTGGCTGTCAACATGAGTCATCTACTGTATGCGTTTGTGTCAATAGACCTTTTGCAAACACGTGACCATGCCATGATGGATGGCAGAATCACGGGAAGCACAAGCAAACAATTCAATTCCAATTCAATTTTATTTATAGTATCAATTCATAACAAGAGTTATCTGTCAAGACACTTTACAGATAGAGTAGGTCTAGAACACACTCCATAATTTACAAGGACCCAACAGTTCTAGTAGTTTCCTCCAGAGCAAGCAAGAGTGCGACAGTGGCGAGGAAAAACGTTTTTTAGGCAGAAACCTCGGACAGACCCAGGCTCTTGGTAGGCGGTGTCTGAACAGTGTAGTAGACGAGCTTAGTTTCAATCAGTTTAAAATACATAACACTAAATAAACTGAAATAATAACAGTGCTATCTTCTTCTTTATGGCTTCTTCTATTGATCAACAAGTTGCTGTGCCGTTATCGGTCAAGGTAGGGCATCTGGCAGGTGCCCACAAAGAGAAAAGTTGGAGATAACAGGATTGGATACCAACCTTTACCTTCTTCCTCCCTCCGTTTTCAATCTGCCAGACTTCAGTCCACATAATCTGTACCACTATGTGGTAAACAGGGTATCCCCATACACTGGTGCTGATCTCAACACTGTTAAAAGTCTGGATGGATGACCAGTTCTTTATAGCTGGCTGGGTTACAGGTACGCGATGATACGCTAACAGTGGGGGAGGTATCTCATAATGAAAAAAGATAAGACATCAATCAAGGGTTTATTTTGTATAAATATCTATTCTTTACTTTAGTTAATATTTATATAATATGTAGACTATGTTTTTAGAGGACATAGTCGGTCGTGGCTACCCACATACCGTTCTTAATAATCAGTAGTAACCACACATTATTGTAACATCCAGCCATCTTCTTATCTGTGATTATATTCGCGGTGTAGCCTATGTTAAGATTTGATCAGTGTATATTACAACGCAATGGGCAGCAGCTAGCGAGCAGTCCAAAGCTAGCTGGTTGGCTTGCCGGTGAATGATCAAGGGAACGGCTTTTTTGGGATATGTGGCTAGGACGGTAAATAATTGATGATAGTTATGTGGGTCATAATCGGCTTGACCTGTTATCAGGAACAGCTGGTTAGCACGGCAGCTAGCTGGTGAGAATACTTTTATTATTATTTATCAGTCATTTAAAACAGAAAGTCAATACATGCACATGTATTGACTGCATGCACGCTGCAGATCGTGTATGTGCCACATACTGTACGTGTTTGGCTTGCCTTCCGTCTACAGCATAGCTCTTCCACCGTCCGTAATGGCGTTCATAATTTGCTCAAGTACAGCGTGACGTCACATGCAAAGGTCTATAGTTGGCAAGTTGTAACTTTTTGCATTTATTAATCACCTTTTGAACCATCATTATCAATTATCAATACCGAATATCCCACCATGCATTGTACAATAGGCAGGGTCGCCTCTGTCTCCTAAAAATTGTTTGTATACAACTAATTTGTGACAGGAAATAGGTTTTGAAGGAAATCTGTTTAAAAAATGAGGAAATGCATGAGTAATACTTTTAAAATACTAATGTTTGAAAATACAAAAACTGCCAAAATACACAGAGCTACCTATAGAGCCAAAAAGTCACGCCGCACCACTGAAGCGCACCTTCAAGCGGGTAGCCCTGTTGTAATGGGAATGCAAATCCCAGTCACGTTGGGCTGACGTGCAGAGTCAAACTGAGTCAAGCCAAGGCAGCACACGCATATGGAAAAACCCCATTGGTAGTCCATAGTTTAGTTTCCATACTAGAAAGAGAGGTGAAGAGGGAAAAAGGGTGCCTAGCAACCTGTTCTTATCACAGACACTTTCTCTAGCCTGTGCTTGTGTGTCTCATTGACTCTCCACTAATAACAGTGCCTCCATTCACTCTGCACAACAGCTCATTTGATGCACAGTGCACACTCTGCAGTCACAACACTGCTTCAGTAATGAGTAACCTGACTATATATATATATATATATATATATATATATATATATATATATATATATATATATATATATATATATATATATAGATCTCTGAATGATCCAATGTTGTCCTAAATGACTGATGGTGATAAATAGAATCCACCTGTGTGTGATCAAATCTCTGTATAAATGCACCTGCTCTGTGATAGTCTCAGGGTTCTGTTGAAAGCGCAGAGAGCATCATGAAGACCAAGGAACACACCAGGCAGGTCCGTAATACTGTTGTGGAGAAGTTTAAAGCCGGATTTGGATACAAAATGATTTCCCAAGCTTTAAACATCCCAAGCAGCACTGTGCAAGCGATCATTTTGAAATGGAAGGAGAATCAGACCACTGCAAATCTACCAAGACCTGGCCGTCCCTCTAAACTTTCAGCTCAGACAAGGAGAAGACTGGGAGAGTCTGTCCATAGGACAACAATCAGTCGTACACTGCACAAATCTGGTCTTTATGGAAGAGTGGCAAGAAGAAAGCCATTTCTCAAAGATATCTATAAAAAGTCTTGTCTAAAGTTTGCCACAAGCCACCTGGGAGACACACCAAACATGTGGAAGAAGGTGCTCTGGTCAGATGAAACCAAAATCGAACTTTTTGGCCACAATGCAAAACGATATGTTTGGCGTAAAAGCAACACAGCTCATCACCCTCAACACACCATCCCCACTGTCAAACATGGTGGTGGCAGCATCATGGTTTGGGCCTGCTTTTCTTCAGCAGGGACAGGGAAGATGGTTAAAATTGAGGGGAAGATGGATGCAGCCAAATACAGGACCATTCTGGATGAAAACCTGTTGGAGTCTGCAAAAGACCTGAAACTGGGACGGAGATTTATCTTCCAACAAGACAATGATCACAAACATACAGCAAAATCTACAAAGGAATGGTTCACAAATAAACGTATCCAGGTGTTAGAATGGCCAAGTCAAAGTCCAGACCTGAATCCAATCGAGAATCTGTGGAAAGAGCTGAAAACTGCTGTTCACAAACGCTCTCCATCCAACCTCACTGAGCTCCAGCTGTTTTGCAAGGAAGAATGGGCAAGAATGTCAGTCTCTCGATGTGCAAAACTGATAGAGACATACCCCAAGCGACTTGCAGCTGTAATTGCAGCAAAAGGTGGCTCTACAAAGTATTAACGCAAGGGGGCCCAATAATTTTGCACGCACCACTTTTCAGTTTTTTATTTGCTAAAAAAGTTTAAAATATCCAATAGATTTCGTTCCACTTCACAATTGTGTCCCACTTGTTGGTGATTCTTCACAAAAAATAAAAAAGGGGGCCGAATACTTTCGCAAGTATGTATGTATATATATATATATATATATTATAGAGGTGACAAACGACCGAAAAGGTTTTCAGAATCTTAGATTATGTAAGTGCACAGAGACATTACAAAACTTCAAGTTGTATTTAGTTTTTAATTTGTCATGTGAAAATAAAGGGTATGGTATTTTGTAAGAATGTTCTGCAAAGGTTAGCTAGTATATTAAATCCTATTTTATTGTCTTCTGCTAATGGTTATCTACTATTCCCAAAACAGGGAAAATCACATAACATTTTATCCAAAGCAATTATGCGTATGAATTGCCTCCATGTCTCCATCTATGTGAATATTTGGTACCAGCATATGAGAACGTGGCTGCATATTTAGTGTATTCCTTTGGCAGTGCAGCCTATTCTGTATTCCTTTCTGTGTGTGCAGTTGTTTGTGGGCACTTGGGAATGTGAAGCGTAGTGAGTCAGTGTGTAAGCCTGTCTGAAAAGGTGTTGTCTTTAACTCGTTTGTTTCTGATGTAGATGAGTAGGTGTTACATTAAAGATGTTCCCTGCTTCACTCACTCTGTCTCTGAGCTCTACTCAAACATGTCAGTACATATTACATCTCTGCACCTCCTATATGTGTGTGTGTGTGTGTGAAACCCTTTTTGCAAGCAAGCTGTTATCTAGCAAAAAAATATGAGAGAGCAAGACACATGCGCACAAAGACATCCACATTTGACAAATGTCTGTCTGATCATGTTCACATTATTCCCGAGCAGAGACAAAGATGTTTCTCCCAAAAAGACACACTCAGTACAGTACACCAATTATACAATGAAGAGGCAGTGAAACATATTTTCGTGTTTTCAAGAGTAACTAGCACTTTCCTCTCACTGGAAGACACCAGTGGCTTTGTTCGGATAGTTTCTCAAGGCAGAATTTTTTTAGAAGTACCCAATCCAGTAAATGCAAACAAAGATATGAGAAACACCAGAAGACTTTTAAACCCTACAGTGTGTGATTGTTGAAGCCTCATCACATGATTATAACTGGCTGTTGAAAATGACATGTCACAGAAAAGCAGTCTGCATTCAGATTATTATTGTTAAATGTTTAAAACTACAGGATTACTTTCAAATTTGCACCAATCTCATTTGTAAGAAAACTACATGTAAAATCATCTTGACTGACATAAGCCCGACTCGCACAATAACAATGTATGTTTTTTGACTGCCCAAGGTGACATGTCCCATTTTCTGCAGGCCACTGCAGACTTTCCACATTGTCGAAAACCCATTTTTACGGTCAAAACAGGGTTATAATTGGGCTTGCTCAGGGTTATAATCGTGTGATGTGTTCCAAGCTTCAAACAGAAAATGTACGCTTGAACAAATCTTAGTGACACATTTTCGTTTTCTTAAGGTACTTGCAGGGAACAGCTAAGCAGCAGTGACAGACAAGCATTGACAGAGCCACCATCTAGCAGAACACAAAATGTATGCATATATTTGGTTTGCCAATAACATACTGTTACTGCCACATGCAGTTTTTCTGTAAGTGACTGAATTCTTCTTGTTGACAACAACTGCCCTAACTTTTCACCACACATCACGCAAATACAAGCAAATGTAGAAAGGTGCATGTACAAATTACCAAATGCACATATCAACTCTGAGCAAAACTAATGACATTGTGCATATTTATGACACCCCAACAACATTATAGATTAAAATGTCCATACCGCAGTGGTAGGGGCGTAGCATCCCTTATATTTTGCACAATTCATCATCATAAAAAGCCCTTGTACAAACAGAATTTAAGTCGTCTACAAAAAAACCTAGCCTTGATTAAACCAACGTGTTTGTCTATGACTTTGTGGGTTTGTGTGCATTGTTGAAGCTCCAAATCAAATACCAGAAATATTAAACAAAGGAAATGCTAAACGTTTGTACTGCACGGAAGCTGTAGGGAGGTTGGTGGGTAGAGGATGGGTGACATCCTGACTCCCATGTGTGGTTAAGTCTAAGCAACAAAATCAGCCAGCCTGTTAATTGAGGTTGGTGTTGTTAACAAACACATCCAGTCTTGTGCATTAAGTCTGTCGACCCTACTACAAATATTTAACCAAGATCACAATCTCCCCCACTCTTAACCAGGTGCTAAATGTGGGTAACAACTGGCAGGAATGTACAAAGATTACATTTTCACTAAAAAGAAAGTTAAGCACCATTTTATCAAGTAGGCCAAACCCCAACATCATGTGTTTTGTAAAGATTTTTTGGGGGCTTTTATATGGCCTTATTGACAAGATTGCTTGAAGAAATGAAAGGGAAGAGAGAGCATAGGCGGATCATGGCGTGGGCAATGATGTTCCAGGGGGCCATGACGTTCTAGGGGGGCCCCTAACAATCTGATAAATAGATATTTTACTATCATTGTGCAACGCCAAGTGTACAGGAAACTGCTTGCCCTAAGGGCCAACAAACTTTACTGCACAGCAATGGCTCAAAATGTGGCCTCCACAGTGCAACACCGCAACTCCCTTCCCCCATAAACAAATTACATGTTGCAATGACAGCTTAGTCGGAAACCTCCTTGAGTGGGCCCCATGCCATTCCCTAGAAGCCCGATAACCGAACTTTTGAATTGATTTAACGTTAATGAGTGAAAAAGGGACGAGAAAAAAGGAGGATGATGAGAAAAGAAAGCAAGACATTGATAAGTAGAGCAGAAAATGAAGATTACGTTGTGTAACAGTAACTGTCCGAATGCTGTCATTTAGCCATAACTAGTCTATGGGGGGAGACACTTGAATAACTTTAGCTAGCTAGCATTAAAGTTAGATTTATGGCATTTATTCTTTCATGTTCTTGTTAACTAGTTAACCTAGCTAGCAGTTCGCAGCTATGCTTGCTTGGCTCCCAGGGGACTGCAGCAGCTGCCTCGAGTACATGTAAAAAAATTAAATTAAGAAGCGTTTATTGCTTTAATGAGCATGTTCGCTGCAAGGAGCTGTCCACTTAAAACGGCTCAGGCCTCGCTCTCCACTGACCTGTCAGTCTGTTCAGACAACATGCCGGAGGTTACAGTTTCTACTAGACTACAGGCCTTTATCAGATGGATCCTGCAATGTGGGGAAATATATGCAATGACAAAGTAAAAAATGATTCTCATTAGGCCTGTCACAATAACAAATTTTGCTGGACAATAAATTGTCCCAGAAATGATTGCAATAAACGATAATATTGTCGTGGACTCTCAGTCTCTGTTAATAAAAAATGCATTGGAATAACAACCAAACACAATCAAAAACCATAAATTAAATGGAAATTAAAAACCACACACAACCAAAACAATAAATGAAATGGATGTAAACAAAATCATACTTATTAAACTTCAGGCAGATGCTTCAACAGGCCATATTTTTTAAAAATAATTTCAAAGAAAGTGAGTTGCAGTCTATGTCCACAGCAGGGTGTGCAGATAGGACGAGAGACAGAAAGCGAGAGAGAGAGCATTCGTTGAAATGCTGGCTTTTCGGCAATACTAAAGGGCAGCATCTCTTTAACAATGAAGCGAACTACACTGTCTGTGAGTGCACACCATCTTTCACTATCCTGTTTGTAAAAAAGTCAAAAATATCTTTATTAGTCTCCCTAAGGAGAAATTTGTTTTGGACAGTAACTTTGCTGCAAGATTTACAACAGACACACAACAAGCACAGGGTTAAAACAATTAAAAGACAAATGTACAGTAAACATATGTTTTTTTCAAGAGCTGTGCAAATTAAAGATTAGCAGAATTAGTTTGTTTGTTGACTAAACACCCCGATGATTGTGTACTGTTGGGAAGACGGAGATGGCCCATCTGTTTTTTCCCAGCTAGTGTTTTAGGTGCATATGCATGTTTGTTGTGTTGCCGTGTTTAGTTGCTACTCTTTTACAACAAATGCAACATACTGGCTCACTCAGGTTAAGTGGTCACCACGGCTATTCAGTTTGAATCCAAATTGCTCCCACACTGTAGCGTTTGGAATTGAAACCAATTCCATCTCTTATTTTTATTTTTTTACTCCTCCAACTCTCAGCTAGCGTTTTCTTCTCACGCGTCTCTTTTGCTGCACTCTGTGGTACGCTACGCCACTAGAGGCGTACTGGATGACTACTCTCGGTTACGAGGAGTGAGCCCTCGTAACCGAGAGTAGTCATCCAGTCTCGCTGGTAGAAAGAGAATTTCAAATTGAAATTGCATGAAAATTATCAACCACATTTTTTATTTATCATTGTTATTGATATTGCGACAGGCCTACAGTAAGTCTCATTGAAAGAGGGGCCTCTGTGTTTCACAACAGAGGAGATAAATACCCCGCATCAGCAAGAGACTGTGGAATAGGTGGTTGAGTTTTCTCATTTAATAATGACATGTGCAGCCGATTGTCTATTGGAAAAGTTGCACCACAAGAATGACTGTTATATTCATTATCAACCTTGATAAATTGTAGGAAGGACATTTGTGTTCACACTTTTTCAAAATGGTAATCCACCACGTTTAACGTATTGGTTTGTATACATATCGGTACCATATTAGACTGTGTGTTTCCCTGTGATACGCTGTAAAGCACTGTGTGCTCTTTGAGACAGTGGATGTGTAGGCTAATACGTCCGTGTGCGTGCGTGTGTGTGTGTGTGTGTGGGTAGGGGATGGAGGGGGGCCCATTCTAATTTTTGGTTCAGGGCCTGTAGTCATGATAATCCATCCCTTAGAGAGAGGGGGGTCGACAAGCAGCAAAGTGCAGCACGCCTCTGCTAAGACCTACACTACCGGTCAAAAGTCTGGGGTCACATAGAAATTCCCATTGCCCTCCATTGTAGACAGAATGCCAGCTGAGATCAGTTGCATTGTTTTTTTAACCAGGGCAGCCGTTTTCAGATTACATTATGTGCTTACATAATAGTAAAATGGTTCTCCAATGTTTTTCTAGTTTTTTATTTTTAAATGAGATTAGTACACAGAATGTGCCTTTGGAACATTGGATGAATGGTTGCTGATAATGGGCAATGTAGATATTGCATTAAAGATCAGACGCCCCACCCAAATTAGCAGGTATTCTGTCTATAATGGAGTGGTATGGAAATGTATAAGTGACCCCAAACTTTTGACCGGTAGTGTACATGGGGTGCACGTTCTACTGGGCTAGAGGTGGCCCCTCAACATCATTTGTAAAGGTTTGTCCGAATGGGTCCGATGGTTCTCGGCTGTCCACACTCTAGTTGGATCATGCTTTTTATAATAAGTTGTCCGTTTATAGCCAACATAGATCAAACTCAAATCAAAAAAACTGTTTTAATCATGATAGATGTCTAACAGTTGCTCTGTTACTCCACCTTCAAAAGAAAAGTGGCCATCCTCAAAATTCATCTTTGACCTGTCGGGGCAGTTTGCCAAAGATCATCCCTGAAGCAGACTCTGCTGGCAAACTCCCCGCACTCAGCTGTTCTTCTGATATAATGTTATCGACCACCATCTTTAGTGCTCCTGACTGAACTGCAACTGTGCCCCACGTCATTCATCCAGTCTACTTTTCTGGTCAGTGTTCCATGTTGACACAGCAGACATGATCCAAACTCTGATACCATTCATCCTGATACCAGTCCAATGGTGTGTAACTGGTGTTAGTCACTGAAGCAGCACACAGGAGTTAGACCAGCGTCGGACCGTCCGAGGACAGTAGAAATCTTTGGTGATGGATGGCAGCATTGGATTCAGCAGTAGAAACATTTGCATGCAAATAATAGCATCTCTCTGCTGGCTACTCACGCATGAGATGCACAAACACAAAATATGTAAACATCAGACAACATGCAGACACAAATGTGAAAATACACTCACACAGCGGGCGATGATATGATGTATGATAGCTCTTAAGCCCAAATCAAGAACCCTGTTCCTTTACTCTCCACTGGTTCTGTACTATAATGTGCAAATGCCTCTGTGTTACTGTGTTGTCTCTCTCTTGTTATTCTCTCTCCCTCTCCTCTTCTCACTGTGTTAGTAAGACACGATTGGAGTGCTCAAAGCTGATGTGTTTAGTAAAACCAGATCAGACAAGGCAAGAAGGATGGAATCTGCTTTTGACAGTTTGCTTTGTGTTTGAAATCAGTGGATTACTGATATAGACAAAGTCTGTTTTTTTCCTATTGGTTTAAATTTTTCACCAAGATGTGAAATCTGTCAAGAAAGTGATTTTAGGATTACAAAAGGAAAGTTTTTTTAAATATCTTTCTAAATGTGTTGCCTCCACTAGACAGAAAAAACTGATGAGGAGATGTGAAGTTTACCTCGGCTGAGGGTAGTAAAAGGTACTGCACACCAGTGGGGTCAGAATAAAGTTCTACCACCAACTAGATATCTTACTAAACTTGTCTTTCTGTTATGCGTTTTCCCCTGTACGCCACAGTGGCGGATGGCCCTCCTTCAAAGAGTATTATTTACTATCAGAGCTGAGATGGGACTCAGTGTTAGCCCGGAGATCCTATGAACTCTGACATTTGAGTGACTAACTAGATCATGGGATCAGATCCAAGGAAAAGAAAGGACAAACAGGTTTGTAATTAACATTAACGATTTAAAATTCACTTGTCACTTGTGCTGATTAACTTGGCTCAGCAGGCGGACTTACCGCTCCACCGGAAACATCTCTCAATGAACAGTAGGGCGCAGATTCTAATTATGATTTTTATAACATTTTACATAGGCACAAGTCGATGGTGGCACGATATTGTTACTGAACAAGGCCAGCCATTAACACTGTAGTGTACGCCAACACATGCATTTGCGCATAACTGCTATCTCCTCAGTTCTCACACACATGCCTAAACACACACTAATGCATGTGCTAATACGCCCCAAACACAAACCAATCAACGCTGCTTTAATTCTTGTGTATACATCCATGCACAAACTTGAATTGACATAAAACCACACACTACAGTTTCTGTTTTAGACCTCCTCAGACAAATCCACGACCTCCTCCACTCTGAACAGTCTGCAGAAGGTAGATTGCAGAGCCCCCGCTCAAGACTTTGAGTATCATCTTTACCTTCAACCTCTGCTAAAGAGCTCTCACAAGGTATCCTGTCTTTGTCTAGGAGTCTGAATTGTGTGTGTACGTCTCTTTTTTTCTGTCTGCATGGCAATCTCGCACATCTACAACCAGCAACCTTCTGTCCAATTATGTTTCTCCCTGTTCACTGTGTATCATTCCAGTAGATGTTTTCTCCTTCTCTCTGCTTTGCATATAAATTGCTAAACCTGGTTTCATGATGTCTTTCGAAGCAAAGTACTCAGACGCTGGAAACAGACACCTACGATGGAGCAACAAAGCATAAAAAGACTACAACAAGACAAGGAATAAATACACACATGCTCCTACTGTATGTGTGATGCTGCAGCAGAGACAGATTCCTTACAAAGTGCTTGTATAACAAATCTCTCAGTATCACGTTAACCTATGATTAACAGTCCGCCATGTGTGACAATACAGCAATCAAATGGCCAACAATTCACCTTTCTACTGATTTGTTAGAGACGATGATGGTCTAATTAACAGAAATCTAACTTTCAAAAAGGGGAACAACAATATAAGCCTAACTGGACCCCCGGGAAGGACTTTGGACACTTGGCGCAGCATTTCTGGATCCTTGAAGTCCATGCTGTAGATTTGTACTACGGTGTAAGGTGTAAGGTGGGGGTGTGGCCTTGAGCATCTGTCACTTTGCTTGTTTGAAAGCTATGTCGTCTCTCGCTTTCTCATGGGCGGTCTAAATTCTCTGGGTGGGCGAAGCAGAGAAAGGGGAGGTAATCTTGCTCCTTATGACCTCATAAGGAGCAAGATTCCAGATCGACACATCTGAGCTTTCATTTTCTCAAAGGCAGAGCAGGATACCCAGGGCTCGGTTTACACCTATTGCCATTTCTAGCCACTGGGGGGACCATAGGCAGGCTGGGGGAACTCATATTAATGTTACAAAAAATTCAAAGTGAAATTTTTATGCCATGGGACCTTTAACATTTGAGCCATCACCTACCCAAGTAAATGATCGTTTCATTTGATCCGGTATTGTGAAGCACTTTTTAAACTTTGTGTTTATATGAACTATATAAATCATTGAATATCCTTCTAGCATTTAATATTTAAGATATTACCGCAATCATGGTTTACATGTGATGATTTAGTGGTCAATTGTTCTTCTCATGAAGCTGAATGCAAACCGATATTCAAGAACATTTCTGCATCCCTTTCTGGCTACTTGTGGAAATGAGGCCCATGCATACAAACCCACTTCCAAAATTATTGAGAGTTTTAAAACAGAATCAGGCGTATGTGCAGCTTTACACATCCGATAAAAAGAACGCGTATATTTGCGTGTACACTGAGTTTTAGTTGTGGATCTATAAAGAGCTTTCCTGGCCCCAGGTGTTTCTATTTTTTCTGGTTGCTTTGTGTGGGTAGTGTGCCTCAAGGCAACAATTCAAGTCGGACTTTGGCTTTAATCATTCCATTATTCATTTAACTCCTGGTGTGTGTGTTCATCCTTTTCTAGTGTTTGACCCTGCCAAAAACATTTGCATGGCATTTTGTTTCATTGTTAAGAAGCTGCTTTTTAAAATAATTTTTGATAACCAATGACCAAGTCGATTCTTAACCATTTATTGCGTCTTTTCACAATTCTAATTGCTGGCCACAACACATACAGTGAGGAAAATAAGTATTTGAACACCCTGCTATTTTGCAAGTTCTCCCACTTAGAAATCATGGAGGGGTCTGAAATTGTCATCGTAGGTGCATGTCCACTCTGAGAGAAATAATCTAAAAAATAAAATCCAGAAATCATAATGTATGATTTTTTACCTATTTATTTGTATGATACAGCTGCAAATAAGTATTTGAACACCTGAGAAAATCAATATTAATATTTAGTACAGAAGCCTTTGTTTGCAATTCCAGAGGTCAAACATTTCCTGTAGTTTTTCACCAGGTTTGCACACACTGCAGAAGGGATTTTGGCCCACTCCTCCACACAGATCTTCTCTAGATCAGTCAGGTTTCTGGGCTTTTGCTGAGAAACACGGAGTTTGAGCTCCCTCCAAAGATTCTCTATTGGGTTTAGGTCTGGAGACTGGCTAGGCCACGCCAGAACCTTGATATGCTTCTTACAGAGCCACTCCTTGGTTATCCTGGCTGTGTGCTTCAGGTCATTGTCATGTTGGAAGACCCAGCCTCGACCCATCTTCAATGCTCTAACTGAGGGAAGGAGGTTGTTCCCCAAAATACTTATTTGCAGCTGTGTCATACAAAAAATAGTTAAAAAATCATACATTGTGATTTCTGGATTTTTTTTTTTATTATGTCTTTCACAGTGGACATGCACCTACAATGACAATTTCAGACCCCTCCATGATTTCTAAGTGGGAGAACTTGCAAAATAGCAGGATGTTCAAATACTTATTTTCCTCACTGTAGCTGGAGAGCACACACAAAAAAAAACATAAAGTGTTTACTCCGAACAAGACAAAACCGTAAGTGCTTCACACATAAATTCACAGGCTTCAATAATTAAGCTGCTGATCACAGAATAATAATCTGCTATTTGACATCATTGTGAACATAAAAGCCAGGGCTCTCTCTCTCTCTCTCTCACACACACACACACACACACACACACACACACACACACACACACACACACACACACACACACACACGCATGCACACAAACACACACTTGTTTTTCTTCATTTTCTTGCTGTTTTATTCTGACTCATGAAGAATTCTGTCAGAAGTTGTCTTTGAAGAGTTTGGCACAGTACCATGCTCTCTTGTCCTGTTTTTGTTGGTATTTTTCTTTCTAAATGTTAATGTCATGCTTGTGTGTGAGTGTACATTTAGATGTGTGCGTGTGTGTGCGTGCGTGTGGAGTCCCTCAGCGTGGTGTTTACAAATGACGCCTGAAGCTGCCTGACAACAGTCATCATGATGTTCCAGCACTAATTAACTAATTAAAACATAAACAGAGAAAAACAGAAGTGAGGTGAGTAGACGCACCGATAGATAAAACGGACATTTAGCTGCCGTCGTCAGCAAAACAACGTATGCTAGGAAAACTCGAGGTGCTGTGTTTTGAAGCCAATGATGAATGGCCTCTCCCCACATACATGAGGAGGACTGGTCATTTTCATTAGTTCATTGTTTTTTTTTGTTTTTTAAGTGTTCCAGACACACATAATAACATGGAATGTTCAGGAGGCACAGAGATAACTGACTCCATATTCTATGGTAACACAGGTGGATAACAGAGGCATAGTTTTATAATAAAGTAACTTTTACAATCTAAGAATGCTAAGAAAATGTCCAACCCAGTTTTTTTACAAAACAGCATAATGATTTAATAGCATCCAGTTTTACACAACTCCCTTCAGCAAACATACCAGTAGCAGGGGTCCTCCTCTTAATATATTATCCTTTCATTTGCTTGTTTGTTTGACTGTCCTGATAAAAAATGAAAGAATAGACCAAATCACAAAGTAACTTGGTTCAAGCTAGAGACACAATCGATTGGCATGAAAACAGATCCCAGAGAACGATCGACTTGGTATATGTCATTAACCCCTAGGTTCATTTTGCGCCGGAATTGTCCTTTAAGCCGACCAGTGGTGAGATGCTGCCGTTCATAACGGTAGATTTGGTTTATTAAATAAGCTAGCAAAGCAACACAGTACAAACGTCAAGATATGTCGGACCTACTTGTTTAAAGGTCCCATGGCATGAACATTTCACTTTGAGGTTTTTTAACATTAATACGAGTTCCCCCAGCCTGCCTATGGTCCTCCAGTGGCTAGAAATGGCGATAGGTGTAAACCAAGCACTGGATAAGGTAAGGGGCAAGATTATCTCCCCTTTCTCTGCTTTGCCCGCCCATAGAATTTGACCCACCCATGAAAGAGAGACATCATGGCTTTCAAAGGAGCGAAGTGGCAGTTGGTCAAGGCCACACCCTCATGCCTCCACGTCAACATTTAAGTCTCATACCCCTTAAAACCTGTTATTAAAATGCACCCTGGGAGTTCAAATTATAATTTCAGTATCTACATAAAAATACAGGTGTAAATATGTCCAATAATCATGGAGTAATATTATATTTTGCCAACTCAAGAAACACAAGCGTGAATGTAGTGTTTATCATTAGTACAAAGAAAATAAAACAAATACAGTGGGCAGTGGTCATAATAAAGAGTGCTAATAAGAATTCTTTTTAGAAACAACATGGAAACATCAAGATAAAGAAAATAGATGGGTAAACTTTGCTGTATGTAAAAACAGTCCTACATCAGCTGTATCAAAAACTGCCTGAAAAACAGAAATACACTGTCTTAAAAGTTCGTTGAAAAAATCTTTTTTACAGTGTGACCAAACTAATTTAGCCATAACATATTAATACTATGTGTTAAGGTACCCTATGTAGTATTTGACCACAAGTAGCGCAACGGAGTGACTTTTTAATGAGTGAGTCTCCGTTTGGTCTATATTGTGCACACGTTAGGTTGCTGGCAATGTAATTTACATTCCTGCCGCCGGTTGACAGCAATAACACAAAGGAAACAATGTGCCGACAAAGGCAAGGAAGGAAAAGACTGCTAGCAAGCAAACAAGGATGTTGCATGATTTATGATAATCCTAAAAATCTGCTTCGTAAAGGTTTTATGAGGAAGGAAATGTGCTCAACACATTTGTAAGAATTTAAGGATACACACAAGGCACCTATGTGTAAAACACTTTTACCAAAAGAAAAGTCCACATGGAACCTTTATAATGCTTTCGTAGCATAGTGTTCTACAGCAGCAGGCAGCTTTTAGTGATCAGCTGTTAAACAGAGTGAGTATTGGACTTAAATTTGCCAGGCGGCCAGAACACATGAGTGAAATGAGTGATGTTGTTCCTTAATTGCAAATACAACATGTTTGATCAACACCATATCAACTTAAAAGGATATGTATCAATGTCATTTTCAAACTTGTTTCTGCTGTCCCAACGGGCCCGGCACCAGGGTGAAATGACTAACTGGGCAAGTAAAAATTTCAAGGGTGTGATTTTATTTTTTCATAAATTAGAATAAAATTAACTAATTTACCAAGGCTTTATACCTGCGCTGCCGAGACAGAGTCAGCACAGGCAAATATGGCATTTCTTGAAGCAGTTAAGTCCATTTTTATCTATTTTTTTAAATAATAAGTACAACTTGACAAAGTAACTATTCAAAAGTCAGTTTATGAGCTTTAGGCTTTCATTAACGTTACAGATCAAACACAGACACACACGGCTGGGACTGTGTTCTCCCATTACGCGCTTCTGGTTTTAGACATTTCCGTCCAGTAATGGTTGAGCAGACACTTAAGAATAAAATATTCATAAGAAATTTAGCTAGTGCAGTAGCGTTAAGTTAACGTTATAAACTGCTAACGTTACACAAGTTACGTCTACAAGCCGCCTTGTCAAAAGACATGTAAACAATATGCGTTGCTAGGCCTCCGGCGGCCTACAGCACAGTAGGAGTTATTTTCTTCGCTCGCTCTGAATTGGGAGGTAGCTTTGTCAAGCTAAGTGTGTCCAGTGTTGGTTGGTTTTTCGGCGGAGCTGGTTTAGCATTAGCTTTACTGTCCTCGGCTAACGCTAACTCTGGATGGTGGCGTGTGAGATGAGCCCTCATGTTTGTGGTATTCCCTGAGTATTTCACTTGCATACAACACTACTTGCAAATCCCATGTCTCAGATCCATCTCAGTTGTCCCCTCCTTGTTAAAAAATCCCAAAAAGTCCAAACACTTGCATTTCTGATTTCTTTCTCTGATGCTGCCATGTTTATTTTATCTACATCCTCACACTGACAGTCACCCCGCTGGCGCTGACCTCACCAGAAAACAACACCGCCATCTGGTGGACTGAATAAGCAACAGATTTTATTATTCTACTACCAAAAAGTTAGATTCTCATGTGCAATTTGAATAATAAAAGATCGATACTTGGCATCTGTATATCGATACAGTATTGCCACGGGAAATATTGCGATACTACGCTGTACTGATTTTTTTCCCCCACCCCCTACAGCACAGTGGTATTTTCAAGGGGTGAAGTAATAGACTTCCGCAGATGGAATTACATTGTTGTCAGTAGTTGAAAGCCCCCATCCAAGGTAGAAACTAAGTAGAACTTGTAGCATAATAATAATAATAATAATAATAATAAATAATAATAATAATAATAATTGTGTTGTTGTGTTTGTACGTTTTATGGATGTATGATGTTGAAACAAGGGGGCAGAAAATACAGCTGAGGGGGCAAAGCCCCCCTTTCTCCCCCTCGTAACGCTAGGTGCGGGCCAAAAAAACAAAAAACAAGTTATTGCAGGTTTAGGTAAATTTGATGGGATATTTAAATAAGTGGAATTTATAGGTCATCCACAAGTGTTATGTTTCATCACTAATGATACATTTATTACTTTCAATAATAATGATCGCCTGCGGTCAAATGTCAATCAAAATACTATATAATAGTATAAATAATAAGTTTCACCACACGGTCCATTCAGTAACTCTTGGTCATATCACATGATCTTCAACAGGTGGAAGAGTTCCTCAGGTGTCATCTGAACTAAACTGGAAATTTGACCATCTACAATGGTCGACAGCAGCTGAGGAAGATCATGTCATATGATTGAAATCTCCAGAAAACGTACTGCATGTGGAAACTTTGGGTGACAAGAATGAACCTTGATCCTCAAATAAAACAAGATAACTAATTATTGCCAACGGGACTTGAGTGGTATATTATCATCTTTTTCAGTGTTCATATTTGTTCAACACGTGACTGCAAAGTCAATTCAATTCAAACATATTTATCACTAAAGGAAAATTCAATTTTGCAGTCAACCAGTCACATTGATGTGCATGTTCCCTCTTTTACACTTAACATAAGCGGATGTATTGCATGTGAGACAGCTAGTACAAGCTCTCATAGCATGTTATATTTTACTTTAACAACTTTGGAATTGGGGGTGGACATGAGAGGCCTGTATGAATTGAAAATAACCGAGAAGATAATCATTTAAGACCAGCCTGAAATTGGGTTGCTTGTGTGAGATTATCAGTAGGCAAATTGGGTTCAAGATCAACCTGATGATTTTTTAGCAGTTTAGTTTATTGAAGGACAAACTGATTCATATTAAGGGTAAAAATGTAGTGTGTAATGTTTTTTTTACTTAGAATTAAACACATTTGGTGATAAGTAAAAAAAAAAAATCTCACATTTTAAGTTTTTTTTTTTTTTTTTTTTTTTTAATCACTGACATCTCGATATTAGGTGTTCATACATACGAGTGTGTGTGTGTGGGTCTGTTTAGCGACAGACAGCAATAACAGACATGTGGGTCAGGGACGGGTGTGTTTTGGTTGTTGGGGTTACCCGGACAGCTACATTGTGTGTGTTCGGTCATGCAGGAAAGCTGAGGCCTTTGCAGGCAGAAAGGGGAAAGAGGTCATATATGTGTTTATATGTGGCACACAGCTCCACACAAACACGCGCAAACAACCACTGAATACTACAACAATACACACAATGAATGCTCTTAAAAGTGTTAATAAAGTGGAATACTAGGCTGTCAGAGAGTAAAAGTGAAAACTGATTTGTTTAGCTCTCCCAAAAATGAAAATGTCAGAGCTGTTGAAATGAAAACAAATATCACACTGCATCCATTCCATACAAATATACTGCCACATTCTAGTATTAAGAGAGTAAAACACACACATGCATATACAGCCTAGCTATCAGCCAGCTGCATTCATTCTTCATTGTTCTTTCTGTGCGATAATAACTTTCATGGCTAACAGTGGGGGCTGTTATTAATCCAAAATGTCATTTGGAATAGCATACACCCCGTCTCTTTATGAAAAACTAGTATATACTTTATGCCATTGGTATATTAAATGTCAGGTACTGTTCTCTGTAGAGCATCTTCCGTCTGGAATAGGCAACAAGATCAAAAGTAGAGGTTCAGTCAAAAAGTAACTCAAACTAAAACTGATTAACGTTTTGTTATTTTGACAATCAATTCAATAAAAAAAAAAAAAAATCCATAAAATGGTGCAATTATCTCAGGTGATTTGACTGATTTATACAACCTTTACTGTAATAGGTTGCTGCAACCTAGGGCTTTAATATAAAGATATTTTTGCCTGATATACTGTCATGGAGATGGGCAGCGCCTCATCCCAGTGCTTCGCAGCACTGCCAGTGGGTTTTATTTCAACGACAACGTTAACGTTACAGTACCTTGCGAAAGAATTAGGCCCCCTTGAACTTTTCAACCTTTTGACACATTTCAGGCTTCAAACATAAAGATATAATGATGAGGAGGGTGGGTACGCTCGTCTCGTTTTGTTTGAAAATACTTTGAACGCCAACAAGAAGTAACGTCACCCAACATCGCTTAGAGCACCTTTAACGTTATCTGGCTAATCGTCAGTTAGTGGCAGTAATGTGCAAAGAAGTGCAGTAATGCCTCAACAAAGGCAAGACAGAGGCAGACTGCTAGCAAGAAAATATAAATTAAGCATGGCAGGTTAAAATAAATAGGTTGTTAAATCAGTACCATTACAAAAACTACTCAAATAAGCATCGGTTAACTGGAGGGTTAATGGTTGGTTGAGTTTAGGCATTTAAAACGTATTTGTTTTAAAATATCTGGATGTACATTTATTGTTTGATGTGGACCCCGCCCCCAGGTGAACTAACTACTTCTTGGGAGCTAAATACAAAGTAAAAAGAGTGCACCGCAAAACATCCACACACACACACTCATTCAAATATCAGACAAACACCCACTCACAGACAGCATATGATAGCCAAGTTGTAATCCAGGATTAGTCAGATTATAATCTATACCTCTGCCTGTGTGTGTTAAACGATTAAAGCTAGGCAGGCCTATTTACCGTGAAGCAAAGACGATCAAATCAACGGGCTCATCCTGGAGTGACAGCTGCTAGAGATGGAGTGTGGAGAGGAGCAAATTATTTGTTCATCCGTTATAAATCTCTTGTTCTTTGATGCAAAACTGGTGTTTGCTCTTCTCAAAAAAAAAAAAAAAAAAAAAGGGGGGTGCGGAGGAGGAATGGGGACAGAAACGTAGGGGAAATGAAGAAAAACATGGTAGGGAAGAGTTTTCTGTGTGGCAACTGATAGAACCTGGATGGATGACAAAAACTTGTAATTAATAAACTCAAAGGATAATCAGAAGCCAGCATGCACACATACTTGGACATGCAGGCTTTGCTCGCTCACACACACACACTGACAGACACACACACACACGAGGAGCTGAGAATAAGTATAAAGTGAGGGAGCGCCTAATGAAGATTTTAAATGAGGAAATTCTGTAAAAATATGATAACACACCCTCCTCACAAATTGTGTCCCTCCCCTCTCCCTCCCTGCACTAATGCCAATACTTCTGCTCTCCATCCTCCTCTCTCTGTGTGTGTCCTGCGCACCATAAACACTGTTATTTTAATTAGGATTTGTACACTCCAACACTATTTTCTCTGCCTTATTTCCTCCAGAAATCTCTGTTTTAATAGTTATCAAACCATTCCAGGCCAAACTCATAATTACACTCTGTCCCAGGGGGAAATGTGAGGAAGTGTGCAGGCTTAGGGGTTTATCTTAACTTGTGAGGACTTATGAGGAAACATTACAGCACTCAATCTTTTCTGATTCTCATATAGAAAAAAGTAGATAAAGACCTACTGTGTCTAAAATGTCTAAAGACATTTATTTAGGGATAAGGACATATGGCTTGAAGTCAATTTTACAGGGTAAAATGTAAGATTGTGGAATGGGTAATGAATGAATGTGAGACAATGTTCTGAAAAGTATACCAAAACCTGTGTGTGTGTGAGAAGAGGTTTTCCTCTTTATAAATGCATTGTTTGGCTAAATCTTATTGGGAAGGTTTATGTTATTTACCTGTGGTAATTGGTTTTCCCAAATGGCAGTTTTCCTCATTACACCCACACACACCCACCCACCCACCCAGTAATGAAGGGTAAGACAACGAAGATGCCATTTCAGATAGCGGAGACACAAAGTCAACACACACCCACATCGACAAAGAGTATATATATATATATATATATGTGTGTGTGTGTGTGTGTGTGTGTGTGTGTTAGAGCCTGACCGATATATCGGCGGGCTGATATTATTGGCCAATATTAGGCATTTCCCTATAGGTATCAGCATTTATTAAATTAATATTTAAAGGGGCGATAGGTTATTTCACACTGTTCCTTAGGTCTCCTAATATGCTTATGCATCCCTGTGTTTTGGCCCTATTTGGAACAAGAGCTCTTCTTCCAAATATGGTATGCTCATGAATATTTAGATGAGCTGTGTGCTGATTGGTTGAGTGAACCACATACACATACATTAGGTATCAGCATTTCATTAAATTAACACTATTTAAATTGTTCGCCTGTTATTTTGTTATTTCACTTATGATCCTTTTTTATGGAGAAATCCTACGAAAATGATGGCTAATTGCATCCCTTTAGTTTTGGCCCTATTTGGAACAAGCATTTCTTCTTCCAAATATGGTATGCTCATGAATATTTTCTCCTAGATGAGCATGTGCTGATTGGTTGAGTGAACCAACTACAACAAACAGTTGGACTACATTTGTAATTAGCCATCGGTTCTCATAATTCGGCACATATTTAACCTCTACATAGTTGATTTTTCACATTAAATAGTCTGAATTAAGAAGTTTTGTTAATTAAATTCAAACAATTATGATGAACTTTTTAAAGTGACGAGAAATCAACTACAAAAATTGATGGCTAATTTCAAATTTAGTTAGGCTGGACGGTTGGACCCTGGGTGCATCGTTTAATAAAATATAATCAGGGCCTCATATCATTTGTAGTCTCCAGTTGTTTTAACTCAGAAAGCTGGGTGTGGGCGCCTGTTGCTGATTTTAATTAACAACAGACTGGAGATGATCAGTGATCTGATCAGATTTAGTCTCTCTGATTCTTAACGTCACTATCAGCCACACAACATGGTTCTGTCCAGAGTAAGTCTTTAAATCAGACAAATAGCAATTAAAATCCCTCCGATTAAAAAATAATAAAAGGTTTATATAAAAATAGCGTCATCATGTTGAGTCGATCCTGAACTCAGCTGTTAAATCAGCAGAGGCAGTTGGACAGCATTTGCTCTGGGTCCGCCTTCCCATCGGCTTTGCAGTCGGTAAAAACCAACTGCGCCGCCTTTCAAACTGCGGCCGCCTTGCTACATAGTTGATTTTTGCATGATTAAAGCAAGTAGTCTGACATTAACCGAATGTGAATTTAGTAATTAAATAAAAACAATTTCGTTCCTCGAGACAAACCTAATGTATGCCATTTCTGAGATCTGCATGGCCTAAATTCAGAAGACCAACCTGACCTCAGATCAGTGGTGTAGCCTATGTAAATGTTGGGGCTTGACAAACACTAGAGACCAGAGCCATATAAGAAGGAGCAACATAGTTGACGTCAACTATTAGCTTTGTTGAGATTTGCCTGTTTGCAGCAGCAGTTTCAAATTGTGAGATTTGCAGGACAGAGGTGTCAATGGGATTTTGAGGTTGTATATATGTCCTATTTACCCACCAAACTGTCGTTATTCAACTATGACATGGTAAACTCGGTTTTGCATACCATCACCCCTGTAAAAAATAAAAACAGACGGTCAATCATGCTATGAGTGTTGGCGTTGCATCCTCCCTGTTGGCAACACTGATTCTTTTTATTTTTATTGTATTTCTGTTTAAAAGGACTTTCATATCTTAAGTTTGTATTTTTATACATTTTATTTATCAGAACTTTAATATATTTTGATGTTCCTCTGTTCTGTTGTGACAAAACAAATTATATAATTTTAGTGAGAACTCATAAATAACTACAAATAACTAAGGCTAGGGAAATCTGTTTCGTTACGCGTTTCTGGATTTAGATATATTGGAATATTGGATTTTTAAATAACCAAATATTCGTATCGGTCTTGAAAGTCTTTTATCTGTGGGGCTTTAATGTGTGTGTGTGTGCGCCGAGCAGTGTTTGTGTAAGTGATGATCTCAGGGTAGAAAAGCATAGTGAGAACTAATCAAAACACACAGGCTCACCCACAGTGTCACAAATACATCCATTAGGCAAAAATCCTGATGTCTTTGCTTTGTGCTCAACATGATCTCAAACGAAAATAACTGATGGAAAACTAGAAGAAAATGTTTTTTGTGTTTTTGAGGAACCAGCTGTTCCATTTCTCACTCTCCGAGGTGAAAATAAAACTATCATTTGCCCATCTCACCTTCTGTCTCTGCCTCATGTGTCTTTTCACCTACTTACAGTGAGGACAATAAGTATTTAAACACCCCGCTATTTTTGCAAGTTCTCCCACTTAGAAATCATGGAGGGGTCTGAAATTGTCATCGTAGGTGCATGTCCACTGTGAGAGACATAATCTACAAAAAAAAATCCTGAAATCACAATGCATGATTTTTTTATATGATTTATATGATTATTTGTATGATACAGCTGCAAATAAGTATTTGAACACCTGTCTATCAGCTACGATTCTGACCCTCAAAGACCTGTTAGACTGCTTCAAAATGTCCACCTCCACTCCATTTATTATCCTAAATTAGATGCACCTGTTTGAGGTCGTTAGCTGCATAAAGACACCTGTCCACCCCATACAATCAGTAAGAATCCGACTACTAACATGGCCAAGACCAAAGAGCTGTTCAAAGACACTAGAGACAAAATTGTACACCTCCACAAGGCTGGAAAGGGCTACGGGGAAATTGCCAAGCAGCTTGGTGAAAAAAGGTCCACTGTTGGAGCAATCATTAGAAAATGGAAGAAGCTAAACATGACTTTCAATCTCCCTCGGACTAGGGCTCCATGCAAGATCTCACCTCATGGGGTCTCAATGATCCTAAGAAAGGTGAGAAATCAGCCCAGAACTACATGGGAAGAGCTGGTCAATGACCTGAAAAGAGCTGGGACCACGGTTTTCAAGGTTACTGTAGGTAATACATTAAGACGTCATGGTTTGAAATCATGCATGGCACAGAAGGTTCCCCTGCTTAAACCAGCACACGTCAAGGCCCTTAAGTTTGCCAATGACCATTTGGATGATCCAGACGAGTCATGGGAGAAAGTCATGTGGTCAGATGAGACCAAAACAGAACTTTTTGGTCATAATTCCACTAACCGTGTTTGGAGGAAGAAGAATGGTGAGTACCATCCCAAGAACACCATCCCTACTGTGAAGCATGGCGTGGTAGCATCATGCTTTGGGGGTGTTTTTCTGCACATGGGACAGGGCGACTGCACTGTATTAAGGAGAGGATGACCGGGGCCATGTATTGCGAGATTTTGGGGAACAACCTCCATTCCTCAGTTAAAGCATTGAAGATGGGTCGAGGCTGGGTCTTCCAACATGACAATGACCCAAAGCACACAGCCAGGCTAACCAAGGAGTGGCTCTGTAAGAAGCATATCAAGGTTCTGGCGTGGCCTAGCCAGTCTCCAGATCTAAACCCAATAGAGAATCTTTGGAGGGAGCTCAAACTCCGTGTTTCTCAGCAAAAGCCCAGAAACCTGACTGATCTAGAGAAGATCTGTGTGGAGGAGTGGGCCACAATCCCTTCTGCAGTGTGTGCAAACCTGGTGAAAAATTACAGGAAACATTTGACCTCTGTAATTGCAAACAAAAGCTACTGTACCAAATATTAACATTAATTTTCTCAGGTGTTCAAATACTTATTTGCAGCTGTATCATATAAATAAATAGTTAAAAAATCATGCATTGTGATTTCTGGATGTTTTTTTTTTAGATTATGTCTCTCACAGTTGACATGCACCTACGATGACAATTTCAGACCCCTCCATGATTTCTAAGTGGGAAAACTTGCAAAATAGCAGGGTGTTCAAATACTTATTTTCCTCACTGTATCACCTCTTTATGTATCCGTCTGTGATCCCCGTTCTCCTACACTTCACTCAATGTTAACTCATAGTGCGGCGACATGAAGATTACAAAAATAACATTCTTTAATTATCTGTTTTAGCCAAGAAATTCTGAGAAATTTGGTCAGGTTAAACAAGCCTTTTCAAAAAACATTTTCAAGTAAAACACAGAGCAAAACTTGGAATTTGTCAAGGCAAATTGTTAGATTTAGAAATCACTTCAGGACATCCTCTGTCCAACTCTTCTGTTCAGAGTGTTAGCAGCAGCAGCAACTTTTCTGTTAGCTATTCCTTTAAAATTTACCATATTGTAAGACTGAAATGTGACTGAAATCTAGGTTCAAATATACCATTACCTTACACTCAAGTAACAGAAATACTCCAACAGCTAAATATCTTAAACTCTGGTAAATATAGCTAGTGCAACCCTGCATTAAATGTGTGCACACAACACTCAAAAATATATGGGCTCACACTTTAGCTGAGTAAACAAAACCAAAAAGCCGGCAATACAATACAAGCAATACTTTGGGACACAAATATGAAAACCGCTCCTTGTAACCAGTCAACAGGACTAATATAACATTAGGCAACTCACCCACTAACATTCCTGGATCCTTTACAAGTAGTTCCAGCAGTTGAGGAGGGAAGTCCGTACTGGCAATACAGCAGCTAGCAAAGCATTAGCACCACTGCTAGCACAGCATTAGCACTCCAACATCCGAAACGGCTACATTAGCTAATTTAGGCTGTTAGATTAGCTGTTATTTTATCTGAGAAATCTCGACACAAAACTCTAAACAGTCTGAAAAAACTGTTGTTCAATTTAAAATAGCGGCGCCTGCAACTAACAGCGTCAACAATTCTTATTACTCTTTTCCCCAGGCTAGTTAACTTGTAACCCTCCATGCTGTCACCTTCTTCCCACCGAGGATGGCGAGCGAGTAGCCCTCATACCCGATGACTGTATGCTCACCCCGCATTTCTCTTGCCCGCCCCCAGCCAATCAGTAACTAAAGAACTTGACGTTGCGTCTAAATCTGACCAATCAAAAGTAATTTAAAAAAGAACGTAAAACAGCAATTTTTGGTGCAATTAGATGTAGGCTACCATTCATACAAACTAGCCTACTTAAACTGCATTTAGAACCATCAGTAAATTACAATACACTAACTGTAAACAGTTACATGAAGTACATGCATAGCCATTTAAACCACTTAATTACAGCTCAAATAACTATATAAATAAGAATAGTAATTACTAGGGGACACTAAAATAACCAAGGGGGTTACAAGACATTTTGACTTACACAGCAGTAAAAGCACATGCGAAACACATTTTGATAATAATGGCTAAGCTCCATCAAGGGTCCCAGTAAGCAAAGCCAGTGGGTTAGTACTGTATGCACAATATCAGGCAGGACCCTTGAACTAGCTCCGCTAAATATAATGTAGTTTCATCAATTACACCTTAGCTTCTCTTGCTATGACATGGCTAAATGTTTGCTGTGAAAAAAAGGTCTATAACAGGGATCTGGAATTTAAACACATGAATGAAATGCAAACAACATTAATGGTAGGCCTACTGGTTATACCTGTGTTTGACCAGTTTTAAAAGCCTGATGTGAAATAGGTCTATATGGGCTTTAGTGCATTAAACAAAGATTTTTTTTAAGACTATTTTTGGGTTAGTGAGTTTTCCATGGGTGAGTTGGGACTTTAAATCTAGCCCTATTTTTTTTAAAGTCTTTGCTTTCACTTGTTGTCCTCTATCTCCCACTGGTGTGTACCATCCTTGGGAGTAGAGAAAATGAGGCTTTTCTGCTTTCCTTAGCACCTTTTTAAAGTTCAAGCCTTTAATCAATCCCCTCCATCCAGTCTTTTCTTTCATGGACTCCCTAATGGTGGAAGAACTATCCTCTCCCACCAGTTAGAGCTGCAAAGTGACTATCCATTTGCATTAATAGTAATTTCCTAAGTAACACTTGAACTCACCATCTCCCCACCGAATCACATTTTCTTTGTTTTCCTTTTTCATATTCTTTAACAAATCCTCCATGTTTCTTATCTGAGCACGTTACCCTTTACATGACTGCTGTAGAGCTGCAAAGAAAATGTCATGGTAACAGTACAAGGCTCTATCCGGCCCGTCAGACGCCGCCTACCAAGAGCGTGGGTCGGTCCGAGGTTTCTTCCTAAAAGGGAGTTTTTCCTCACCACTGTCGCACTGTTGCTTGCTCTGGAGGAAACTACTAGAACTGTAGGGTCCTTGTAAATTAAAGAGTGTGATCTAGACCTACTCTATCTGTAAAGTGTCTCGAGATAACTCTTATTATGAATTGATGCTATAAATAAAATTGAATTGAAAAAATAGAATATCCTTGTTGCATTCCTTATTTTAACTTTCTTTTTATTTCAGTCATACAGGAACTGAAGCTCAGTCTACTGTTCCATCCAGACTAATTCACTCTGAATAGTGCCAGCTTAATGCCTCAAGTGTAAAATGGAAAATGCTGGCCTGCAGGCAGGGAAAAACTGGTGGGTGGTGAATACAGTGTTTATTTACATGTTTTAATGTGAGGAGCCAGCCAGAGCCATGGCTCCACTCTGAGCAATCAATGGATACACATCTGGAAAGGTATTCAAAGTGTGGTTTGGATATTTAGATCTATAGGAGTCATGTATATTATGTTGGTTTATGGTTTATAGTTTCCACCTATTACGTAACATAGGACGTCATGGGGGTTGGCTGACAGTAATCAGTCTATTTATACACCTGTGCACCTGCATGACAGAGGCTAAAGAGGGGGTGAGTTTGGGTTTTTGCATTTTCATTTTCAAGTTTTATCGCAGTTTCATTGCAACATCACATCACAAGTTTCTCTACACACTATGTTGTAGTATTTTTCAGGCAACAGAATTTTTTTTTCTGACTTTCAAATGAACAATTAATCTTTGAAAGCATATCTCGGAGTGGACCTGAAGTATTCAAACAGCGCGTTATACTGGTAATTGTTCACTGACCCAGCCTCTCGGGGGCTTATGGAGGTTGCAAAGAAGTTGAATGAGTAGTCACTGCCTAAAATTAAACCATATATGAATCAAATTACATCTGCAACTAAATATTATTTTTATTATTGATTCTTCCACTTTGCAAATTCATCAATTAATCATTTAATTTAAAAAAATGCAATGTCATAGCGCCAAAGGGACGTCTGTCGTCTGTCAAAGGGACATCTTCATGTTGCTTGATTTGCCCAACCAACAGTCCAAGACCCAAAGAGTTCAGTTTACAGTGGAATAAAACAGACATCCTCACATTTGAGAAACTGAAGTGAATGAATGTTTGGTATTTTTTCTTGATAAATAACTTTAACATTAAAAATATTTTCAAAAAAGGTGAATTTTCTCTCGCCTGACTAACCAATTCATAGAGTAATCATTTCAGCACTGAATCAAACTTCTCCCACTCTGTTTGACATCATGACATTAGACATCTAAAGTTTTTTCCTAGTGGGTATGGGGACAGGATAACTCAGTTTTATTACAATTTCGGACTTCATGTTGTAGTTTTGCCCACTTTTGACTCTCCAAACTAATTGCTGAGATTTGGGAACACATTAACATTTCTACCACAAAGTTGGACGGGACAAGAAACACAACGAAAGTCTTCCAAATCACGTAACAAAATAAGTCATCCCATTTCAAAGTGACCAAAATGAGCATTTTTTGACATGGTGCCCATAACAGAAAAACAACATGGTTTGTCATTAATGTCCACAACAGATCTGCTACAGTTTCCTTTATTGTTCTTTTCAGGCAATAAAACAACTTGGTTGAAAGAAAACAATATTAAGCTTAAAGGTAGAAAATATGACCAATCCTCCACTCTGCAACAACATGAGGTTACTTCTGCCTGTTGGACAGAAACACGACTCCAAATTAATTCTAATTTTTTTTCTGTAACATTGTAACACCGATGTGTTGATAAGCAACTCTTTGCTAACAAGTAAATAATGAAAAAGTTGATGATATGACAATTTTTCTGCTGACACCAAGTGGCCCAAATATTCAATTATTACAGGGTTGATCTTTTCTTTGTTTCTTTCCGCCATGAAAGGCAAAGCATCTAATTTGACAGCTAGTCTACTTCTATTGATATTGGTGTGTAATCCAATTCTGTTCTCTCTGTTTCACAGTTTGCTCCCAGTAAAGACTACAAAGGCCAATACTTTGTCTTCAACCTTTATTGGAAATGTGCTTAGCTCTCTGCATAGCTCTGCACCTTCATGTGTAGTGAGGGCAGAAGAATATGTGCACCAGATATATAGGTAATATACATTTCCTCAGTCAGTAAAGCCGCCTGCTGCAGTCCAAAACAAGTAAAGTAAAACCCAAACAGTAAAGTTGTGGGTGGAAAAACTAAAATAAAAAAACTATGTGCTATGTAATGGACATTTGATCTATTTTTTAAAAAACAGTGTTGATTAAAACCTCTTTAACTTGATGTATGCAGTGATATTTTTACTGATATTTTTACTTTGAAAATAAGACCCAGGCTGTAATAAACCAAAATTGTCCTTTAACATTGCAAAAGCAGTCAAATTCAAATCCTCTAAACCGACTGCCACTCAGCCCACTGGGTCTCATTTTTTTGACATGCAGTGAGCAGCTCTGCCATTAGAGAGGGAAGAAAAGAAGCATGTTGCACTGACTGGAGTGTTGGCCTGTCAATCATCGCCAACAGCTGCATTTGGCATTTCAGTCAGGTACAAAAGGTGCATTTGGTGCCAAAATATCTCAAGTCAGACAGGTATCCAGACACTTGCCTGAATAACAGTATTTTATCAGACTAAAGTGGGAATAACAGGGAAGAGGACGAGGGGGGGCAGGTAAACAGTATCAGGATGGATCTGCATCTGTGTTGTTACGACTTTTAAGACCGCAGCATACGTACATCTTCAAGGTTCTCCTCCACCATCTGTTCTCCTGCTGAAGTGACTACTGCCTTCTTCTCTCTCTCTCACACACACACACACACACACACACACAGTCTCACTACCCAACAAGCCCTTCCAGATTCATTAGCATATAAATAACTCACAAACACAAAAACACACACCAAGGCAATGGTGCCATCACACAGATGCCTCTTCCAGTAGTGTTAAGAGGTGAATGTAGAATATCAGTGTTTATAGGCAGACTCTGGTGGTGACCATTAGTGTGTGTGTGTGTGTGTGTGTGTGTGTGTGTGTGTGTTTGTGTGTGTGTGTGTGTGTGTGTGTGTGTGTATGTGTATGTGTGTGTGTGTGTGTGTGTGTGTGTGTGTGTGTGTGTGTTGTTCCAAGCCTGATAAAAAGGCTTTTAGGCTAATTATATGTTGCCATCTAGATGAATTTTAATCTTGTGCTTACATCTCTCTCTCTCTCTCTCTCTCTCTCTCTCTCTCTCTCTCTCATACACGTAAATATTATGCATACACACTGGACTGGTTCAACAAACTACCACTGCCGTTGGATTTTTAAATTAGGAGGTCATTTTAATAGAATAACTTGTTCTTCTGTATGTATGGGTGTATGGTGTCACGTCTTTCACAACACTATGACGGAGTCAATAAAGAACATGATGTTGTGAGCGTGACATACACAGCCTCCTCTTGGTAAGTTGCTGATACCTTGCATCCTGACCGTGCTAAGGGGTTAAAAGTAGAGATTTCTTCAGAAGGAGCGGCTTGTTGTTTTTCTTTTCTTATTTAACAGCGCCCTCTATCGAGAGAAAGGTAAAACTGCAACACAACACGATTTTTGATTTGACATAAAACGTGCTCTGAATTCAAAGATACAAAGTTAAATCAAGTCAATTTCATTTATTTAGAAGCTTTTTTAACATTTGCCCTAGAGGGCTTTACAACACAGATCCCCTCGATTTGATGAGGAAAAACTCACAAAACACACAAAAAATCTTTAACAGGAGAAAAAAAGAAACCACATGATCACAAACAGAGGAGGAATTTATCTTCAGAAAATTAAAGCAAAATGCGTTTGGAGTGAAGATCAGAGAAAAATGTTGAGCAACAAAATGTCCCACAGAGACCTTGAAAGAGGACTGGCAAAACACTAAATAGTTAATTTTGTGTGACTGTCATATTTGCTAAATAAAATTATCTTTTGATGACACAAGATTTCTGTTTTGTGTGGAGTTATTTGAACCTGGGCTCACTTCAAATCTGTGAATTAATTCCACATTCAATGTAATAATTTTGTGCTTCAGGTTTAATGATTAACATTTTTTCTGTTTTGTTTTTGCATTCCAAGAATACATTAACACATTCTTGATTTTTCGGCTTCTGCTTCCTCATAATTTACCAGTTAAAGCACAAATGCATGAATCTTTTTTGCTATTCAAATAATTCAGTCATTTCTGAAATATCTTCCACAATGTGCCTTAAGAAAACACTTTCAAAAAACATTCAATTCCGATCTCAATAAGACTGAAAGGAGTTGTGAACTGAATATAAACTCTCAGAGATTCAGTAAGTGTGTGACAGTTTGCTGCACACAGGGGTCAGAGTTCTTATATCATGTCACAGTAAAAAAATAGAATGATGCCTGAATTCCATTTAGCAGCTATTGGTGTCAAATTAGGGGTTTTAAAGGATGGAAACTGATGTGGGGGCATCATTTCCCATTTGTTTGACAAAAGTATCCATTTTCAGAAGAAGAAAATGTTTACATTGGATTTATACTTGCCAAAAGGAATTTGTAAAAATAAAAAAATCTGAATAGGTCTATATCAGAAACAACTTTTCCAGAAATGTATCCTCCAATGTAATGCTGTCGTCTTTAATTAACGCAGGCTTTATTAGTAAAGCTAATAGAACTAGATGTTTCAATCCCTTTAGTAGGAAACTCTTGACAATAGCGTTCGGTATGGAGTGGGGAAACGGAGGGTAGCCTAAGGCATATCATTAGGGTCATCAGATGGGCACCCTGCTTCATCGACGTTACGCTGATTGAAGCCTGCGACGTCAGTGTACCCAGCGTCCCAGGTACACCCCTCCATGCCATAGGCTACCCTTCATTTCCCTTATGAACTCTACATGTCAGGGGCGTCCTTCTTCCCGAGACAGGACTAAGCCTGACCGCCTTTCATCTGTGTCTGCCTTGCTGCCCATTTGGGGTCCTTACGCTTAATCCAGAGCCAGCTACTGCTTTTTTCAGCAGCTCTTGACCCTGACTTGATGGCCTGTTGAAGAGATCGACCCTTCACCCCTATTATTCTCAGCAAACTGGGGGTAGATGTGGCAACAAATCCCCTGCAACCAACATATACTGGGAAGGTGCTGGTCTTCTTTATTAGATTGTATAAAAATCTGTTAAAGCAATATTGCGTAATTTCTGTCTCCCCCATTAGGAATTCTAAGTAATGACAACAAAACTGTCGGCACCTCCACATGGTACAAGCCAATCCGGCCTCACGCCAGTTCGTGGAATTGTGACGTTATTTTTGATTCATTAATTTGTGTACATGTCACGATTTTCCAACGTGACCATTTCACAAACTGCCATGACACTGGGCTGCTCTGGGGACGCAACAATGGGGAAATGAAACGCCAAACGGTGCCCACAACAACGGGACGGTTGTGGTTAGGAAAGAAAGACGGGGAAAGGTATTGCAATACGTGGGACACGATCTCCAGTCTCCGGGGTGAAAGTGTAACGGACGTTGGTTAATATAAAAAAATGTCGTACTAAAGCTTTAATATGCCCTAGTTTGGGGAATTTTACAACGTTTTCATAGGCTACTTTGTCATCAATTTGCTGTTGTGGGTGTAATAGTAGCCTAATACTGAAAAGAAAATCATTGCGAAAGGAAGGGCAAAGCCCGTGGAATATTCAACATATTCAGGGCAATGTTGCACCAAAAAACCATCTGTACTCATTTTAATGGCTGAATAATTTATATTCAGAGATTGTGTTCCTTCTAACACTGATGACATCTGCCTTAGTAATAATTGATCTGTTGGGATGTAATTGTTCCTTTACTTCTCAGGCAAAATAAATATTTAACATGAAATTACTAAATTGAGATGTTTTGCAAAAGAAAAGGTCTAATGTGCTGATGTTTAAGTAGTGTTTAGATGAGACCATGCCAATTATAATTAAAAGTGACAAAAATTAAGTAAAATTTCAACAAAAACTGAAAACACATGTACCGATTTCCTATGATGTTAGAGGAACTGAAATGCAAATGTATTAGCATTGCTCAGCATCAACTCCAAATAGGTTCTATCTGGTGAATCTCACTGCACACAACTTTCTACCTCTGTGTCTGCTGCAGCTGGCCGGCTTCTACAGGGTCCACTTCCTTTGGCTCACCGTCTTGGTAACAGCAGATAGTTGGTGGAAGTCAGGAGCCTGCTGGAGTATTTGTGGTCTGTGGACCCAACTGGTGTTTGTGAGGCAGATTATTCTTGCAGTGAAAATGGCCCTGAAAACAGCCTGGATCCATTAAATCACAAACCCTGGATCTTATAGCTGATGAGTTTCTCTGTGCAAGAAGGTTGTCAAGCAGAGGACATGTTGCCTTGGCTGAGTGAGAAGCTTATGTTTCCCAGGGACACGGGCGGGCATGGATACTCTGGCTATCTGGCTGTTTGACAGAGAAGAAGACAAAGTGTTGATAAAAGGAGACACTGGTTGAGGAACCATCAAGGCGAGAAACCAACTTTCAGATTAAGCCAACCGTGTAACTCTTTGACGTTTGTAAGTTTCACTGCGTAGCACTCATTTTTTTGCAATGCCTTGTCCACATTCAGTGGACTGAAAACAAGTCCACACAGATTTTTACTTTTTTCCACACAGAACTTTTATGAAAATGCAAAAGTGAGATATTCCTCAAATTGAAACCATATCTATGAAGTGCATTTGTCTGACATAATGTGTGATTTCATGGACAGATAAACAAACAAAAAACAATTTACAGCTAGCCTCCAACAAACTGCAGACCATGGCTGAGGTAAAAGCTAATAAAACATTTGATCACACTAATTCAACCAAAACATCCTAAGGATTTCAAGATGAATCTGAGCAAGATTTAGAGGTTCACAGCTTGGAAATATATAATAATGAGGTGCTTTTTATAACTAAATTCCTTTAAGGTGATAAATACAGCACTGTACATTTTCTTTAATCCAATCAAGGGTGTTCCAGTTGTGGTAAAATATGACTACTAAAAGAACAACATTCATTCTGCCATCTAGACTTGCCAATTTTCTTTCTTAGTGGATGTTAGAGTGAACATTTTGTCTTTGACCCAACCTGCTTCAACAAGCTGTCGGCTGCAGCAGTTTTACACCACTGACAGATACATCACACCAGATACTCATTTAATAGTTATTTGCATAAAGGAACTTAATATAAGAACAATTTTGCATACATTTGCACCGAATAACACAACTCTTAAATGTAAAATATGACAATGATTGGGGGGCTGAACCTTTAAAAAGCAAAACCTTTTACATAGTATTTGGTAAGGGGAAAACCAAACCATAGTGTTGACCTTTGACCATTACTGTTACCTAAGTAGAGACACTATCAAATTATCTTGTTGTGAATTTTATGAATGGTTGTCTAAGCAACCTAAATGTTGTGTTGGCATTTGTACTTGTTTGTTGGTGCACTGTCTTTATTTTGTTTGTATTATATGGGATAATTTGAGTAATGTATTGATACTATTGATAGTTTTGTGTTATTGATTTGGTTGTGTTGTACTACAATCAAGCAGCTGTGTTTTATTCATGTTTAAATCAGTCATTTGGACCTTGTTTTCATGATTGTATTTAGGTTTTATTTGGACCCTTTTTTGAATGTGTGTATACACCACGAAGATTAGCAGCTGCTAATGGGGATCTAATGAAGGCTAAACACGCAGACAAAAAGTAAAATTCCATACACTTTACTCGCTCCTTCTCCTCTTTGTTTGAAGCCAACTATAGCCCTCAAGTTCATCAAATGAAGGCTGGCTATGATAGATGGTGCAGTTTACCACTTACCATGGCAGGGAAAGCACATTCAGTGAAGATGACAATAGTTTTACCCAGATTTTACCCAAGTAATTTTTAAGTTGGTCAACCAATCTATAACCTCATTTATTTGGGGGAATAAGGTTCCAAGGATTAATACGGCCATTCTCCAAAGAGATTGCAAGGTGGGCGGATTAGGCCTTCCATGTTTTATCCATTACTATTGGGCATCCAGTATACAAAGGATATTATTTAGGCTCCATCGATCAGTTACAAACTGGTGTCTACTTGAGGCACAGTTTTGTGGCTCCACATCTCTCCTAGCTTTAGTGTATTCCACCCTGCCAGTAAAGCTCTTATATCCAATCCTGTTGCATTGCCCACTCTCAAAATTTTCAATAAATTTTGTTGTCATTATAAGCTAACACCAGCGTCAGTTCTGGGCCCTATTTATAAGAACCATCTTTTCCCTTCTTCTACACTTGATTCAACATTTAGACAATGGAGTTTGAGTGGTCTCAAACCCATTAAAGATCTACTGTATATACAAATGACATATTTGACAGTTTTGATAATCTGTGTAGACGATATAACCTTCCTCGTTGATGTCGGGGTTGAGATCAGGAAATGATGATGTAGACTTCAAAGATGACGAGTCCAAAGATTTCCGATCATTTGCAGCTGTATTCAAACAGTGAACAAACTGTACACACACGGAAATGTGACCAATGAACATCAGAATAACTGTGTTTTTTATAGTCTTCTTGTCCTGCACCGGTCAGTTGATCTATATCTGTTAGACAGGGTTACCTTTGAAACAACTCCTTATTTGTGAGACACTTCTACTAGTTTTACACATTCCGATCTATTCCTGCACCCTAGGGCCACTTCATGCTGACTGCCCTGAAAGGCTCCCTGAGAATAGTTAAATACATTGAACACTTAAATATAAACCTATCACTCATAGTTTGTTTTTTAGGTATCAACAGGTTTGTCACTTTGTTAAGAATCAATTTTTTCCTTCACCTGATCTCCCAGCCATCACAGTGTTGGACAAACTTACTGTCTCCTCTGTGAATAAAGGACTAATCTCTACTGTATGCTCAGCTGATGTCTCTTGGAGATCAAAGCCTAAACAAATTTAAAAGCATATGGGAGGATAGGTTTTGTATTTACCTGCCTGAGGAATATTGGGAAACTGGCACTGAAAAGAGTTAGATTGGGGCTTATACAGTTTAAGGTTTTACATAGGGTGCATTTAAACAAGGCAAGGCTTGCCAACATATACCCCGGGGACGGACGCTAGCTGCAATAATTGTTGTTTTTCTCCAGCCAACCTAGTGCATTCTTTCTGGTCCTGCCCCCAACTCTCAGACTACTGGCCAATAGTTTTTTAAAACAATAAGCAAGGTTCTTGGAGTGATGCTGGAGTGCTGTACACTTATAGCAATATTTGGTGTGGATGAAGAAATCCTGAGTTTAAATGCAAACCAGTCGGACATCATTGCATTCACATCACTTTTGGCCCATAGGCGAATTTTGTTAGTTTGGAAATCAACTTTTTAAAGCTAAAGATGATCAAATTTACACTGAGAGGGTGTGTGGAAAGGTTCTACTTCAAGTGGGAACTGTTTTTGTTGTATTTTGAAAGTCTTCAGAGTGAGGGTCTCTAATTGTAACTGAGACAGACTTTCCACTGTTTATTTTTTATAAACCATTCTTTTTTATATTTATTTGTCTCTCTCTTTTTCTGTTGGTATTTGACCACCTCACGGAATGGTTGACACATTAAATAATTGCTAAATTTGAACCACCTAATATGTTGTAGACATATGTGGGACTATGCTTTGACAGGATATTGATGCATAGCTGTGAGAATGTACATTCATAACAGAATTTGGTTTTGTGTGAACATACCAGCTGCCAAGAGGTGTATGGGGAGGGTAATTTTGTTCCTGTTTACAACAAAAAAGACAAACTGGAGGAAATTGTACTGTTGGATGTAACCTGTATTGTGCAATTCCTTCAATACATTATTTAAAAAAATAGACAAAAGTTATATTTCACCTCCACTCCTCTGATCAGAGAGAAAAGGTTGTATAGGCCATCTATAGGCGCTTACAAGGCGTCCCAGAGTGTCATTCGCTCTGTATTGTGTCCACGGGCGTCCCCTGGCGGGGATCCCCGGTAGAGCACCGGCGCCCTCAGCAGTCTGACCGCCCCACCGCCGCCCGTATGAGCTGCTCTGACTCCGCTACCCAAGTTCACAAACCGCTGCGAGTGAATAGAGAGTGTGGATAGGCTGTCCCCCCCGTGGATGTGTGTGTCTTCTTAATGTTTGGCTTCGAATGAGCATACAGATTTCTGATCTACCATAGATCTTTTTTCAGTCCAGGACGGACTCAGACTTTTAGACTACACAATTTTCGGAACATTTCCCGGCTGTGTTTCTTCTCTATCCGGATAGATTTTTGTTGATGGCGTGGTCTAACCAAGATGGACACGGGTTGTCTGCCGGCTGGAGACTAGATAACGGTTTCACCTTTTAAATCTAAATGTAGGCCTATACTATATTTCATTATCCGCTGTAACCTTATTATTTATCAGGTTGGATGTGAAAGGACTGGGTTATTTCCACCCCAGAGGTCACATCCTATAATGAACATTTTCCCACTGAAGTTTCGGTGAACTTTTCCCACGACTCGCCATGTCGGGAGTGGTCCGCACCCTGAGCCGCTGCCTGCTCCCGGCGGAGGCCAGCCGGGACCCGGGGAGCAGCAAGGAGGGGAGCCGGGAGAGGGATGCGGCGCAGGAGCGGGAGGCGCGGCGCAGGAGCCGGGAGATAGACGCGATGCTCGCCCGGGAGAGGAGAGCCGTTCGCCGGCTGGTGAAGATTCTCCTGCTCGGGGCCGGGGAGAGCGGAAAGTCCACATTCCTCAAACAGATGCGCATCATAAACGGACAACAGTTTGATAAAAAAGCACTACTGGATTTCCGGGACACTATCTATGAGAATATACTGAAGGTAAGACTAGAAAATAAATAGCTCGGGGCCTTCAGGAAAACTTTACAGCCCCATGTCCATAGTTTAAACCACCACATTTATAATTGGTGTTGTCATCTCCTACGTTTGTCTTTTTAGTTTAAAAAGTATAGATTATTTTGTTTGTTGAGAGCTCTGCTTAAGAAGCCTATAAAACCTGTCAAACCATGTTAAATAAGTAGAGTTAAACCCAAGGATGTGTGAGAAAATGACATTAGGAGACCAGAGCTGGAATATTCTTCGATTATTCAGTCTTTAGAGAGATACTGACTAGAGTTGAAGCGATTAATGAGGAATTCATCGTCCTTTTTTCAAATAAACATCACCAAAACAATCACTTGCACCATCTTCTCAAAAATAAGATGTTGTGCTTTTCCTAATCATTATGATGGGAAACTGAATGCATTTTATATTTGGACTTAAGCAGCAGTGGCTCTGGGACATTGTTTTGTTAGATATTTGTATTGAAAAGTATGGCACAATGAAAAATACACAACATTGAGGTAGAGATAACACAATTAAAGAGAAGGAGCAAAAAAAAAGTAATTGTGAAGTATTGACTGTGTATCTTCAGAGGTAAAAAAAAAAAAGGAGCCATACCGTTTTCCTTTTTTACCGTACAATATGTAAACTAAACATACAAATACACAAAGCAAACAAAATACAAAGTTCAAACATTCAGGCATTCACAAATACACACCAACAGAAAATAAATAAATAAAATAAAATTAATAAATAACAATAAGAGGGGGAGGGGGTGTTCCATCAATCAGAGGGTAAAGAAGGAAGAGATTTAAAGAAAGTTAAAAAGGGCTGCCGCTTACTGTAAAACTTGTTGGAATCACCTCTCAGAAAATATTTAATCTTTTCTAATTTCAGAAAAAACACAACATCCCTTAGCCATTAAGCACTGGAAGGGGCTTTTGTAGATTTCCAGTGAAGAAGGAGATGTTGTCTCACCAGTAAAGATGTGAAAGCAAAGATGGGGAGAGACTGTTACAGTCATCACAAGTATTTCAGAGATAAAATCAAATTACTTCTGCCAGAAGGAAAACTAATGGGCAAGAATAAAACATATGGGTTGGCTCTGGGACTTTTTGATGGACATTTACTATTTCTGACATTTTATAGACCAAACGATTGTTGATCAATCAAGAAAATAATCAGCAGGTTAATCAGTGGTAGAAATAATCCATATTTGCAGCCCTAATATTGACATTTTCATCCCACAGTTGAGGCTCACACACACATGCACACATACTTGCAAACACTCAGAGGTTTTTGGCCAGGTTGGATCAGTGGTAGAACAGGCGCACATGTAATGAGAGGTTTGTGCCTCGATGCAGAGGTCTGGGGTTTGAGTCCGACCTGTGATTTCCTACATGTCTTCCCCCTCTCTTTCACCTAACTGCCCTGTCAAAAGGTGGAAAAGCCCCAAAAATAATCTTTAAACAAACACTCAGAGGTTTGTTGACATAGTGCATATTTTTATCCTGAAGTGTGTGTGTGTGTGTGTGTGTGTGTGTGCGCTGTCCCTTTGTTTGCTGTCATGGCTGGGCCTCCTTCACCAGCTAACAATACCAGACTATTCCTGAGGGATGAGCACATCCGCCCTGAGTGCCACACAGCCTAGACAAGGATGATAAGAGCCAGTTTCTTCCACACAGCTGAGGCGGTATACAATACCCTCTCCTGAATACCAGCATACAGTGACAGTGGTGTCTTAGGCCACAGCATGAACAGGACCCCCAACCCCCCCACCCACATACACGCATTTCACCACCAGTTAACCTCCTGAAAAACACACAATGCATAATGTGTAGCAGGTCATGGGAGAGGAAAAAATTGCATGACTGGCGTCTTCTCCAATGCAGCATGATACTATGATACTACATGCCTGTAATCCCGTGACCCACCCTGTTGCTATTCATTGGCCCTCTATTTTATGCAACAACAAAAGACTAAAACTAAAAGTACTTGTTGTGTCCCACCGACAGTCCCAGACCCAAAAGTATAAACAGTGAGAGAAAAACGCCAAACAGCAATCACATGTTTATTTCCATTACTGATTAATGGTTGATTAGTTTTTTGACTAATCAGTACTTGGACTATTAAAATATCTGAAATTGTGAAAAGTGTCTATCACAGTTTCCCAGTAAAGGCTTAAAAATGACTACATTTACCATTAGTGCATAATTCCCAGTATTTCATGACACCATAAACTGACACGATTCCCTTAGTAAAGCTGAGAAGCATTGGTGTATTAAGTGGGATGATACCTGATCAGTAGTGTGGCTCAGCCTCACTTGTTGGGTGTAGAGGACACCCTCCCTTCATGGGAACCTAATGAGAGAGAAAGAGAACAAAGTGTGAAGTTAAGGAGGGATAAAACTGAAAGAGAACACACAGGTGCATAGCAGAATTAGGCTTATAAAAATAAATAACAAATAGGTGGAGTTCAGGTGTGGTCCCGCTCTTTTAATCTCAAATAATTATAGCTTCAGTAACAGATAAATCTCTGGGCTGATCCTTGTCAAAGTGGATTTACTTATTTCTCACAAATTAAAGTGAAACTCAAAAACAGCTGGTCCTAATGTAACTCTGTCACGCCTCATCAACAAGTGTAGGATGGCTGAACAACTTGTGTATCCACTAATTTAGCTTTACCTCTTGGATAGAACAGAACATAAACAACAACAATAAAGAATGGTTAGTTTTCATCCACTTTCTAAGTTGAGCACATGATGTTTTGGTGTTTTTCATGAAGCAGTTTTTATTTTATTTTTATCTGATTGTCTTTTATTACCCCTTAACCAAGTGCTTTCCCAAGCATGAATCAATCAAGGGAGGTACAGTAAAGCAAGCTGACAGGTTTTTGCTTTAAAGTAGCTTTAAGGTTGGAAGAAATTGTCTTTTTCCACACTGGCAGTTTCACATGATGCATTCCTTATTAGCTTAGCCCAGTGAATCCGCAAAACTCAGCATATTTGGCATCTTTGTAAACGTTTCAACTAGAATATAAAACAAAGTTCTGTGAGGACACCCTCCCTTCATGAAGGAGAGAAATTTAGGACTGCTTGTACAGATTGAATTGTATTGATTGCAGAAGTTACTTATAGTAATGCTTGTTTGTTAAAGGGTAGGGGCAAGAGGCACTGGCTACCTGCTTTTAGCTATATTTTAACAGTTTTGATGCCTTCTGTGCAGAGGGGATTGGATTGTTGGGGCTCAAAAGATAGCCGGAGAAGGGCAGTGCAGTTGATGGGGCGGAAAACGGAAGGGAGTTACTTTGTAATTACACAAAAGTGATAAATGAAACAGAGCTTCTTTTTCTTTTAAAGGCCCAGCCAGATGCCACTGTAGGCGACTGCTAATAATACCACTGGCCACGGCATGACTGTGAGGAAACAAGTTCCATGTGGTGGGGTACTACTGAGGGCCACTGGTCTTTTGTCTCTTTAGCTCTTTTTTCATTCTAGGCACAACTTCAAGTTGTTCAAAAACAATTAAGTGCAATTCTATAAATGACTCCCTATTCCAATGACAGCCAGCTTTTGACTTTGAGTGTGGCCGTTTGGATCATGTATAAAAAGTGTTTACTTTATTTATACACTTCGCGGTCTGACAACAAGTCGTAAAACTGCTTTTTTTGTAGTACAACCAGCCCTTTAAGCATGATTTATGCTTCTATGTGTATATCTAGGGTTTGGCTACATACGTAGGTACATGGAGAGACAGCCCTATGCCATAGCCTGGTGTGCACCTATCGAAAATTTAACTATATGTTGCTTGCAGGTCGCTCAGCCGTGGTTTCTCTCACATCTATATAACGCCCATGTATCTCTAAAGCAACATATCCAGACAGGGAAAAGAAGACCAAAGACAGTTTATGTTCCGTTTTGTGTTTTGTTTTTCATCAGTCTGCAATTTTAAAAGACATAATTATTAGGGATTGATGACAACCTGAATGCAAATATCTACCATACACAAAGTGGGCATGTGATACTTCCCAACTACACTAGGATCACCTGAAAGCCCCAATACTAGAATGACCAGCTCATATTACAGTATGGGAAGGGTACTTTGGTATTGGCCTTTCAAATGTGGACAAAAGAAGGCTGCATTTCTTGCTACACATTTGGGGCCTTTGAAACAGGCCAGACCTGGACAATTTGTATTGTTTTTTTAAAGATTTCTTTCTTTTTGTGTATGTGGTATTGAGACAAGGTAGATAACTATGCGGGCATACAGGAAAAGAGACAGACAAGACTGTGTGGGATTATGCTACAAGTACGCTGAGGTTAGATTACAGACAGAAAGTGGATGTGACTCAAAGCCTGCTCACAGTGACTCTCCGCCAACATGCTGCTGTTTGATGCGCATGTCGTGTCAGATAACGGTTGCATGTGTGTCTTTGTGTTAAACACTAGCTTTGTCAGTCTTATATGCATTCCTACTGTAAAAACAAAAAAAAACATCACACACCAGTTAGTCACAAAGCAGCATCCCAGTCAAAATGCACACACACAAGCTCACACAACACAACACCCACCCACACACACACACACCCCACCCACACACACACACACACACACACACACACATAGTAGCTGCATTACTGATGACTTCTACAAACTGTCACATCCCACTATATTTTTTGCATGTTTTGCCTTTTTCACACCCACACCTCCTGTAGCACACCCATGTATCTTAGCAGGGGGTCTCTCTCTTTGAACTTCCCTGTCTGAGATTTCTTCCAGATTTTTTCCTTTAGAGGATTTGAGCTGGGTTGGCAGCTGTTCTTGTTGTGGGTCTGTAAAGCTCCATTGAATGCAATATTAAGCTATGTAAATAAACTTGAGTAGACATTACTATTGCACAAGAGTTAGGTGGTCATGACTCATTGACACACTCATATGTCCTCACATCCCTTAACCCACTGTGACCATCGTAGTTCACTGATACTGTTTGCTGCCGATTCCTCTGTTGTTTCAGTAAATAAATCAAGCAAACAGGCTTTAATAATACAGCAGATTCTGAACTTAAGGATGCTGGGAAATATGCTTCACCTTGGAGTCAATGATTAAGCCTTAAAGATATAAGCAAAGAAAAAGATCTTATGAATAGACAAGCAACAAAATGGACTAGATAAATGACGTTAAAAATAATCACCAAATAGACTTAACCAAATGTATTGCCAAACACATCGTGAAATGCTGAATTGGAACAATTAAAAGGAGTTGATGAAAAAAAGTGTAATAAAAATATATACAGAGAGAGTCTCTGTGTGTTGGTTAGTTTGATCACTCAGCAGGAGACCTCCCACACAGATCAGTCCACATGGTTCTCTTCAGAAAACTACCAACAACCACACATGCATATGTACGTGTGTGTGTGTGTTAGACACATGCGCTGCACTGTTAAAGTTACTCCATGTTTACCAGTAACCCTAGACTCTGTGTTGACGTTCTTGTCAGGAAGCAGCACATGCAGATTGAGTCTTTTTTTTCCTCTCTCTATGTGGTCAGGAAATATTTGTACAAAAATGCTGACATTAGAAAAAAGCAGTTTTTACACTACTTCACCACATTCAGGCTCATGTATTTGCACTGATTGTGTGTTTGTGCAGGGCATGCGTGTGCTGGTGGATGCCCGGGACAAGCTAGGTATCAGCTGGCAGAGCTGCGAGAACGAGAAGCAGGGCATGCTGGTGATGTCGTGGGAGGGACGCGTGGGCGGCTCGGGGGTCGAGCCCAGTGAGTTTCAGCTGTACGTGATGGCACTGAGCGCGCTCTGGGCAGATGCCGGCATACAGGAGGCCTACGCACGACGCTCTGAGTTCCAACTGGTGAGTAGATTTTCCATGTAACATACACTTGCCCCCTTTTATTTTCCCCTGAAGTAGCTTCAAGGTTGTAAGTCAGTTTGTTCCAAGTCTTTGTTGACACTATATGATGTTTACACTGCTGTGCTATTCCATCAAATTGAAATATTTTAGATGTCTTGTGCATCAATTTTACTCACTTCCAACATTCAGATTTACATATTTGGTATGTTTAGGAATTCCAGGATCCTACAGTAGTTTTTTTAAGTTCAGCAGGTTTGAACAATGTTTGGCGGCACAGAGAGAGTTAAGGATGGATTACTGTGACAGCTGAAACATATGCTTCTCTCAAAAATGATTTTGTATAATTCAGTCTCACATTCAGGAATGGTAAAACGACAAAACTTGCATTGACACTCCATTCCAAAAGTTGAAGCCATTTCTCATGACTACTTGTTTTAACAATACATCAGCCAATCCTTAAAAACTCCTTACAGTTCTCATGCAGCAGTCTGAGGTATCCTATCACGCTCCATAGCACATCCCAAACTCACAAAATATTAATTACTCTTAATCCTCCTATTATTATTATTATGTCTGCATTCAAAACCAGCCTTGAGTTCATTCACTGACCAGGAGTCATGATCAGTCATAGATTACTCACTGGCTGACTGGGTGCTTCACATGTAATGTGTCTCAGTAGTCAAAGATCATCCAATGACTAATCAGTATTTATTCAGTGTGAATTCAAATGTAATACAGACTTTTATTTGTCAATGTGGTGGAAACAAAACAACAAAAAAGCCAACCTTTTTTCTTTAGAACACACAACGAATCACAACGTCTTGGAACAGAATAAAGCTCAGGATCTCTTGTTACCTATCATCTGTCTCCATCATTTCTGTCTCACTCCTTTCACTGTGTATGTTAACTGGTTTTATACCCCTCAGTTCCATAAATATTTCCATACCACTTCAGTGACATCAGCAGTCTAGAGCACAGTAACTTATTTACCACAGCCAGGAGTAACAAAGCTAATAATTAATGACAGGCTCAAAACGTCAGAGGAAGTAACTGGACAATATCAGAAATATTTCTTACAGAACTTACAAAGTCACAGTGGAAGAGCACTGCACCGAGCAAAGCCTGTGGAAGTATTTATTGTTTTTCTGCATAACTTACCTCGCCCATGTTTTTGTGTTTGGAGACTTTCCATTTAATTTTTCTCTTGACTGGAAATGGAGCCAGTGAAGTGGAGCCCTGTGGAGTTTCATCTGCCGTGCTACGCTGCACTGAACACAATATGAAGCGGCTTGTAGATTGCAGTGTCATTTTTAAAAACTTTTTAACCATAATATATTAAACACACACTGGTCAACACTAGTGGGTTGAACACATCACTGATCCTCTTTTTACTGTATAACTAGTCGCATTGAATAGATGGAAAATAAGGCAGTATTTTTTGTGTGTGAAAAAAGCCAGAAAGTATGTTTAAAGCAGGTTTTGATAAAATGGCACCTACACTAACCCAAATATCAGTATCAGTTTTAGTATTTTCAGTTTGGATGAGTTGAAAACCTCAAAATCATCATCATAAGGTGACATGATTAAAGCTGGTCTAATCAATATTTTGTGTTGCCAATGGATCAAGTGACTGTGACAAACCCACAGAGAATTATCGGCTCATTGTTATGGTTTTACAGCTCGTAATGTTTACTGTTTTTGGTTCACTTTGACCACTAGGCTCTAAAAACTCACTGCACACTGACTGCCGAGTAGCAAACAGCCAAAGTAAGCAACTATACGGTGTACATAGTGGAGCATTTAGCAGCTAAAAAGTCAGATATTTCTCTCAGGAGTTGGTGGAAACCAAAAACAGATCAAAAAGAAGACTTACATATTGGCCAGAAACAGTACTCCAGATGATAATGTCAATGCTGAGTCTGCAGCTTGTGGCAATGATGCGAAGTAGCCAACAAACAAGCAATGCTGGTTTAAAGAAATATTAAAATGCTTAATTATTACATAAAAAAATGTCCATCTATGTCAGAGCAGCTGGAGAACCACTTGGTTTAAGAACTAACTCTGTAAGTGTCTGCAAATGTGCGGCAAAGGGCCAGACAGACTGTGAACGACACAATGTTTCAACAAAATGTCATGAATGATCATTAACCATGTTGTCAACATAACGAACGTCTCAGTGTGTCAGCATCACCAGCTGTTGTAGCAGCTAGATTACTTTGTACTGTTTTGAAGTGACGCAGCAGCTCTATTTTCTGTTCAGAGCTGTAACGGTTGACCTTTTACCCTGTTGCACATTTAACAGCGACAACACTATCTGGAGTCGGACAGAAACCACTTCCGTCTCCGTCTCACTTAACATACTGTAAGTGTGTGTGAGATGTCAGTGCACAGCTTTGGGTCAGACTGCCTTGTCTTATCTGGAGTTGCCGTATGATAATGCCAGTGCAGCACTGGCTGCTTTCAGACACCGTTCTGGCTTAATTGATAAGGCTGGTGATATTCTGTATTTTTGTTACTGTCAACATTCCATGAAAATACTAAAACCAACAAGAGACTGAACAAGTATTGTCAAGTATTATAGTCTGTGTATCAAAATCCTAATATATCTTATTCCTATGTGCTATATCTCCATTGTTTTACAAAAACTATTAAATACACATCAATGAGCCACACTGTTGCACTGGGTCACATTCGCCACAGACGTTTACTTTGAGTCAATCCCAAACACACCATCCTGCTGTATTTATGGAACGGTTTATCTTTTTCAACCTGGGTCTTTTTTTTTAAAATGATGGCATTACTGACTTCTAATTTTGTCCTCACCACCTCTGGTGTAGCTGCAAAACAAGGTATATCTGGATAAGCAGCAGCTCCTAACCAACTGTTGCAAGGCCAATTTTTGCTTTGACGAATTTTTGATGCCAAGGGTACTTACGTAGGTACGCTGGACCCTACACAGGACCCTACGCTGTAGCCTGACATGCACCTAAAAAAAAGAGTTGCGGCGACACAGACAGCAAAAACTGTGATTGGTCTGCTCAGACATGGCTTAGAAGTGTTGCGTTTCCCCCTACTTATTTTCAGGTTGTCCTTCTTCATAAACAACATGAAATCAAGGAGGGGGTTAACTTTTCTTGATACAGATTTTGGACCGTGGTCAGAATGCACAGGGGACACACTTAGTCTCTCCCACTATGCCTCTAGAGTCTGTCCTCGCTCCAAAGCTAATCTCCATCACTCTCTCACTCGCTCTACACACGCTCCCCTCGCACACACAAATGCCGGCTCTGCTCTTCTCTTAAAGGTCCCATGACATGGTGCTCTTTGGATGCTTTTATAAAGGCCTTAGTGGTCCCCTAATACCATATCTGAAGTCTCTTTCCCGAAATTCAGCCTTGGTGCTGAATTACAGCCACTAGAGCCAGTCCCACGATGAGCTTTCCTTAGGATGTGCCATTTCTGTGTCTGTAGCTATTTCATTTTCTCAAAGGCAGAGCAGGATACCCAGGGCTTACTTACACCTATCGCCATTTCTCGCCGCTGGGGGGACAATAGGCAGGCTGGGGGAATGCATATTAATGTTAAAAAAACTCATAAAGTGAAATGTTCATGCCATGGTACCTTTAAAGACACCAACACACAAGTATAAACTTCAATACACTCACGTAGGCTACAGCAAACACTCTACGTGGAGCCTCCGCAGAAGAACAGTGTTCTCTATGCCCTGGTGACAGTCTGACAGGCTGGAGGTTGTTGGGCAAGGCAAGGCAACTTTCTTTCTACAGCACATTTCAGCAATGAGACAATTCAAAGTGCTTTACATAAAACATTAAAAAGCAATTAAAAACAGTCATGAAAATAACCTCTATCTATTCTAAAATAGAATAAGATATTAATAAGTTGGGGTATGATGTTTGGGAGAGGATGGTGTTTTATTTTGTGTGTTGTGTAAAATGTTTTAAATAAATGCAATGTTCTAAGAAAATAGGATAAATAGTTTTGGAAATATTTTACAACTGAAATTTTTTCTGACATTTTTTGTTATTACAAAGGGAAAGTACCGGAAAAAATGTGAACCGTACCCACCCCTACCCACCACTTTAAAATCATTGTGTGGCAGCATTTTGGATTCCCAGTGGAAATGCCGCAGTTATTAGGTCTGTTATACAGGAGAGTCACCTTTTATGACTTTTTTCAGTCATATTTTGTCACTGAAGTTTTCTTTAAAATAGTGTTAAAATCTCATCTTGTTCTTGTGAACCCAATCTTGTGTATCGTCTCGTCTCGTGGGCCGAGTGTCTCGTCACACCCCTAGTAGGATCAAATGTGATTGGGGAGTGTAACAGATAGGGTAAGGAAACTGGAATGTGTTGAGACATGGTAACAGATTGTTGGCATGGTCTTATCATTGGATTTGTTGACAATAAGAGAAATATACAGTAGAATACCAGCAACCTTATCTTTTTCACAGAAATAAAAAAAACAGAATGTCTACTGTGGAGTAAATGTGCTGAGTTAGACGCTTACCACCTCCCCCCTTTTCTCCACTCTCTCAGAGGTTTTCCCGGGGATACCACATTCAGCTTTTCCCAGGCACGGCTGGAGTTGAGCCACAGGCTTATGAGGAGAGGGAGGAAAGAGAGAGGGGAGAGAGAGAGTCTAATGAGAGGAAGAAATAGAGGGAGTGGAAAGTCGAGAAGAGCAGTGAAGGAGAAGTGGAGATAGTGAGAGAAAAACAAGACGAAAGCACATGCAAGGGTTTTGTTTACTTGTTGTGTGTTTCCACCACACCCAGATAACCCAGTTTGATATAGGACATAAACACAGAAACCTCTTCGGCTTGACAAAAACATGGCTGTTAATCACACTGTGATGGTAAACTGTTGCTGTTGTCTCCAGCAGCACAGATATCCTAAGTAAAGGAGGTATGAGTTAAGACCCCACAAATATGTAAAGAGGCTATCAATGCTGAAACACCTGCATGCATGCATGCATGCACACACACACACACACACACACACACACACACACACACACAAAATATGGTAGACTGTACAGGATTTTAACCTGGAAGTCTCTGCTGCTGCTTCACTTCATCATGAGTTAACATTGTCTCCGTATGTACAATATGTAACTTCCTCTATAAGTGTTTACAGAATACAATATCTTCTTCTGTGTATCCCCGCATCTGGGTTTGGGTGTTGTGTTTCTACCATTCTTTACTAGCATCCTCATGTGTGTGAGTGTGTGATTATGGGTGTACTGGACTACACATCTTACATCTTCAGTCTTATTTTCATAGTTTTCACCATCATTTCTATCAGTTTTGACAACAATGTTCTCTGGCAAAACAACATCAGCAGAACAAAGTGCATCTGGTTAAGAAACACATGCAGTTTTTGCCAGATAACCTAAACCAGTATAAAAACTGTGTGCATGCAGCAAGCACAGGAGGTCAAAGTTAAACCAGGAGGTCTGTCTGTAAACTGATAGTTTGAGTCATAACTTTTACGTTCCTCTATTTTCTCTTTTCTTAAACAGGAAGTAAAAGATTCTACTCAGATTTGTTAGACTTTTTTGAGAATTGCAGACAAGTAACTGCTTTCAGAACCCGAACCACAGAGTACAGTATTCAGTGTTCAGTTTTGATAATTTACCAAAATAACCCACAAAACTTGGTTATTGTGATGGATATTTATCACTATTTTCTAACATTTTATAGTCTAAATGATTAATCAGATTAATTGATAATGAAAAGATTATTATTACTATTTACAACCCAAGATGTTTACTTTCATTATATATAATAAAAAGTGACAGGGCTGCAGCAGTCAAACATTGTGTCACACCCTGTCAAAACACAAGTGGCATACATATACTGTACCTGTGGCCACACACACACACACACACACACACACACACACACACACACACACACACACACACACACACACACACACACACACACACACACACACAAATGTGAGCTTATTCAGGTCTTTGCTGTAATAAAGCCTTTAATCTGTCCATACAAGCCATGAATGGAGACATTCCTCCAGCCTTACTCAATCACACACACCCTCTAACACACACACTCACACACACACACCCTCTAACACACACACTCACACACACACACACACCCTTGGCCTGCATGATGCTGGTTCATATCTGCTGATTGAATGAACTCTTCTGAGTTAAAGTGTCTGTTGAAATGATCTTTGTGTGTGTGTGTGTGCTTGCTCATGTGTGTGTCTGTGTCTCTGTCTGGGTTTGCGTATCCCTTCATCCCCGGGAATCTCCCTGCTTTTCCCTCCAACCAGTCCCTCCTCTTGTTCACGTCCAGCTGAACCAATCAGAGTCCCCCGGCTTTGTGTTTCCTATTGCTGTGACACTGTGGGTCAGCGGTGGGGGTCAAGGGGTCACGAGGTTGCTTTCCCTGGTTGTTACGCGACATGTCAGGGACAGACAGAGATTAATTTAACAGCCACATGAAGAGTTTTTACTGATTCTGTTCAATCTGTGTGACAGAAGCAAATCTGCAAAGTTTGAGGTTCAAAGAGGAATAATGGTAAATTGTAGTTTGGCCCAAGTGTGTAGGTGTGTGTGTGTGTGTGTGTGTGTGTGTGTGTGTGTGTTTGTGTTTATGTGATGTGCTAAAAAGACTTTGTAACTGTGCTCTGTCTGATTTGCTAATCCCTCCCTCCCCCATGTCTCTCCCCACTGTTTTCACACACACAGCTGTTTCCTGTTGAATGTGTTTGTGTCTAAGAGAGATAGAGAAAGAGAGAGAGAGAGAAAGGAAGAGAGAGATTCTGTTTTAACCATATAAAGAAGAATTGTAAAAGTAATGTTTCAGTGTTAGCCCATTTACTATAAACCACACACACACTTAACAGTGTTGTTACTTTGGTTCTAGTAATTCTTTACACTTGTTATATATGTATTTGACTTCGACCCTGTTCAGCACTTTGGTCAACTGTTGTTGTTTTTAAATGTGCTATAGAAATAAAATTGACATTGACATTGACATTAACATCACAGAAAAACATTTTGCAAACCATGTGGCGGTGCTTTATAAAACTGACTGTATCTTTGCTGTTTGTTTCAGGCGTCTGGTTTCCTTTAATCCATTCATTTTTAACAGTATGAAAATCAATTAGCTCAACAACAGCAAAGCAGTGATAGAAAAGATTGCAGACTTGATGTTCACTCTGATACGACTACACAACCTAAGTTTCAAGAATCTGCTAATTGATTTTCAACTGCTGCCTGATAAAATCTTTATTGTACAGCATCAATTCAAAGTAATGACTATTTATGATTTATAGGTATCATCGTGCCCTAGAAGTAAAGTTCTTGTAAAGTCACAAAAATTCATGTTCTTGAGGGATTTCAGAGAATGATGTCAAGACTAACTGTGTGTCAATCACTGCTCAGGCACACGCATTTATTCTCCCTTGTGTGGGGAGGAGCTTAGGAGACCGTTTGGGCTTCAGCAGAACGTGGGGGAGGGACTGAGAAATTGTCGATCTTCACAATCCTTATCTACAGCACCTTTTGAGTTCCACATGTATCTAAGGCGATTCATTGTTCTTCAAATAGGCTTGTCCTCTTCCTTAAAAAGACAAATAAACAGCTTTAATATGCATATTGCATATTATGGATATGCAACTTGTGATATTTAACTGACCTAAACCTCACAAGTGAGACTAACAACTCTCCACAATTACAAAAAATAAATACACAGAAATACAAATTTGCTGGTTAATTGGTACTAGTGCTGTCAAACAATTAAAATATTTTATCGCAATTCATCACATTAATGTCATAGTTAACTCGCAATTAATCACAATTAATAGCAGTTTAATCGCAGATTTTTATCTATTCTAAATGTCCCTTGATTTCTTTTTGTCCCATTATTTTTTCTAATTTTAATGCTCTTATCAACATGGAAAAGTGGATCAGCTTCCTTTGTGCAAATGTTTTTTTTTTTATTGAAAACAACCTTGGCATATAACCTACTGTAGTGTTCAATTCTACGACTAACGTTCTCACATGGAACAGTCACTCACACTTGGAGCAAATAATCTCTCACACAATGTAACACTGTCCATTAATAAAAAGGTGAAAAAAATAATTTGACGAGGGGGCGCGGAGAATTGGCATCAGCTGTGTGCTTGTCAGTATTTCAGACTGGACGTGCTGCGATGATAGCTCAGTTCACATTGACAAAACACACTGATCCCTTTGGTCTTGTCAATGGAACCATTTGGCAACTTTTAAAAAGTAAACTTTCCATTCAGAATCTTATTTGCATCCATTTCGGCGTCTCACGCTTCGCAATCCACTCAAAAAGTAACATTACTACTCTTTGGCCGGCTCTCATGCCCAAACAAGTGTGTGCGACGTTTCTATTGTTTTGTTTCCGGTCTAGCTAGATCTGGTGTGGTGTTGTAGTTTTTCTAACGTTACTAGTTGTTGCAACAGCATGTGAGAAAAACTACAAAGTTTGCTAGGCCAAAAAGAACGTTAATCTCGCGATAAAAAAATGGACTTTGCTAAAATGGGTTTGCGTTAACGCCGTTAATAAAACGCTTAACAGAGAGCACTAATTGCTACGCAAACAGCTGGTAAACGTAGACATTATTGAATAAATTGCCAACAGTAACCAATATCTTTACAATACAAATATAGTCCTTGCTGGTGGTCGTGGACGCACACAAACACCAACTGAAATCTCACTGTCCTTACTTCCTCATGTTACTTATGCCTTTGGCACAGACTCTTGCATTTTGTATCTGTAATGGATTTCTTTTTTCTTTTGTCTCCTGCAGAGTGAGTCGGTCAAATACTTCGGATAGCTTGGATCGTATTGGTCAACTGGTGAGTCACAGAGACTCATTAAATCTCAAATGGACTTTGTATTTCTTCACTTCTTTCAACTTCTGAGATCATGTTTTATCTCTCTTTTTTCAGAACTATATCCCAAGCAAGCAGGACATTTTGTTTGCGAGGAAGGCAACAAAAGGCATAGTCGAGCACGACTTTGTTATCAAAAAGATTCCTTTCAAAATGGTTGATGTTGGAGGGCAGAGGTCCCAGAGGCAGAAATGGTTTCAGTGTTTCGACGGGATCACATCGATACTCTTCATGGTGTCATCGTCAGAGTATGATCAGGTAAGACATTTCTGACCATGCAACGCTGATGTTGGTTAGAGCCTAGTCAGTCTGATCATTATTCTCTTGACTTTTAGAAATACAAAATGGAAACAAAACATCAGAGAGACACAACATTTGAGATTTACACAAAGGTCTCTTTGTGGTAGGCTGAGGAAACTAGACGTGGCACCGGTTCAAATCAACAGTCATATGATGATGACTGAATCCCTAATTGGTGCTCAGATAAAACCTGAAAAAAACCCCAAAGGATAATTGTGTGTGTGTGATTCCAGGTCTTGATGGAGGATCGGAGGACAAACCGTTTGGTGGAGAGCATGAATATTTTTGAGACGATCGTCAACAACAAGCTCTTCCTCAACGTGTCTATCATCCTCTTCCTCAACAAAACAGACCTGCTGGTGGAAAAGATTCGCACGGTGGACATCCGTAAGAACTTTCCAGAGTTCAGAGGAGACCAACGCAGGCTTGAGGACGTACAGGTACACACACACACACACACACACACACACACACACACACACACACACACACACACACACACACACACACACACACACACACACACACACACATTGGGTGTGTTCACATGCACACAAGAAATCAAGATAATTCAAACAAAGACAGCAGGTGTTGGGTGCTCAACCTTAAAAATACAAATCAGCTAAAAAGTAGTGCACCATTGAAGCAATCAATCTGTGTAATCAATCCCTCTTTGGGAAAGATATTTTTCAAGGCCAATGAAGAGAAAGGAAGATGGATCAATTTTTTTATTGACAGGCTCAACACTCAATGCTCTCCTAACAGATTTTGTTTTCTGTTATTCATGTTCTGTCTACTAGATAATACATTGTTAGAGTTATTAAGTCTGACTCTCTGATCGCCTGATCTGTTGTACACACCTGTCTTGAATTAGTCATTGCCTTGTTTGTATATAAGTGACTTGCAATCAACGCTACTTTAACAAAACTTTACATGCAGCATACTTAAGTAACCTGTCCCTGTAAACGTGCCTATACACTTAGCAGGTCATTACATTGCTTGGGATCCACTTCTTACTGATTCTAAATGTAGTAGTGATGTGATACGAGGCTTCTTGACTTTTATAGGGAGTGCGTTTAAGAAGGGTTGACAGTGCAGTGAGAGGAGAAATGACAGACTCTGAATTGAGGGAGCGCACGGCTTTTCTGTCAATGCAAATTGGTCACAATTTTATAAATATTTCAATGTTCAGCTCTATAAACTTTACTTGCCTGTTATTATATGCATTTGGATGTTATTAATTAATATTCTGAATATGAGGATGTAATACTACTTTTGAACAATCTTTTCACCTTTCATCCTGCTGCCCCACAGTGATCCCTTCTCTGTCTCAAGTGTTTGTCATTCTCATGCGCACATGTAGAAAACCAGATTATAAAACTGGTTGTCAGGCCAAGACTTTGATCAGCTTACAGTAGAAAGCAGACTGTAACCTGGTTATTTAAGTGTCCATACTCTGCTTCTTCCAGGCATTCCTGGTGCAGTCATTCAGCCGTAAGAGGAGAAACCGTGGGAAGCCACTCTTCCACCATTTCACCACTGCAGTAGACACAGAGAATATCCGCTTTGTCTTTCACGCTGTGAAGGACACCATCCTGCAGGAAAACCTTAAAGATATCATGCTGCAGTGACCTTCACGCTGCAGACGACGTCTCTGACTGTAAACTGTGAAACCAGCTATGAATCCACGCCTGGAGGACACTACTGCCCACGACGAGTGTATATTAACACTGACCTGTGGAGCAGTAAGTGGATTTTACTGAACTCTGAACCTGTGGAGCCCTGATGTAACTCTGTGACCCATTTGGCTTACATCGGCCCCTGTGGAACCTGTGAGGGTCGCAGAGGACTAGACCCTGCATTTAACCTGTATAAATGTGTGTACGCTGGAAAGACAGTCGCCTTCTTGTAGCTCTTAAGTGTTCTCACCTTCATAAACAGGTGAGAAATAGTTTTTAAAAAATAAGAAGAAAAAGAATAGAGAAAAGCACCAACTACATAACATGAGCACTGAAAGGGTTTTTTTCTCAGATGTGTGTGTATATATATATATATACATATATACACAGCATATATAAATGAAAACCCTGACACTAAACATAAAAGTCAGCCGGCTGCCAGCTGAAATGAAAGGAAGAGAGAAAGGAAAGACCAGAAAGTTTAGAGCTGAAGAATGCCTCGTCCCAATGTCCACGTGACAGAGGGAGAGGGAGAGGATGAGGGTTTGGGCTCATACTAGTCATATGCCGTGTTATGTGATAAGGTTGCACAAGTGTTCCTGTCAAATGAACTTTAACAGAGGAAAGAGATGAGTCTCCCTTGTGCTCCCTGTTTTCCCTTTCCTTTTCTCTCTATCTTTCCCTCTCCTCCCTTTCTTGTGTTTATTCTCCTGCTCTCGCCATCATACAAGGGAACAGCTGCAGATAGCAAGTCGTATCCCTCTTATCCCACAACTCTCCTCTCCAGCACAACAGATAGATTCTTTGTCTCCACCCTCTCCAGCAGAAACAGTAACAGACGGTCAAATTAGAGTCTCTTAGTTTAAAGACACACAGATCCTGGTCTTGCATGAATTATGGTTCATCTCTATCCATATGCTTTTCTACTATTTCCCACCAACTTCCCAGGAGAAGTACCACAATAGCCTAGACTCCACTATAATAAGCATCCCCTTTACAAGAAGTATTTCATATGCGGTTACACTACTCACTCCTTTGTCCTGTGAACATGAAGGGAACATCAGAGGATGATGGGGTTGAACTATAAATGACCGTATTCCCATGTTGCAACCATTTTGGATTTTTGTAGCAGTCAGGGTGGGAAGTCCTAGAAGATTGGCACAAAACAAGTGAAACAAACCAGAACAAAAACACTTATATAAACTGTTATATATGATACACAATGAATTGCTTTTCTCCACCGAGTCTGGTATTTTAAATTTTTTTTTTTTTTTTTAAATCAGGACAGGAGTCTATTATCACCCTAAATACCAAGTTAATACCAGAGAAACACATTGTCATCCATTTTTATGAACTTAGTTATAGTCAGTTAAACCATTGGTAAGGTCTAGTGCTGCAACAGTTAGTTGATCTGTCGAGAGTGATCAATCGATTGACAGAGAAGTAAAATGTCGATCAATTGCTTTTATTGCTGATTCCCACTTCTCAAATGTGACGGTTTGCTGTTTTTTTTATATCATTGTAAATTGAATGTGTTTGAATTTCGGACTGTTTGTTGGGCAAAGCAAGTAATTTAAAGACTTAGAGACTAAGGAATTATGTTCACTATTTTCTGACATTTTTAAGCTGCACTAGTAAATATGTTTGGACGGAGAGAAAAAAATGGCCTGTCTTTATGTGAAAGTGGTCGTTTGTATTGATGAACCCACAGGGTATTATTACTATTTATCCCCTCAGCTGTACATCGCATTTCAGCTCATTGTTTTTGGTGTTATGGCCAGCAACTTGGTTCACTCAAACCCAGCGAAAATGCTCTAATAAACCCACTTCACACTACCTGCTCAGGAACAGACAGACACAGTTAGCAGTCATCTGGTGAACAAAGGAGCATTCATCAGCTAAAGAGTTCTAATCAGTGTTGCGACGGTGGTTCACAACTAGTTCAATCAACTCAGGGTTTCCCAATCCAGTGACACACACGTTCACATAAAATCGGCAGTGTTGCACATAATGACCAATCGCAAACATCTACCAGAGCCACTTATTTTACATAAGAAGAGCCAACTGTAATACTATACAAATATGAAAAACGCAGACACGATTTTACAGGCAAAACGCAATACAGTCGCTTCCTAAAACAGGAAGGAAAGCTGGCAAAAAAGCCAACGTTGTAAATATGAAAATTACAACACTTATCAATATCACTTCCTCATCAGTCAGGCACAAGATCTGACCATAATTACACTTGTGCTTTCCTTAAACTGTCGTTGCTTTAGCCTATTATTTCACTTGCAACCCTGGCAGTGGTGAGCGATCGTCAGAGCAAATCAAAAATATAAAAACATAATTCAAACCAAAGTGCAAATTCGCAACACACGGCTCAAGAAGACTAAACGTAATTCCCTCTGCTTAAAATCTATATCTTTCCTAAAAATACCCATCAGGGAATGTTAACGGGGTTGTAAGTCTCTAAATGTTTTAACTTTTATGAGTGCACCTCTCTCTAGCTGCACACCGAGCTCCAGCTGATCTTCTAAGAACGGTGACGCCGTTATTGATTGAGTATTTATTGGTCAGTAGGCGGTGCTTTTACACCGGTGGATCTGTAATCTCCAATATAACCTGCTCCCGACCAGGTTAGGTGTTCAGCATAAGTTACCATGGCGATTTAACCCGGTAACAAGTAATCCACTGTTGTGATACAGAAAACCCTGGGTTGAACCTGAAGTTACCTCATTAATGCCAAATCTTGCTTCGTAGTACAGGCCTTAGAGTGGCCAAAAACAGTAACCAAGAGGTTAAAAATAAAAAGTACTGTTGCTATGGATTATTATACCTTGTGCCCTGATTTATATATAATGCTGGTTAAACTGTTGACCAGAACTCTGTCTGAGATGTCCTGTTATGTGATTAATGCATACCTGACAGCCAACCAGAAACATGTATCTTCGAAATCCTTTCAACCCTTTGGATTGTTTCAAATCATTGTCTTTCTAACATGTTTTCAAGTGGAGAATTTATTAAATGAAAATGTTGATTTGATTCCCAACATTTGCATGATTTGGTACGCAGCAGTAGGAAACAGCTGGGCTGCTCCCACCCTGAGTATTAAGTCCAAATGGCCTCGAAGGGAAATGAGGCGAGTCATGAGCACTTCCACACTCGTTATTATAATACTGTATTAAATTGTGTAATTTGTATGTATTTGTATGTGTTTGCATAGTGACTTATGACCCCGTTTTGTGCATGTTCAAATGTCTTGTACATATAATACTGTAAGTATTTAACTGACGCTGTGTGTAATGTGGTAATCTTACAATACAAACACCACTCTGTCTAACAGTATCACTGTAACTGTAACTGTAAATGTAACGTTGCTGTAACATTTGTCGTTAACTAACCTACCTTTTCCACTCACACAAGTTTTTTTTTTTTTTTTTTTAAGTGTCGTCATTGCACTGGAGGCATCCGAGAGAAAACAACCAGAAAGGAAAACGTCTGGGAAAATGAAACAAATAGAAAAACTTTTTAAGGCGAGCAGGATGAAGGCAGAGAATGAGAAGAGGGAGGTCTTCTGCTTTTCTTTTTTGTTTCCCAGTCCTTGGCTCTGTGCTCTGTGGTGAAATACACTGCTGTTTGCTGACATGCTGTTTCTTTATTTTCTCAGTGTGGGCGCCTGTGTGTGTTTTTATATGGCAAAGCAAGAGGTTAAGACATTCTGTGTTGGAAAGTGAAAAGTGGTATAAAGATCGGCAGAGATGGGTAATAAAGAGAGAACGCAGAGGATTTTAATAAATGTTTTGATTTCATGAAGGAGAGAAAATATAAAATTCAAATATGTTTTTTTTTTTATAAGTCTTGGGGCATTATAGTTGAGGTCATACTGATGTATAGACCGGAGGCTAACTGTAGGCTTTCACCACATATTGTAATATGAAGCTCATCAGCTAGAGCTATCAGACCGCTGGGCATAAGAGTGAAGCTGAAGTCGGGTGATATCTCCGTTACCCAGCAGAGTCTGACCTTTGCTTTGGCTTTTAATCAGAGGAGCTCTGATACATAACAGACCGCAAGTCTCAAGAGAGAGGGAGGGAGCCCAGAAACAACTAGACCAAAGTTTTAGCGTTGTTTCAGAAATCACAGTTAACATTTTATTTACACAGGAAGTGAGTAGAATGTAATTCAAGGTCCAAACACATACACACACACGCACATACAATAGCGTATACCGGATCTCTGCAACCCAAAAAAGCCAGAAATGACCCTGTGAATGGGAAGGCAGAGACTGGGGGAGGGACAGACAAAGGGAGGAAGAGAGAATACAAGAAAAAAGTAAGAGGATAGAGGGAGGGAGGGAAGGAGGGAGGAGGGAGAGAGGTCATGTTTCCTCTGTTGAGCCCACTTCCTGCCCTGATCCCAAAATGGAGAGACTGTATGAACGACATCCCTCTGCCTGTTTCAGGCTACACACACACACACACACACACACACACACACACACACACACACACACACACACACACACACACACACACACACACAGAGAAATCCAAACCAGCCTCCCGCAGTATCCTACAAAGAAGATGAGCGGCAAAAGCAGGGAGCAGAAAAATATATCCCCAGTGGTCTCTGAAACATAAGAAAGCCTTCGTTTACAGAGGCAGAGAGGCGCAGAACATTTTGTCCTCAAGTTGCACCGCACCATGTGTGGCCTGTGTGTGTGTGTGTGTGTGTTAAATTGAGTTTATCTATAGTATAGCCTATATGGTCATTAACAATAGGATTACTCAGTGTGGTTTTCCTTTAACACATTGATTTTGGTCAAACAATTATTTGAAGTGAATATTTTTTTACTTAGGTTATGGTGAAATGTACAGTAAATGTAACCACAGTTGACTGAAATCAACCATTTTAATACTTCAGTATAATAGCGTCATGTGGATGGATGGAAAGTTATATCTGCATAATGTTGTTATATTTTCTTTTGCTAACATTAGATATTTACACAGCTAAACCACAAGTTTGTTGTTGAGACAGAAGCAGGTCTAAAACAACGCCATATAAGTGTCAGAATGTTCGGTTGGTATGTGGCTTGTGACAAATGGGTCCAATGTTCACTTTGGTAACTATGGGGTGAAAGAATTGGTCATTATCTGTTTTTCTCCCTTTGGAATCAATACACTCATGACCTATTGCTATTGTCCTGAGATGTGGCTGTGGCGAAAACCACGTGACACAGATACAGGAAATGAGTCTGAGTTGGGTCTCTCTGTTCTAAATCGTCCATGGTTGAACCCAGACCACTGCGGTAAGGACTGAGCCTAAGTATGAGCTACCAGGGCAACATTCAACATTTTTACTTGTCCACAAATTGAGTATAAAAATAATTACTCTTCATAATAACAATTTGGGCAATAGCCAATACCGGTTTTGTTGTTTCCCTTTTTGTGGCAGGGAAATGAACAATCTTGATTATAAAAAATAACTGGACTGTTTGAAAGTCATGTATCCCTTCATTTCACTATCTCTGAATAAAACAACCTTTAATTTATCTTTCTTTCACATGACAAATATTTGCTTTTTAAAAGCCCTTTAAGTCTGTTATACAACTAACATAACCTCCATAATAACAGTAATCTTTCAGTATGGCTACGTAGTCCAAGAAAAACATTTTGTTTTACATTTAAATTAAATGTAAAAGCCATTAAAAAAGCAATACAATATTAATATATTATCCTTGGAGTGTAACACTGCTTTTATTAACTTAAAACCACTGTGCTGTGAGACTAAGCATACTTACACAAGCCAGTAGCTCATGAATGTGTGGCTATGACGTTGTAGATTTTGAGGCTCTGACACACCAACCTGACGGCCGACCTTTGGCAGAAAAGGGCCTCCCCGAGTTGGTCAAAAAAGGGCCTCGGAACACACCGAATTGATTGCAAATATTATATTGGAGGAATAGGAAATGTAAGTTGTTTAGTCTAGTATACAGAGACCTGAGTGCCACCACACTACACCTTATCTGTATTACTATGTGTGTGTTGGGGTTTGAGTGTGTACACAGCCTCATGTGTGCGGATGAATTTGGTCTCATGACTCTGGTTAGGCTGATGTTTCCCTAAGGCTGTTTTAATAGGACCTACAGCTGAACTCTGATATTTAATAGTGGGCCAAGTACACCCTCAGTTTCCGCCACACATAAAAACACAACCACCCACCCCCCCTCCCCTTTGGTTCATTAGCTGATGATTTGGCCATGACACATCACTGGACCCCAGGCCATTGTGTCATTAAACCACTTCTGTTGTAGTTCATGTTCTGTTTGAGTTAGTCTTATCTTCTCTGCAGGACGTTTTTTTTTTCTCTTTTAGTGCAGTGCCATGAGGACAGACTGTTTGTTAATCAGAGAGATTACACACCAGATAGATAACGATAAACAAAACTACACATGCATACTTACATAATCCTAACACTTTTACTATATGCCTCTTACAACAATTAAGTTAAATTTAAATAAACAATTTGTTAAATAGTTATATCCTGTTTGTCCATCTCCCCCTGCATACTTTAAAGCGCCATATTATGCACATTTTCAGGTTCATAATTGTATTTTGAGGTTGTACCAGAATATGTTTACATGGTTTCATTTAAAAAAACACCACATTTTTGTTGTACTGAACATTGCTGCAATTCCTCTTTCACCCTGTGTATTTACGTCTCTGTTTTAGCTACAGAGTGAGACATCTCACTTCTATAATATCTTTGTTGGGAGTCACACATGCACAGTAACTAGATAAGATCACATCAGCTAGATAACTCTTTTACAACTTTGGTCAGTACAAGGCAGGATTAGCTGGAGACTTCTTCTAAATGAAGGAGCACTTGTGGAATACCTGCAGAACAGGGACATGGAAGTAGTTCTTTTGTAGATTATGGTAAACTAGTGTGTATTGTAGAGGTATTTTGGCATTGAGAATGAGCTAGCATGGTAGCGCTACTATATGTACTACGGTTAGCCCCCTCATCTCAGCTAGTGAAGGAGAAAGCCATGCAGATTTTGAACAGCTCACCTGGAGAATGAAGGCAGAAGACATTCAGAAACCGTATCTCACTCTAAATAACATGGATAGTTTTTTGTATGCGTGTGGAAGCACCAGATACATAAAATAACACCATAAATCCCAGAAAAAGTGATTTCTTCATAATATGGGCACTTTAATGCTTTACAACAAAAGGAAGATGTCTCCCTCTGCTGGTATAAAGAAGTAATGCAGCATTTCAATTTACTGGGGTGTTACAGAGCCAATCTGTACATTAAGACATTCATCTTTTATCTTGTAACTTAAACTCTTGTGACACGCTGAGCTTTTAATAAGTATGGCATGTCTCCATGCACACACACCTTCTATTTTGGTACATGTATGTGTAGCAGTGCAATATGCAAAAGGTGAATATAGATGAGCAAGTGTGACGATTAATAAATACTCTCTCAGCCAATCACATCAATGGTCTCATTCTGTAGCTCTGAAGCAGCTGTGCACAGTTAAATGTGATAACGAAAAAAAATTATAACAAGCCAGAGCATTTTCCCCCCCTAAGCAGTGAAGCCAGATCAGCCAGTGATGCAGAGAAAGGCCGGGCAATGTGAGACTATTTGGAGCCTAACAGTGTGCAGACCTGCTATGTGCCCTGCAGTGAAGTATATTTTGTCCTGCACCTGAGTATTTTTGCCTGCATGTGTGCACACTTGGTCCCGCTTCTACAATGTGTTAATAACATAATAATTAACTACAGACTGTACCAGTGTGCTAACAGATGCATGTTCTACCAGACATAAATTTCGACACATTTTGGAGAGGATCAGATTCACATCCTTGGTTTGCAAGACAAGAAAGGAAAAATCTGTTTCACACAGGGCTATAGTCAAGACCACCTTTGTCGAGTCCAAGACAAGTCCAAGACCAGGACTAGTCGAGTCCAAGTCAAGACCGAGTCCAAAGAGGTTCGAGTCCAAGACAAGACAGACTCCAAAAAGGTTCGAGTCCAAGATAAGACTGAGTCCAAAAAGGTTAGAGTCTAAGACAAGACCGAGTCCAAAAAGGTTAGAGTCTAAGACAAGACCGAGTCCAAAAAGGTTAGAGTCTAAGACAAGACCGAGTCCAAAAAGGTTAGAGTCTAAGACAAGACCGAGTCCAAAAAGGTTAGAGTCTAAGACAAGACCGAGCCCAAAAAGGTTAGAGTCTAAGACAAGACCAAGTCCAAAAAGGTTTGAGTCTGAGTCAAGACCAAGTCCAGGACAGAAAAAGGTCTTATGCATGACAGTATTGAGACAATACTTTAGGGTTTCACTTTCCCTCCAATATTATTATCAACATAATAAAGACACCTGGACTCGGTCGAGACCAAAAGCCATATTTGGCAAGACCAGTGCCGAGACCATAGAAAAAACGGTCTTGAGTCTGGACCCGAGTCCAAGACCGGACTCGAGCACTGCAGCCCTGGTTTCACAACACAATTCTATGCAACATGTTTTCTTCCATGGTTTCGCCATATAAATCTACTAAGCTAATCATAAATGTATTAAAATTCAAATCAAACTCACTTCTTCACACGCCTAATAAACATTTCTGCTTGACCGACTAATTATTGCATTTCTGGACATAGAATCTCTTTTTGATAGGCCTACATACATGTTCCAGAGAATGTTCCTGCTAGGCAAAATGATGAATGATTGGCACAGCCACACAAACTAACCATATTATTAACCAATATAGCCTACCTTAACTGTAGCCTAGGTTTTTCCAAAAGGTGCTTTGCCATGTTTACAGGTCAGAATGACTCTCTAACACAAAAGGGGGTATCTTCAGAGCAGTCCTCAACCTGCCAAGTGTTAGACTTTTGTAACTAACTTTGTGTTCGTTGGATCTCTGAGGAAGGAGGCTGAGGGTCCAATTGAGAATTAAGAAAAGGTTTAATGCAACAGAATGATGAAGATGATAAGACAAAGACAATAAGACACAAAACAAACATAATAACACTGCAGCTGACAGCGGACTGGATCCATGCTCCCCCCTGATGGAGTCACATGAGGCCAGTGCTGAATATTCCTAAATCACACAGATTTATCCCCTGCACCTGGGGGCTGTTCCTTTTCACCTGCTGCATTCAAATACATTCTCATTGGTCCGTTGCTGGCCTGGCAACATGCCGGCGCATCTTTGCTGTCCAATGGGGGAGGACAAGCCTTCAAACTCTGCACCTTTGGGGGTCTTTTTGGTTACAGAGCAAAAGGGTCTGTCATGTAAATGTGAAACTCTAACATCAATAGTTTAATCAACTTTGTATTGTCTTCGCCTACACTAAGACCCCAGGGGGCTGGAGACAGTAGGCCACCCTTTGGTGCGTAGCAGGAAACCCCTTTCCATATGTTAAATGCCAGACTTGACCTGTGGTTCTTTACATTCAGAGGAAAAGAGGGGGAAAATGGGGGACAGAGATATGAATAATTTTCTAACCTGGCTCCATCATACATACATTGTTTTTTTACAACATTGTTTATATAACTCAACACAAGGCAGCCTCAGTTTGCTAAAGTCTTTCAAGTGGTCAGACTTCAGCCCTGACAAAACGTAGCAACACGTTCAAAACTGAAATGGTGCTGTTGCCGGGTTAGCTCAGTTGGTAGAGCAGGCGCACATATATAGAAGTTTACGCTTAACGCTTTGCTGCATGTCATTCTCCCTCTCTCTCCCCTTTCACTTCTTCATCTGTCCTGTGGAAATAAAGTTCCCAAAAAAATAATCTAAAAAAATGGTGGTGTATTGAACGTCCTGTTGTGTGCACAAGCCTGTCTTTTTCTTTTCACCTATTAGTTACCGTCTCTGCTGATTGGATATTACCTTTTTTTTTTAAAGTTCCCATATTATGCTCCTTTTTTACGTTCATAATTGTATTTTGAGGTTGTTCTAGAATAGGTTTACGTAGTTTAATTTTCATAAAACACCATATTTTTCAGACAAAATCCTATTTTTTGACGGGGCTAACTGCTAGCATGCAAAAATATGGTGTTGTCGTTTTGGCTGATGACGTAAAAAAGCCCTGCAGATTTTGAACAGCTCACCCGGAGACTGAAGGCAGGATACATTGGGAAACTCAAAACGGCATGGATGTTTTTTTTTAATTTTGTATGTGTGTGGAAGCACCAAAGAGACACAAAATTCTGAAAACCAGTCAGTAAAAAATAAAAATGTTGCTGGTATTTTGGCAGGCCACTCTAAAATGTGTTGTTTTGAGGGAGCATGACATTGGCATGCTGGCTGCAGGAAAGTCCACCAGAGCTGTTTCCCATGAATTGAATGTTCACTTCTCTATCATAAGCTGTCTCCAAAGGTGTTTCAGAGAATTTGGCATGTGTAACCACACCAGCTCAGGACCTCCACATCCAGCAACAATCGGTTTGCATAACCAAAGAATTTCTACACAAACTGTCAGAAACCGTCTCAGGGAAGCTCATCTGCATGCTCGTCGTCCTCAACGGTGTCTCAACCTGACAGCAGTTTGTTATCGTAACCGATTTAAGTGGGCAAATGTTAACATTCAATTTCATCTGGCACTTTGGAGAGGTGTTCTCTTCCCGAATGAATCCCAGTTTACAGGGCAGATGGCAGACAGCGAGTATAGCGTTGTGTGGGTGAGCAGTTTGCTGATGTTAACATTGTGGATCGAATGGCCCATGGTGGCGGTGGGGACATGGTGTGGGCAGGCATATGTTATGGATGACAAACACAGGTGCATTTTATTGATGGCATTTTGAATGCACAGAGATACCGTGACCAGATCCTGAGGCCCATTGTTGTGCCATTCATTGACGCCCATCCCCTCATGTTGCAGCATGATAATGCACAGCCCCATGTTGCAAGGATCTGTACACAATTCCCAGAAGCTGAAAAAAACCCCAGTCCTTGCATGGCCAGCATCTGTGGACATGTCACCCATTGAGTATGTTTGGGATGTTTACCCCCTCACCAGTAGGTGGCAGTATGAGTGCATGTAAGTCAGAAAACAAAATGTACAACAGAAATAAATGCAGATAATTATAGAAAGTAACGGAAATAAATAATAAGAGGGAGCCTAAAGTAAAAAGTAAAATAGAACAGAATAAAACTACACAGAGTATTTATGGACAAATGACAATAAGCGCTGCTGACAGTGAATATCAATCAATAGCAGCAGAGTCATGGGGCTAATCATACGTACGTAATCATTGTACAGACTATTATTTGACATAATTAAGTTATAATACTCAGTGTTTGTCTGTATTATTATAATATAATATTCTGCAAGAGTCAATGTAATAATTCACATGTAATAATACATAACAAGTCAAGCTTTATTGTCAATTTCTTCACATATGCAGAGGAATTGAAAAAAAGTTGAAAGTTCCTTTCTCAACATCGCATAGCAAAGAAAAAAAGGTAAGATATAACAACAGATAAGACAAACATTCCTACCACAAGAGTAAAAAAACAAATGCTCAACAAATAGGGACATTTTTCCTAACAGTAAAACAATAAACGATAACAAGATCACAAGACAAAAACACAAGAATGTCACAAGCAGTTTTTATGACGTGTTGTGGTAGAGCAGAAGGATGTGCAACAATGCAACAGTGAAACAGCAGCCACTTCAGAGTCCAGAGTTTTTGTGCAAAAAGATGCTATGTACAAAAAGAAACAGCTAGCGAGTCCAGAGAGAGGGGGTAGAGAGGGGAGAGAGTATAATATATATGTAATATTACTATAGGATAACATAACATAATAGACAGTATAGTACAGCAACATAGCAGTATGTTATAGTGCAGCAATATAACAGAACATAGTTTAACTACAATGTATAGTACAGCAATGTAACATATAGAATAGAATATCAATATAATATGTTAATGCTGTATTTGAGTGGAGAAATGGCTGTGTGTGTGTGTGTGTGTGTGTGTAGTCTGTGGTTCACTGCTGTTGTACAGTCTGATATCACCAGCTAGCAGGTACAAAGGAGCGCCTGAAGCACTCAGTTTTGCACCTGGGTGGGATGATCCAGTGGCTGAATGAGCTGCCCATCTGCCACGGTTCATCATAGTGGGTATGAGGAGGGTTGTCTAGGATGGCTTTCATTTTGCCCATCCTCTGACCACATGCATTCCTCACCAGCCTGTTAGGTCTGCTGGCCTCACCAGCCTTGATGTCACGGGTCCGGCAAACCACAGCAATGAGTAGTGCACTGTCTGATGCAGACTGATAAAAGGTCTCCAGGAGCCTGTTGCACACACACTGAAGGATCTGATTCTCCTTAGGAAAAACAGTCTGCTCTGTCCATTCCTGAAGAGGGCGCCAGTGTTGTGTGACCAGTCCAGTTAAAAAAATTAAAAATTAACCTCACACTGCAACTTCATCACTGTATCATATTGACATGCGGCGTCAAACCTGCATGTCCTTCTGCTGTAACTCTGCTGTCAGCTTCTTAGCAACTCTGACTGTTCACATCAGACATTTCCTAATGTAGGCTATGTGGTCTAAATAATGACTGAACACTGTGTTATAGCCTACTGGCTACTGTGTGAATAATACTGTTTTAGGGGTTGACTGCATGAGATTGTATAAGCCTCAAACATGGAGAGCACAGCTACTCACAATGAGATGTCCAACATCCTCCTTCTCGCTTTACACTCCAGTGTCTTATAGACAGCACTTATGTTATGCAAGTGAAGACAATCCAATTTAACAATTTATTCACATATAGCAAATACCTACTTTCATGGCATGCGTAAACATCATAATATTAACATAATTATAGCCTACTACATATTAACATAAATTAAGGTATGGCTGGAGAACATTGACTTGGAAGCCAAAGGAAAAAATATTTTATGAGGTCTTTTAGACTAGCAGGCCTGTAGTCCGTAAAATAAAAACAGGCTTTTCAATGCAGAACATCTTTAACATCTATCAATAAAAACATTACAGCCAATTATATTCTCAGAGTTTGTATCAGGTGTAGTCCTCAAATCAGACAAAGTACTTATTGTAGGTGATTTTAATATCCATGTGGACGTTGACAACGATAGCCTTGGTATTGCTTTCAACTCACTATTCATTTGGTTTTAGTCAGAGTGTGCATAAGGCCACGCACTGTTTTAACCACACCCTTGACCTTGTGCTGACATATGGCATCGAAATTAAAGATGTAATAGTATTTCCGCAAAATCCTTTATTATCAGACCATTCTCTAATAACTTTTGAATTCTTACTTCCCGACTATATTAGTGCTTTACTGTCCCACTAGAGCACTGCACGCCCAGAATTCAGAGTTACTTGTGGTTCCTAGAGTCTCTAAAGTAGAATGGGAGCCAGAGCCTTCAGCTATTAGGCTCCTCTACTGTGGAATCAGCTTCTGATCTGAGTTCGGGAGGCAGACACCATCACCACATTTAAGAGTAAACTTAAAACTCTCCTCTTTGATAAAGCTTATAGTTAGGGAGTGAGGAGTTGCAGCGTTTGCCTTGACTGGCGTGTATAGCCGCAGACATGGCACCCCTTCTCTCCTCTGCTTCTCTTCATAGTCGTCAGATTAATTTACCATATAATCAACAATATAATATATAATAGAGGGAGGCAGGGCAGTACAGCCCGACCAGACTCTTTACCCTGTCTCTCTTAGCTATGCTAATAGTTTTAGATTGCCGGGGGACTTCTTTTGACACACTGAGCTCCTCTCTCCTTTTATCTTTCCATTTGTGTGCCTCCATGTTCCAGAAAGGTTTGTTACTAACCTAGCTCTGGGCAGTCATTCCCTGGAGTCCTTATGTTCTTTTCCCCCCAGCATGTTTCCTTTGATCAGGGAAGCTCCAAAATCATGGTTGCAGCTGTCGCCATGGTCTTGCTACACGTCCTGCTTTGCCCTGTTACATCCTGCTACGCTCTGCGGTGCCCTTGTACGTCCTGCTGTGCCCTGTAATGCCGTGCAGTGCCCTGCTATGCCATGAACTACTACAAACTACTATTTCTAGTCACTGTTCCATTATCTTTTACTGTGTTAAAGATACTGTGTGTGTTACTGTGTTATTGCCACTATTCAGTTCAACCCTGTAGTCTCTCTCTCGACTACAACTGGTTCAAAATGCTGCCGCTCGTCTCCTTACTGGGACTCGTAAGCGAGATCACATCACCCCTGTCCTTGCCTCTCTTCACTGGCTCCCAGTTCATTTTAGGATTGATTTTAAGATTTTATTGTTTGTTTTTAAAGCCCTTCATGGACTGGCTCCAGTCTATATCACTGAGCTGTTGAGGCCACATGCTCCTTCAAGGTCACTAAGGTCTGCAAACCAGTCTCTCCTCGTTGTCCCTAAATCGCGACTCAAGAGTAGAGGTGATCGGGCTTTCTCAGTTGCAGCCCCGAGACTGTGGATTAAATTGCCTCTTCATGTCAGACTGGCCCCTAGCCTTCCGGTTTTTAAATCACGACTAAAAACACATTTTTATTCCTTGGCTTTTAATCCGGCATGAGAACTGTATGTTGTATTTGTCTGGTGTTTTATTCTGTCTATTTATTGTTTCATGTCAATGTCCAGCACTTTGGTCAACCTGGTTGTTTTAAATGTGCTTTAGAAATAAAGTTTGATTGATTGATTGAACCCCAACTGGCCCGTCAGACACCGCCAACCAGGACCCTGGGTCTGTCTGAGGTTTCTTCCTAAAAGGGAGTTTTTCCTTGCCACGGTTGCACTGTTGCTTGCTCTGGAGGAAAAAACTAGACCTGTTGGGTCCTTGTAAGTTATAAAGTGTGAAATGAATTATGACAAAAAGGAATTTGCACAAACCAAAATTGGTCCGTTTTCTAGTATTTGGTTTTCTTGTTTGTTGTTTTTTGATTCTGACAACAATTTTTCAATTCTGGTTTAAAACAACAACAAAAAAACTGCCAGAATGTATACGGAAGTGTCTGGTGATTTGTGTAGTATGGATTCAAACAATTGACAAAATAATTTCCATGTTACATATGCCTAAAATTGCTGTATCTTTATGAAACCTACATCTCTTTTGAGATGTAGGTTTCTACTGGGTCTGGGTCTTTTTGGGGTTAAATGTGCTTCTTGCTGAATTCATCCATTTATCCAAAATGACTGACTGCCTGCTATCTTAGATCCTTGTCTGTCTCTGTCTGCAGTCTACAGAGAGAAGATAACAAAAGGAGTAGGTAATACCATTTTTATTGAATAGATTTCTCCATGCAGCAAATCAGGTCTATTTGAGGCTACAGGTGCATGTGCAGACTCTTTTCAACCTTTTGAAATATACGCACTCAACCTCATTCATTTTGTAAAGCACATAGAGTGGAATATATGATGCAGAGAGGAAGGCAAGAGGGATGTACAACTGGGACTATTTGTTTATGTTGTTATCAGTTAGCAGCAGGAGTCTTGGCTTTTCCGATTCTTCTCTGCGTCTCCAGAGTCCTCTCCCAAGTGGACCCCATGGCTTTTTGATCCGCTTCCACCAGCTTAAACGGGGAGAGTTATCATTGTCAAAACGGATTTAGATAGGCCTACTGTATGTGACTCTAATGTATGTCGACATATGGAGATTTCAAGACTGATAAGGAAACAGATTTTTATAAATCATAGATCATATCTGGTTTATGTAACATATGAAGTTAGTTTGGTTCACTTCATAATTATGTAAAGCTGCGAACGAGCACCTCCCAGATTCACACCCACACACACAAATACGTAACAGCTCTCCTAAATGTCCATATTATTAAGCCTGGCTGTCATCATCCTCCTGTTCCTGCCAAACTGGACAGGGCCTGCATTCATTAGTGCACTCATACTTGTACTTAATATTTACAAGCAGCAGTATATGTGACTGCAGAGACCGCGTTGTTCAGCGAAGCCTAGGCAGGCCGCTGACTGCAGGAGAGCTGGCTCACCTGATTGACTGTGGCTTTTATAAAGTTCCTCCATTTTGCAGTTGAACAGCGCAGCCTAAAATGTCAGCAGTCACCAGCTGCGGGTGCCAATGGCAATTGCTCATAGGCTGGCACTGATTAGCTTTGAATAAGCGTGAATGGCATTCTACCCTGTGGTGTACATAGTAGGCTATTGTCTGATGCCTGGATGCACACTATGAGGATATCCCCTTGACATGCATGAACAATTTGGGCAGGATTAGTCCTATCATTTATACAAAGGGACTCCTACAGATTATGCTACTGCAATGTACCTGTGAAACCGAGGGCAATATACTGATTTATTTTCTGTTCTGTGGCGCGAGGCTATATATCATCTAGGATTCTGGTTATTATAGTATTGCAATGTTCCTAAAATGTCATTTCCTCATATCTTTTTCTCATCCTAAATGCCCTGCACAACTATTTTCTCAATCAGCTTCTTATTGTGAGTGATGGAGCTCTACATAAACACAAATGTTTCTGCTTCAGTTTGAACAGTTTTTGTTGTTCTATATGAGAGTTTTCTGTGTTCTTGTTTTTCTTTGTGCTCTTCTCACTGGTTTGGAATGGGCAAGGCTCAATTGGGAAAAGGGTTGTCACATAATTCCCTTCATCAACCAGGTCTCAGCCATATTTAAATGAAAATATGATCACAGCATGGATGAATTATGATTAGGGATGCATTGATTTATTGGCGGAACATTGGTAGAACATTGGCCAATATTTGCCTCTGTGATGCCCATCCGCCCATTGGAAAATAAGATGGCATTTACCAATGGTCAATGTTCATGTGTTGTTTTTTGTGATCGGTCTTAGAAAACAGTCCATTAGAATATACTGCTACTGCAACTGCTTACTGGAGAAAAAGCCACTGACTGGACACGACACTAGCATGACATATGACGTAAGAGGTCAAAGGCTGCTGTGCGCAAGTGTGGTTTGTTTACAGTAAAAGAAAATGTTGGCCATGTGGGAATATTACACCTTGTTGGAGAAAGATCAGTGACATAAACTGCCATCAGTAGGACTCAGTCCTTAACCCAGCTCGGTCTCATGGCAGTTCGTGAAATGGTCAGGTTATTTAATCTATTGATTAGTGTACAGGTCATGTTAATGTTGTTATTTTTGTGTGTTGATTTTGTGTGTTGATTAAGAATTTTGGAGTAATGTATATTTCAGTGGAAAGCGTATTTTGCAATCACAGAACAATTCCTGTGGCTAGTAGAATTGAAAAGGGCTGAAACAGGACTTTCACCCCAGAGACCGGGGCCACACCCTTACCGTTTTTGTTGGCGTGTCCTGCGTGTGACGGTTCTTTTCCCCGTTCTTTTTTTCCTAACCACAACCATCCCGTTATTGTGGGCACACAAATTAAAAAAACTAAATCAAGTGACCATTTCACAAGCTGGCGTGAGACCGGGTTGGATATCCACAGGATTTAAAAAAAGGCTGAAAATTCCCCACTGACAGCGCCAAAGATAAAGGGATTACCAACAAGGGGATGGATTTCATTATTTAGTCATTAAGTTTAAAGAGAAATACTTAAAAATGCAATAACTGATTTGTTTGGTCTCTTGGGGACAGTTAAAACAAATTGTTAACACAACATTGATATTTCACCTTTAATTCACGTGATAAGTCTCTGTAAATTTATGACTACAAGTTAATGACCCCCCCAATAACACATAATATGAACAAAAATATACTAGATTTGCCCATTTACCTCTAGTTGGTTTAATATGCCCAGGCTTTGAGATTTCTGCCTCTACTCACATGCCCTATACAATTGAGATGGATTTAGTCTCTTATGCTCACTGCACTCAAAAAATAAATAAATCCAAAGCAACATCTGTTTTCAGAAACAGTGTCTCTAACTCTGGATAATCCCCAGAACACACTATCATTGAATTTCATGAGAATCATTTCTTCAGTAGAAAGGCGTTCCAAAGAAAACAGTCCACAGCAAGGACTTTTCTATTTTAGCCAATTGTGTGTAAATAATGGGTCATAGAAACACAGATCAGAGCACTATAATGTCATCATGTACAAAAATACTAAAAAAAAAAGTCAAATGTGTGTGTGACAGAAAACAGAAGGACATGTAAAGGACAGAGATAAAGAGAGAGATTGTTGTAATAGAGATGGTGAAAGAAACTGCAAGCCATATACAGTGAGGAAAATAAGTATTTGAACACCCTGCTATTTTGCAAGTTCTCCCACTTAGAAATCATGGAGGGGTCTGACATTGTCATCGTAGGTGCATGTCCACTGTGACAGACATAATCTAAAAAAAGAAATCTAGAAATCACAATGTATGATTTTTTAACTATTTATTTGTATGATACAGCTGCAAAGAAGTATTTGAACACCTGTCTATCAGCTACAATTCTGACCCTCAAAGACCTGTTAGACTGCTTCAAAATGTCCACCTCCACTCCATTTATTATCCTAAATTAGATGCACCTGTTTGAGGTCTTTAGCTGCATAAAGACACCTAGCCACCCCATACAATCAGTAAAAATCCAACTACTAACATGGCCAAGACCAAAGAGCTGTCCAAAGACACTAGAGACAAAATTGTACACCTCCACAAGGCTGGAAAGTGCTACGGGGAAATTGCCAAGCAGCTTGGTGAAAAAAGGTCCACTGTTGGAGCAATCATTAGAAAATGGAAGAAGCTAAACATGACTGTCAATCTCCCTTGGACTGGGGCTCCATGCAAGATCTCACCTCGTGGGGTCTCAATGATCCAAAGAAAGGTGATAAATCAGCCCAGAACTACACGGGAGGAGCTGGTCAATGAACTGAAAAGAGATGGGACCACGGTTTCCAAGGTTACTGTTGGTAAAACACTAAGACGTCATGATTTGAAATCATGCATGGCACGGAAGGTTCCCCTGCTTAAACCAGCACGTGTCAAGGCCCGTCTTAAGTTTGCCAATGACCATTTGGATGATCCAGAGGAGTCATGGGAGAAAGTCATGTGGTCAGATGAGACCAAAATAGAACTTTTTGGTCATAATTCCACTAACCGTGTTTGGAGGAAGAGGAATGATGAGTACCATCCCAAGAACACCATCCCTACTGTGAAGCATGGCGTGGTAGCATCATGCTTTGTGGGTGTTTTTCTGCACATGGGACAGGGCGACTGCATGTTCTAGCCAGCCTCCAGACCTAAACCCAATAGAGAATCTGTGGAGGGAGCTTAAACTCCGTGTTTCTCAGCAACAGCCCAGAAACCTGACTGATCTAGAGAAGATCTGTGTGAAGGAGTGGGCCAAAATCCCTTCTGCAGTGTGTGCAAACCTGGTGAAAAACTACAGGAAACGTTTGACCTCTGTAATTGCAAACAAAGGCTACTGTACCAAATATTAACATTGATTTTCTCAGGTGTTCAAATACTTATGAATTTGAATAAATCTGTATTATACATTGTGATTTCTGGATTTTTCTTTTTAGATTATGTCTCTCACAGTGGACATGCACTTTTTTTCATACCCCTCCATGATTTCTAAGTGGGAGAACTTGCAAAATAGCAGGGTGTTCAAATACTTATTTTCCTCACTGTACAAAGAGAAACTGAATGCCCACACAGACTTCGATGTGTGTGTGTCAGGTGACAGAGAGGGATGGGGACATGGGCAGGTCCTGTTAATGAAGGACTGATAAGTCCCTATTTCCTGGGCCTGGGTTAATTGTGCCTACAGATAAAGGGTAATAAATTGTCACGGGGTAATGGCAGGAGCCTGGGCTGAGCCTTGTTCCACATTTATCATGACTGGCCGGGCCTGGGAGCCTCGAGACCAGGCAGTACTGAAAAGCTGGTCGGGAGTGAAGGCAGAGAGAGAGGGGGTGGGGGTGGGTGGGGGAGAAGAAACCACACAGGGATTGAAGCGGATATGATGCTGGTCTGTCTTACTTACAAGCCTTCTGCAGTGGGCTGTGCTGAGTTGGACCAAGGACAAAAGATGACCTGGTAATGGAGCATATAAGAAAAATGAGATATGAATGGGAACTACTTTAAATTGGATAATTTAGGTATTCCAGCATTAAAATGAAGTCTTATCATAACCTTCAGAAACTTAAAATGTGTCGGAACTCCATTCCACATACTGACTGAAAACAGCAGTAGTGGAAGAAGTACATCAACAAAAAAAGTACCAATGCAACAATATAAAAAATAATCCATTACAAGTTTGCCATACATATTATAAATGACACTGAGAGCATCCAGGGGAATGTTCTGAGTATATGGATACATTTTCAGTTTCCGAACTGAGAACACTATAGAATAGAATAAAGCTTACTGGGGTATAAAAAAGACAACAAACAAAATCTGACTCCCCTTCATTGTCTCTGAAGCAGCTCCAGACTTTATACTTAATACAAGTTTAAGGTGTTACTTCTCTAGTTTCTGGCTTGGAAAGAGTAGCTCATGTTCACAAATATTGATTGACCTTTCCTAGGCCATGGAAAAAAACATATTGGAATTCTTTTTTAGGTGGTGTTTCCCTTTACGTGAAAGTGTTTTCAGTAAAATGTAGCCGACATAAAGTTTAAAAAGTTCTCATTTTGCAGCGAAATACCCCCCTTTGATATATTTTAGGTAGGACATTTAGGTAGTTGAATATTTAATACTGCATTGTATTTTATTAGTGTATCATATTAGCCTGGGAACCAAACAAATCTGCAAGCTCATGTTTTATTTGCCCTGGCAGATGTGTCTGGTCCCCCTCCTGTTTACCGGAGATGTAGAAGTGTGGTCAGGACATTGTGACATCACTGTGGGATGTGGTAACAGGTGAAACTCAGAAATAAAGATAGAAAGTAATATTCTACATCTATAGAGAATCAATTGTAGCCAATACTCTCATTTAGCCTGTGATTAGTGTGTGCATTCATGCTGCAGCGGTGCACAGCGTGGTTGCAGCTGTGGGGAAGAATATCTGTTCACAGTACAATACAATGATGTCTCTTGAAAACCTTGTGTTTCCATTTTCTGTAATTGTTTCCAGGTTTTTAGATATTGTAGGATTGTGTGTAGTCTATGCGACCCACTCATAAAATCTTTCCAAGTCTCATTTATACGTGTCAGAAATGCATTTTCACCAAGGCTGAGTCTTAGCTCCTAAAAAAGTGGATCTTGGAAAAAGGAATGTGGAAATACAATGATATTACATGATAAATATAGTAAGCGCAAGCAGTCACAAATGGCGCCAGTGAGCTGTGGTTCATTACATAAAGAGAAACCATTCACAGTGCATGTTTTAGTGGGACTCAGCGTGCCACCTTGCCAGCATGACAGATCACTCCTTCACACTGAGAGATGATGGTGGTTGGAGTTTGGTGCTGCGGCTGAGGGATGATGCATCCCACACATTATACAGCAGAACTGCTCCCGCGGAGGAAGTTGATGTCCCCACCATGCGATAATGACACTCAAGTGCAGTGTGACATATGATGTGTGTACAAACAGTAGGCACATAGGCTGGGCGGCCTTTTGACTGTTTTATGTGGGTCACACACGGTGTACTGTGGCACAGCGGCGGAGAAAGGATGTTTTTCATGCAACCCATAAAGAAAGGAAAAACAATGCCCTTGAGATGTGACTGGTTGTCTCACAGGAAATCACCATGCAGAGTTACTGTATGTGGTACACTTACATGACATTGAACCATTAAAAAAGTTGCGCTGTTATGTGCATGTTTCTTACTCTTCTACCCTGCATTCAGAAACCTTTTCCCTTTCTGACTGTTCTCTTTTCATTGAATCTTATTTTGCCAACCAGGAATGTTACAAGGTTCTTTTAATGAGGGGGAAAATGGTGTATAAAGCAGAAGTAAAGTTGCACTGCAAGCGTACGCTTTAGATTTTCCTGTCATATGGTTTGTGTTTCTCTTCAGGTAATGAAACAGGGCTAACATGGTGTTTGGTGTTTTTTGCCCGCAATGTCTCCTTTCAGGCAGCGCGGCAATGGTTATGGTTAGGGTTAAGGTTAGGGTTAGCTGCCTGGAAGGTGAAGTTGGAGGCAAAAAACACCATCAAGCGGCTAACATCATAACTTCAATCACTTACAATGAGACTTACTAAATTATTACTAAAACTAACTAAAATTTATGGCAAGGACAATTTTGGTCATTTGGTCATGGAGAGAACAGCTCTTGAAAAGATGGAGAAGAGAATCTGAAAAGAAAGAAAATAGTCAGTTTAAAAGAAAAAGCAGACAATAGAAGACAGCACTAGAAAATAAGCCTTTAGATTTGATTGTGTTTTTATCCTCTGTGATTTTAATGTTTCATATAAAAAAATTGAACACAAAAAATTCTTTTAAAAACAATTCATGGTAAAAGAAAAACATAAAATGCAAATGTTCTCTCACATTAAAACATGTACATACGAAGAGGAGAAGAGAAGAAAATCGATTGTTTTGAAAAAACAAAGAAGCCAGACTGGAGGGGAGGAGAATTTTACAGTACAGAGGAGATGAAAGTGGGAAGGAGGAGGAGATGAAAGTTAAAAAAAAAAGGAAAGCGAGAAGCTGGAGAAATCAACGAATGCTCAAATTCATTTGTTCACTGCCTCTGTCTACCTGGCTGCACACACCTTCTCTCCGCTCCACCAGCCAGTGTTCAAAGCCATAAATCTTGGAGTGGCATTTTGGCCGGCAAGTCCCACGTCAACACGACCGGTGAAATGTCAGTGCGGAAGGCAGACAAGCCTGACTTAAAAAGAGGGAGAGTAGAGGCAGTAATGTCACCACACTTTAACACACACCCGCCATCAGTCTTTATGACATTTAAGAGATCTATCTCTCGATCCCTCTGACCACAACACATAATGGAAGAGTTTGGAGAGGAAGCTGCGAGGACCTGATGAGTCAGGGGGTTTAATGGGCTCATCTGATATCTGATCACAAACAAAAGGCTATTGCCCTCACGTCATGTGTAATCTTTCTTGTTATACCAGTCAGCAGCTTTCCAAGCCTTACAACTTAACAGCTACACATTAAAAATGAGAGGAAGAGTGCACTCTGGAAGGTAAGTACATGACGTATTTTTACTGTTATTTTTTTTACAACCATTTTCTTTTTTTTACAACCCTCTCCTTAATCCAGGCAGGTCATTTAAGAACACATTTCTCACACAATACATGTGGTTTTGTCTGTTAATTCTCAGCCTAGCTTTACCTTTTCAATAAAACAGCAATGAGGACAGTCTGACCACCCAGGCCACAACTTGTGTGACAAATAATAATTATGTATTCTCAGACAAAAATGATACTTTTGGAGAAAAGCTAATGTCAGTCTTGTCTCAGTTGTTATTGTATTCTCAGGACATGCAATTCAATTTTTGTTGAAAATTTGTATTAGTAGTGGTCACTGTTTATATATGCAGCCAGTCAGACAAAAAATGGGTTACACTTTACTTGAAGGTATCTACATAAGAGTGACATGACACTGTCATAAACATTATAAACAAGTCATAAATGTTCATGGCAAAACACTTCTTTTAGTAAGTGTCATTTGGTTTTGTCATGACAAGTTATGGTTAGGGTTAGTGTTCATGTGTCATGACTGTGTCACAACACTCTTATGTAGATACCTTCAAGTAAAGTGTTGTAAACTGTTGGTATTTAAGCTAGCTGCAGGAGTCCTCGTGTTCCCGACTGAGTCTGACTGTTACGACTCTGTGTAGTCTATACGGCGCTCTACTTCCAGGAATGCTCCGCTGCTGCTGGAAATTCTGCCAGATCACGCTCTTTTTGTCCGGTACCTTCCTCTTTCTTTGTGTTGGCATTTTAAACTCCGGTGGATTTATGAGGACTATGGTTAACTGCTCCTCAGATCTCTGCAGGGTGAATCCAGACAGCTAGCTAGACTATCTGTCTAATCTGAGTTTTCTGTTGCACGACTAAAGCAACTTTTGAATGTACACTGCAATGCTCCACCAAAACAAGTTTCTTTTCGAGGCTATTTTGCAGAGGCCTGGTGGCTCCGTGCGGCGCTTAGCAAGATGAAAATTGTGATTGGTTAAAAGAAATGCCAATACACCAGAGCACGATTTACTCCCATCCCGGAATGCTTTGTGGAATAGCCAGACCTTCTTTTGCAGTGCTGTGGAGGAAGGTCTGGCAAAGCAGGTCTAAACATTTAGGCTAGTCACTGTTACATTCATATACTGTATGCAAGTATTACTGTGTCTGTTCCTATGTAGAGTGAGCTATACACGTTAAAATGTATTTCATAAGTAAAACATAATGCTGTAGTAGTATTTAAATAATTTAAAGAAAGTAAGAAAGATAATTTAGTCATGATTACTGTGGTCCTAAAAGTTGCGTTATGTGAGAAATATATATGGGTATCGTTTGCTCAATTCAGAGACAAGGAAAGTGAGATGCGTGTGTTTATTCATCTCTTTCCCTTACTATTCTCCTGTTAAAGGGGCACAACCCATGCATGCCGTTTCCTCAAAAACAAAACAACTGTGGTCCAGAAAGTACAGTTAAGGCTGCTTGGAAATCAAAAGCATCCAGAGCTAAATAATTGATCACAAATTAAAAATGAAATCAGTTGAAATTCTATCATCATCGCTTTTTCTTTAACCTCCCTTGCTGCTGCTGCATGGGGGTTGTATTGATTTCCAAATAAATAATTGAGAAACTCAGCTTAACTGCCCTTTTGAAATCTCCCTGGCCTCCTCTTTGATTCACTTTGCCTCCCGCTCGTATTTCTCCCCTCACGATCTACGTCTTTCCCTTATCGTTCCATCTCCTCCCTTCTCACCTATTTCTCTTGTACCCTTTTCTCTCTCCTCTTCTGACCTTCCCCTCCTTTCCCATCTCTCTTTTCTCTCCTCTCCTCTTGTGCACTGCTGATGTGGATCCTGTTCTGTGACGGGTTGTTCAGGAGGGAATGGGTTGTTCGCATGGCTGGCCAGCCGGCCTCTGAGTATCATCCGTCAGCAAGACACGCTGTTGTTTTAGAGTTCTGCTGGGAGCTGTCTCCTTGTCTCTGTCTCTTTCACAAACAAACACACACACACACACACACACACACACACACACACACCTTCCCTGTCTCTCTCTGTCTCCCTCCTGACTTATTTCCACTGTACATCTTAATTTGAACACAAAGCTGATCAGCATTTTAAAATCGACCCCAGGCTCTTTGCTCTGAGTGAATCGATGGCTGCGTTAGACTTGGACTGAATTATCCTAATGTGTTAATTCAACAGAAAAATGTCTGATTTGTTTTAGAGTAAAGGCAGTTAAAAACAACGTCCCCTTATCTTTTTCCTGTACAGTTGTTTCAGTTTATTAAGAGGCAAATTGTTTTTACAGGTGTATTGAATTTTGTTTTTAAAGTATATTTTTGTATTTTTTGGCGTTAACTACAGTAAGCATAGACACAACCTCCTTTTCTCAGTTTGACTAGTTTGAACATGTATGTATCCAATTGGGCATCGGACAGAGGTGGTCTTGAGTAGTTAAAGATTTAGGACAAAAACAAAATCAAAATCCAACAAGTAGTTCCTGAATAATCCAGGACTACAGTATGTAGTTGAACGTGATAAGTTACATGAGAACAGATCACTAGATACTGTGTCAATGAACAAAAAGTCCGCCAACCTAAACAACACAACAGGTCCTATCTGCAGGCAGTTTGTCAGTCCCTCCTTAAGGCCGTTTTATGGTTGTGCGTAAACTCCACACCGTAGCTACGCCATCGTTAGTTCTGCGTCGGAGTTGAACGTGTTTCTTTGCATCAAGGAACATTTCACCGGCAGAACGCTAAGGGGTGTGTGGTTTCCAGTGGGGCCAATAGCAAAACTCTTTGTTTATTTGTGCGCTGATGTGTGCCTCAAGCCGGCATGTGTGTGTATGTGGGGAGTGGGTGATGGAGCAAGACAGAAAGTGAGAGAGTGACAGCAATTCTTTTCGGAGCAAGTTGTGACTCTAGGCCAGCAAACTTGGCTAATAAACTCCAACTGTGAAGTCATTACTTACTTGTCAATGGAGTTTCAGTTTTATATGGAAATATTCCCCAGCATGATGTCATTTTTTCCCATCCTGGAAATAACCCAAATGTAACAGTTCATAAATGTTAAGGACAGCATGATATGACATAATATCCTGCATAATATATCTGTCAGCACTGTCCAGAGACAGACTTATTCCTGTCGTATGGCATGCACAGAGAATCATGCTACAGCTTGCCATCACTGGAGTGTAAAGTAATAACTGTGCTATGAGACTTATCAGCAACAACAATCTATGGGTTGGAAAACATATATAGGAGATCAATTTTTTTCCTTCACATTGAAGGTGGTACAAGCTGGTCTCTTTGGGCTACTGTAAAGATATACAGAGACAATGTGTGATCTACACAAGTGTGTGTTCGGGTCAAATTTCCAGCCCGGTTGAACTTCCTAGGACACCTGGGGCATACTCTGGTTGAATGATAGGTAAACAGGGGGGATTACACTGCCGTGATTTGTGTTTTTCTGCTGGTTTTTAGACCCTTCCTCATGTAACACTGGCACCAACCTGTCACCCCTCACTGCTGCTCCCACAGCGTCTAGCACCAAGCCCTGCTGCATTTCCTGCTTGCTCGTTCTCTTTGTTGTTGTCAGTGAGCTGATGTTAAAATATTTAATATTTAGCACCCACTCCAGCTCACAAGCGTATACTACCTTCTCTTCTGCCTGGCTGGAAATAAATTGACCCGGCAGTATAAGTTGGAGCTGTGCAGCATAGCGGCACTTCGAATTGAATTTGACTGTTAAGGATCTTTTTGTAGTGTTTTCTAGTGGATGTGCGTGCTGCACTCCACAGAGCAGCGGGGGCATGTTGGCCCTAGAAAATGATGTCATTATTCTGTCCACTAGAGAAGAGATAGGAGAGATAAGTGTCATTAGCAGCCAGCTGGTGATCAAAGTCTAACCATTTCCATCTTGTTTAAATCTTTTAGTGGCTGGTGATAGTGGTTTCAAATGGTAGTTTCCCCAACCCACAGTTTCAGATCGATTCTCATCTCAGCTTGAGTGTTTCACTGGCCACAGTGTAGATTTTTTAAAAGTCGCAAGGAAACAACATTTTCAATGGTTCTGATGAATGTTGCAAGGAGGGACTGTTCAAAAGAGCATAATAGTCGGGTTGGACCATAACAAACACGCAGGAAGAAAATCAGTGAAGCTGATTGTATATTCCGTGTAGCTGATGAAAGAATATATAGCCTTGAGCTCTCACAAATTCTTTAAACTGAATAGATTTCATCCGCATGCATAAATGGTGTCATAGGAAAAGGAACCTAAGTTTGGGGGCATTCACGGTATAATGCACTTGTCACTTTTAAAAGCTTTAGGGTGTTTGTGATTGAGGGAGGTTTTTAAAGATTGTGATGTGACTAGGTGTGGTCTATATAACTTCAGTGCATGTGTCCGACTTTGATGGACTTTTGTTGATTCTGAAGAAGGACCGAAACCTCACCTAAATAAAGTGGAGAAATGCATATGTGGGCAACACTTTTTTTTTTCTTTAGAGACTGTAATGTGAACATTTTCAGGAGATAAATACAATGGCCTTTTTATATAAAAATACAAGAAAATATACACATTGTACATGCTATTAATGTAGTATGATATAGTTCTGGACTTCTTGTAACTGTGTTTTGTTAATTCTGTAACATGAGGGTTGTGGAAAAAGCTGGATGGAGACAGATAACTTCGTTAAGCAGCACTTTACTGTTCTTCCCATAGACAGTAAAACTAATGGACACAGCCACGCCGTAGACTTTGACGGAGACCAGTGAAGTTTATTAGAAGCACTTTTCCGGTGATGGCTGAGCGTAACTGCGCAGCAACAAACTGAGCTTGATGATGTAGATGTGACGTGAGCAACCTGTCTGAAAGTTGTAAGTCTTCTGGTAGCTGTGCCAAGAGAAATGTGTTTGTGGATAAAAGCTACTTCATATGAATTCACTTGCCACATACCAAAGTATTTCCAATCCATTAAAACGTTGCTGAAATATTTTGTTACGATGCTTTCATGGACTCTCCATGGGCTTCTCCCTTGACTGTATAATGCCTCCACGCCCCCGATTGCCTGCAAGCTTCTCCTGGCAATACGGTTATTTGTCGACTGTGCGACAGCAAGTCAAGTGGATATGACGCATTCGTCTATTTTTACAAAAATGCCTGCTACGGGCCATAACGTGAGATACAAGTTAATGGAGCCTTTTAAACATTGTTGTGTTTCTTTGGAAATAAACAATGGACAAATAGAGTCTTTAAAGGCCAAAATGAATGGCAGTCCATGGAATGTATGGAAGGTGATGGCTTATTAGCATCAAAATGGCTCCATAGGAGGTACGCTTTGCGGAGGCTCGCTTACCCCCTTGGTTCTTCTGACTTCATCAGCTCCCCAACAAGAGCACTTCCTCGTGTTGTTCAATCACATGTAGCTGAACCAACCAATCAGACGCTAGCAGAACTGATGTTGTGTTCCAGGCAACCCATGTTTTCACAACCCTTTACCCATGAAAGTGCCCTGGAACGGCAGTCAAACCCATAACTTACTACCAGTGAACTCATACCAAATTGTTGTACTCCCAGTTAGTTTTTGATGTCTCACACACACATAAAAACGATGGCGCCCCCTGTTGATGCTGTCCAGATGCCGGTGATTAACAGTGAGACATAGACATAAAAAGGCAACTTAAAGTAATTCCGCACATACTCATCAAACACATACAATTGTGTACTACTATATGTATTATATGTAATATGTCGCAGACTAGAAATCGCTAGTATCAGCTAGCGCTAGCTAATGTTACCATTAGGTAGCCGCTAGGTAATACTAGCTAGAAGGATTTGTTGTGACTTTGCCTGGAACGCAACCAAGTTGTGAATCTTGACGTCATAACTTACGGGCTAAAAATTGTGTCTGGAACACGACATTAGACTCCACTGCTGATGTAAATGATTAAACATGTAAAAATGCAAGTACTGACTGTTTAAACATGTATATGTAAATATTAAGCTGTATAAACATTGTAAATACATTTTTTGTAGATTACCTCAAAGATATGAATAATTAGTAAATCTTACATTCCCTCTCCCCTCTCACAAAAATAATCATCTTCGTTTCACTAAAGAACAAACAAATCAAGTATTTGCTACTAGAGAGAACAGTCTCCCTTTAGAACATAGGAGAATATAGTCAAAGAACCAGAGCCTTGTTCAAGAGAGGTAGATTCCTAACTGTTGATGTAAATAATTAAACATGTAAATATGCAAGTACTAACTGTTAAAACACAATAGTTAACACAAAATAGTTAACTGTATAACCATTGTAAATACATTTTTATAGGTTAATATATAGTGTAATTAATTAGCAGCACCCTGTCGACTGTTATCACAAAGCATTGCATAAGCAAAAGACAAGTTTTAATATTAAGTCAGATCTGCATGTGTTGGTTAAATGTGGATCTTAAAACATGGAAAAGCATAAAAAAATCAGCCATCTGCGAGCTGGCAGGCCGACTGGCAGCAGTGGCCAGATGGATTGGATTGACACCTGACTTGGCTGCCAGCTTCACGGTCAGACGGCCACAAGTTTTACTTATAAAGTCGTCATTGTTTCCAAATGCAAAGTGGCTTTTCGAAGTCTTGACAACAAGCAAAGCACAATGTCTGTGCTAGAGTTAGAATAATGTTATTAAATATAAACGTCTCTGTTTTCTGAAGAACACTTATAATGTAAGATGTTTTCCTGAACTTTGCACATCCCTCAGATATTTTTTGCTCAGATATGTTATTATTTTTGATATTATTTAGTTATATGTATGTATTATTTGTTTCTGTATTCATTGTTTGTTTATTTCACATTAATGTAGTTATGTTTATACGTATGCACCAAACCAAAGCAAGTGTTACTTACCTGGCAATACACCTTTTTTAATTCTAGTTCTGATTTTAGACATTGTCTCGTTTGAATGACCTTCATCTAATTTTTCACAGAAGCAGAAGGCTCCTATGCAGTTGTTTAAAATGAGCATTAGCTACATAGTCTTTGTTTGAATATTGAAAATACAATTTTTTAATGTCATAAATCTTTGATATTTTGCGTTCAGTGTACCATGAGGATGCTGGCTTGGTTTGAAGATAAGTGCCTGCAGAAAAGTTTTACCAGCCGTAATGTAAGGCAAGGCAAAGCAAGGCAGCTTTATTTGTATAGCACATTTCAGCAACAAAGCAATTCAAAGTGCTTAACATAAAACATTAAAGAGCAGTTAAAAACGATTAAGAAATAAAAAAAAAACAGATACAAGAGAATACAAGTTACAAGTTGCAGTGTAAGAAATTAAACACTAAAGAGCAGTTAAAAACAGCTAAAAAATATAAAAGCAAATAAGATAAGTCATATAATTTTAACACGGAAACTTCATTATAGGAAATCAACAACTTTTTAAAGAAAGGCAACATAAAAAAGAAAGGCCTTCAGCCTTGATTTAAAAGAACAGAGAGTAGTAGTGGCGGTCAATTTTCCTCCACTCAATGAACCATGTTGTGGAAACCCAAACTTTGTTGACCAATATGGTAGGCATTGTACACAGGCAGAACCATTTACTACAATATCTTCGTCACTATAAGGCTTATTTTAATCATGGCAAACTTTGCAAAATCCTGAACATATCTAAATGTTTCTTGTAGAATTTACCTTAAAATCTATGTCACATGTAAAACATCTTGATGCTGCAGAACTGCAGGAAACATAGAAAGAGGAAGAGGGATGAAAGCTGAAATCAATCATTAAGTATCTTACATATAAGCTTATTACATTGAATATAAGTAAACTAGTAAATTAGTGGAGAGAGGACTGATGTCTCATATCATATACAATATTGTATATCACATTTATAATCCTTCACATATAGAGAGAAGTAGAAAAATGAGGGAAGGAAAGAAAATCAGAGGTAACAGAAGGATCTTTTAAAGGAGTGAGGAGACAGCATCACATAAAACCAGGTTCTCCTCCCAAGAAGAATGTGACGTCTGGACCAATGAAAATAGCTTCTGATTGATCTGGATTTAACGGTTAGAAAGTTGAAAGGTTTAGCCAGTTTTTAATGTCTGAAAGGCAGGATTAGTTTTCTTAATTGCGTTGTGTTGTTGAAATCAAGTAGTTAATCAAGTAAGCTCATTTGAACCTAAACCACAATGTTTCCCTAACCTTAACAAAGCACTTATTCTAACCTATAGTCCATGATATTTCCAGTGTCATTCTAGAGGGCACGGACAAACATATTTTGGAAGACATTTTGCATACGAGAGGCAGCACACCAGAGTTTATCTGAAGTCCAGAGCAGAATGCAGTTTGAACTGGTTTGCATGATGCTTAATGTCAATCTACATGACAGAATTTAGGTATTGTCATGTCAAATTGAGACGTCCACATTTTCAGTTTTTATTGTTGACAAGATCTGGTGCCCTGCCGGTATGGTACTTCAGTGCCTTTATAGATAAAACCCAAATCTCCTTTGATAATGAAACATACTGTTAGAATGATATCAAACAAAATAGCCTGCTTTATATGGTACTAATTTGGAGAGAATCATAGTTTTCTTTTTTATGTAGAAATGATTGTTTTTATATCCACAACAAATCAAATTTGAACATTGAAATGCATTAGGGTAATAGTGCAGTAAGTAAAACCATACATCTTACACATTATTATCACTTAACAATAGTGTGATACAGGCGTAAAATGAATAGGTTATCAGAAAGTAATTTTCATTGTAAATGTATTCAGTGGTGACAAAATTCTCGAGTGCAGATGGCCACAGAAGAGAGATGCATATTATCACTGTTATTACAATCTCTCTCCGATTCAGGGGTGCTAATTAATCAGGCAGTATTTGCCATTGAGCTAGAGTTAAAAGCTGAAAATGATCATCAGGGTGTTTATCTGCCATTAATCCGAGTCATTTCCTCTCAGTATCAGCAGGATAGCTTTTAGTGTTTCACATTGCAGTCAAACAAACAAAAAATTATAATACCGCTCCTGCTGCCGCAGGTGAACAAGGCTACACATTTTTCTTTTACATCGGCCTTAACTGGCGCAATGTATTTTTGCTTTTGTCACTTAGTGACTCACTTACTTGCTTACTCGGGAAACCCACACACACACGCACGCCCAAACACACGCAGACACACACACATACGGCAATGCAAGTCAGGACTAATTAGACCGCCCGTCCCAAGTCTTGTGGGACAGTAAATTAGATCTGTTGCCACTGTAGTGTTCCTTTGATCAAGAGCTGTCAAACAATGTGCTGTGATAGAGCATCTGGGACAGACAGACACACACACACACAAAGAGTTAACAGCACATATTCTTCACAAAATTCCTTTCTCTATTGACAGGATTCTGTTATTGTTCTCAGAAGCTGAGGACCACAATGGAAATAAGTGTTGGACTTCATTGTGTTTCATCCTCGATTGTATTTGATGTCTTTTCATGTGTAAGGCATTCTTAATACAATTAAAATAAATCAAATCAAAATCAAAAGCTGTAATAAAAAGAAGTGTAACTGCTCTTCATAGCTGAATTTATGGGTAATTAGAATGACTTTGGTTGCCCCGTTTATAGGAAGTCATCATTCATTTGAAATTCCCTGTGGCCGCATATTAGGGAGCTGTGCTATGAAGTGGGCGTCGGGTGAGAATCTCTGCGAGAGGACAATTGTTAAAGCTAATTTGGTGGAAAACATATGGGAGCAACTAGCTGTACCCACAGTTAACAATTCAACTACCTCAGTTTGACTGAGGGAAATACTTCAGGCATGAAGTGATAGGTAAAGCCCAAAATGATTTCCAACTGTGAGGGGAACATCAGTATTGAGTTTATAGTATTGAAAAGTGAAAAATATCTTCCTTTTAGCTGCTAAATGTTCATTATGTTCACCAGCTAGTTGCTTAGTCTGTTATCTGCTGCTGAGCAGGGAGTGTACAGTGAGTTAATTAGGTTTTTTTGTTGATGAAAACAGCTGCCTGCTACAACTGGAAACAATGAAAGCCGTAGAACTGAACCCAAACAGTAAAGTTGAGGGCTGTAAAAACCAAAACAATGAGCTGAAAGATGCTAAAATGCTCTTTAAAGATAAGGGGAACAGCAGAGTTGGATGATATTGTCCCTATTAGTACTACCACTAACAACCCCTTTGGCATTGCACATTATTTGATCCATTGCTAATATAAACATTCTATTCTCAGCTTTAATGTAAGTAAATCATATTTTGCTAAGACTGGCTTGTTTGTAAGCATACAAGGAGTTGAAACAAATTAAAATGATAAAATAAGATTCAAGTTGAATGATCTGTGTGAGTAAATACAAATAAATGGACTTGGACTATATTTTCAAAGCAACTTGTATTTAATAAGCAATAGGAGAGCAGTAGTGGAAAGATGCTTCAGCAGGCTTAATGTTTGAGATGTTTTTCCATAGACTTTTATTTTCAAAAAGCAGTCAGAGAAAAGTAAGACAAGCCAGTCAAGTACAACAAAACAAATCCCTCCAAGGGAAAAAAGAAAAAGAAAAGCTGATGAAGACAGAAGGCCTAATGATATATACAACAGCAGACATCTTTTTTGGTGTTGCAGTACCAGTGAATCACTCAACAAACTCATGGTATTCTTCACATAAGGTCAAAAACAAACAAAATAAAGATTTTTCTTTTGATGGACAGAGAAGGTTCTAAAAGTCAGCTAAGGCACACAGAGCCTCCCCGGAACAAAATAACGGGGGACACGTCAGTTCAGAGAAGTTTGTGCAACAGTTGCTCAACAATACATTCCAGCAAGAACAACAACAATCTGGCATGTGATTTTCTCTGAGAGGCAAATAGGACACAGTTGTCCAAAAACACTGAAAGAGGTTATGTACTTAGATCAATAAACACCATCAATTCACTCTTTGTGCCCAGTTATTGACACGTCAAAAAAATCTTAATAATTCAATGTAATTTTACCACATCTGTATTTACACGTACAATACCTTTGAAACAATATTTCAATACAAAATACCTATGTACATCTTCGTCATTTGTTAATCATTTTGTTGCAAAATAGGACTTCCACATTGATTTACATTTACTTAATTCACCTTTTTCCAAAACTGTCATTGAGCTTACATAATATTATGTATTGTGTGAAGTAGTTGTTCTGAGCATGGTGGCACGGTAAGTTATAAGGTGGCAGCAGAAGCCATCCAGCAAAAAATAAAATAAAACTGTCCTCTACAAACCAACGACAGAAACAGTGTAGATTTGAGAGGGAAGGAGTGATAGCAATTGACACATCCGACATCGAGGCAAGGTGAACTTGACATTAATGAACAATAATGTCTCTTAATTAGCCGGAGGAGAAACACTCACTTGGCTCGTGTGGTGGCTGAACAATGTTGACAATCACAGATTGAGCTCCTAATTTACTTCAGATGAAATTTATTTCAAAGTATAAACACATATCTTTGCGTACCTCTTGTTGTGGATGTGTTGTGGTACAGAGCAACCCTCAGTGTGATTAACTTGTCTCAAATGTCCAGGGATTGTCTTGATGGTAGAAAAGGTACTTAGATAGAGTTGATCTTATAAATTATCCATTTTGCAATCAAGACACAATATAATATTCACTTGAAATTGTACAATATTGTCACAGCATGAAGATCACTACCACTCACTATCATTCTGAAACTGACAGGAACCATCGAACACCAAGAAAAAGACAGTTTCTCCTTTGATCCAGACGGTGTCCAATGTGTTCGGTTGTGAAAAGCATTTTTGTTCACCTTCGCTGTTTGGTGAGGTTGTTAGCGATGGCTGAACTCTGACCTCACAGGTCAAGGTGGCTTTCTCTTGTGATGTACTTGGCAAACAGCCATGTAAGAAACCGAGACAGAAGATCTATTCAGACAGGACAACACGGACTAACACACAGGTGCGGCCCATAAAAAAGGTACAGTAAAAGTTTGGGGTGTTGGCCTTTGTAAATAAAGGCGGTTTTCTATACAAAAAAATATTTATCATGCTGCCAAGGCAGCGTCGCAGTTATTTAGTCACTGACTAAAAATATCAGTATTAATATAAACTTATAAATAAATAGCGACTCATGGACCCCCCCCCCCCCCCACCCTCATTCACACAACCTTTGAGATGTCTTGTATAATCATGTACTACATAAAGTGTCATTGAAATGAAGAAAGTAAAAAAGATGAGGAAAAAAAAGAGGATGAGTATTTTAAGGTCAGTTTGAGATAATTGTGTTTCAAGTTTGAGGCAGGTTGGTGAGAAAACCAAGACGCCCTGTGCCTTTTACTGAAAAAAACAAAACATCTGGGTTTATTAAAAACAAACCTACACTATGTGAAGTCTTTAAATACTATTGTACAACAAACACAAACGAAGCATTTCTGAATTTAGAACACTAAAATGTCTACATTGAATTTCTATTTTAATCCAAATAGTTTTAATTATTCTGAGAAGGCCTCTGTATTTGCATTTCTCTATTTCCATATTTACGAAATGAGACTGCAGCAGATGGTTACAACAGTTCCACATCCTGATCAGGCACTGAACTAGAAGAAGTTGGGCTGCTGTTAAGAATATATTCTACTAATTTACAAACTGAGCCACTGAATTATCTGAAACTCAAAGGCTTCTAAGTAATTAGCTTTAATAACGCTAAAATATTTGTTTTCCATAAACAGTAAACTTGCTTTTAATAGTGCTGCATTTGAGTTGTATCAAAACAATTTTTTTTATTTGGGTGTATCTGAACACTCAGATCTCGCCTAATTTTGTTAATGTGGACTTACACTTAAGGAGGAACATTTAATTCAGTATCAGGCTTCCTCCTCGTGTGTGTCTTATAGCTCAGGCCTTTTCGCAGCAAACCCTTGTCTGCTACCAGTGTCGGACGACCGCTGTGCCCTGTGCAGGGCTTTAAAAGCTGACTTCATAATTCATTCAGCAGCAAAGTAAATGCTCGAAAATTGCAACGTTTGATCACAGTAAAACTCAGCCATGAGAAGAAAAATAAATACACTGAGAAACTGAAATAGCAAAGCCAGCATAATTCCGTAAAAGGAGAGACCCCGTGGGAGGATCTGAAAATCATTTTGCCTGTTTTCTGTCCAGACACCCTCACCAACCTCCCAAGGAAATCCACTTTTTCTTTTGTTTTCCTCTTCTCCCGAGAAAGAGGAATCACACTTTTACTTTCTCCACCTGCAGCAAACCCCTTAAATAAATAAAAATCAACAGTGGATCTCCTGAACCGTGGCCTCCTGTCCAGCTGGAGGCCTCGCTGCTACCTGATGCGCCCATCTGCACGTGGCATTCCCAGTTGGGATTTGGGGTCTGGGCTCAGGGAGCTCCAAGGGTTCTTAGGGCAGGCCTGCATCACAGGGCAGGCTGTAGGGCCCACGGCGCAGATGTCGGCAGCCTCCCACAACTCGCCCACCAGGCTGTCTAACCAACGCTCGAGCTCTGGGCCTGTCAGGGCCGCGTTCCTCTTGGCCTGCTCCACGTAACCCAGGCTGACAGGGATGTTGAGCACCGGGTTGAGGCCATGGAAACTCTGCTCCATATAGCTGTTCTTCGCTGGCCCGTTGTGAAGCTTCAGAGTATCCTCTGGAGACATTTGGGAAGGAAGAGAGAACACAGAAGGAGATAGACGATGTGTGAAAAGTGGATAATAAGTGGTCAAGGGAGGGAATTGTATGGAAAGGAAGGGGAGAGAAGGAAAAAAGGGAGACATGAATGGTAAAATATAAAAGCAGAGGACATGATTTGCTTTATTATTATTTGAAAAGCTTAGACTGGTTGCTAATTAGCTTGTATTGATTTGTACAACTGGACACCCTAAATCCCATTCTTTGATGTGGTATGTCAAGCCACTGCAATGCTGACTTTAAAGAAACAGTCAGACGCGCCCTCATTCTTTCTTCCCATGACGGTCAAACCCGGCAGGAAAACAGAAAACATAGACACAACTTCCCCTTAAAACACTGTCTCCACCCTGAGCTCCACTGGAGCTGTAAATTCCTCACTGGTACTCTAACTGGGGTGCTCGCCATCCTTTCTAAACATGTCTGAGCACACATCAGTGCTTTTCATGCACTGGTGACAAAAGAAAAAACAGAGTCAGGCATAAGACGCTCCACCAGAAAAGGTGATCCATACCATTCCAGCTAGCTTTGTGCTAGCAGATAGTGTTGCAATATGAAGTTGTGTATCGGTGTAGAGATCTGTCCGTGTGTGTGCGCATGAGTCTGCTGCTGCCAGAGCGGGTGGAAGGCCTTGTCATAATGTTTTACTGGCACTGCATGTACAGTGGGAGTGAAACCTGGTGCCAGACATGGCAGTAAATTAAAGGCGGGTGGATGGAACAGCTAAGACTAAAGCACACGTTACAGCCCACAGTAAGCCAGGCATTCACAAGATTATTACATGCTGACTATAAACTCCACTTAAAAAGTAGATACCTCTATTTAATAATCTAATAAATATGTATCTTTAAATTATAATATCTATGTTTATGATTTAACCCTACTTAATGTCAGCCATTTCTTATGGTGTTAATTAAAGAGTGTGGTCTAGACCTACTTTATCTGTAAAGTGTCTTAAGATAACTCTTGTTATGATTTGATACTAAATAAAATTTAATTGAAATTGAACTAAGGCCCAATCCTTAATCCAAATGTAAACCAAGGGTAGTTAGTTTTATAAGTTTCACCTACAGCACCTTTAAGGAGGTGTTGACTCAGGGTATTTGGGCTGGAGGCTGAACTGTGTTACTTCATGGTAGGAGTGTTTCTATACAAGTCCATATTGTACCATTTGAATCAATGAATCACAAACAAATAATCAATGAATCCAGAAGAACAGGCAACTGAACCTATTGGATGCTGCTAATCTTACAACTGAGCTACAACACTATGGAAATAAATGTGTTACGGTGACATTTCTCCACACATCAATACATCAATTGGAAGCCAGAGCATAATTAACCTAAACAGCTGAACACCTAGAGATGAATATTTAACTCGCACTGTTGCACAACAGACTCTGAACAGCCCGCTGAGACTCAGGTCGAAGACAAAGCTGTAACTTTATTTGTTGTTTGTCTCCATCATTAAAAAGGCTCATCGAGATTATTAAAAAGAGAAAGACACGATTATGCCGAAGCCTTCGTCTCAACTCTCATGTGATTTCAGAGCTAACTGGTTGCTTACAGGCCGCAACAATGCAGTCTTGCCCCTTATCCATGCTGGCTGATTGATTTAATTGTGTCATTGTTTTTGGAGGGCTAAGTGCGCTGTTGTTTAATATTCTGTTTAGTGTGTATGAGCAGCTCACTGGGTTATTAACGGTGACTTGATGACAAACTACCAGGCTCTGCAGAGACCCAGAGGCTTGATTTGAAAGGGCATCAATGCAAAAACAAGGCTCTGTGTGGGTTTGCAGACATTTTAGAGCACCTGAGCTAGCTATCGTTACTTCACAGTGAATGCTAAAACACTCTGTGACACTCTGTTGGTCTGTCAAGCATAACCACTATGTGTATGGAGGCTCTGTAATTTCATTTTCTAACATCATGTATTTGAACTACTGATCTGCAGTAAAGATGCAAAGGTAAAATGAGATTGTCCATCATGGATTTATAACAAGTAAAATGTATTTAACTCCACTCTGCAATGACTTCATTTGTAATGCTTACAGTGCTGAGTTTGTGCTCAGACTGTTGTGGGTTGAACTGTTAACTGTTATGGTTCCTGTTTTTATCGGGGCTTTGTATCCTGTTTTCTGTAATTTTTTTGTGTTTGTTCCTTGATCTGGTGTGTGTGTCTTGTTCCTCCCCGGTCTTGTGTTCCACTGAGTGTCGGTAAGTTCTGTTTCCTGTTTTATTTTGAAGTCGGGTTTCGGTCTTGTCCTGTTTTTGATTTTACTTCCTGTGTCTTCCCGCTCTTGTGATTACCTGATGTTTTCCATCTGACCCCCTGCCCTCCTGCCTCTTCCCTGTGAGCTTTTCCCTGTTCCCGTCTCCCTGTTTTGCATTGCCTCCCCTCCCTCGGACCTGTTTGAGCACCTTTTATTTTGGGATTTCTTGGAATTGCCTGCTCCTCTGTTCCCTGTGTTTTTTCCCTTGGACTTTTGTTTAAGAAATCAGTGTTTACCTGCCCCTGCCTGCCTCCTTGTGCTCTGCTTTTGGGTCCTCATTCCTGCCTACCGTAACAGTTAATGATGTATGCATTAGTTCAGTTTTATTTATATAGCTCATTCAAAAACAACAATAGTTGACCAAAGTGATTAACTACCTCAAAAAAAACAACAACCCAAATCAGATACACTCCATGGTGGAAGAAGTATGTCAGTAACAATATTGCACTGTACAAATACTCCATTCCAAGTAAAAGGTCCTGCATTCAATTTTAAAAGTAAAAGTACCGATTCTCCAGAGTGGCCCCTTTCAAAGAGTTTTGATATTTTATGTTATTGGGTTATTACTACCTGTGCATTCACTTTCAGCATTTCAACGTAAGGTGGAGTTAATATTACAATAATTTAAACAAAAACCCATCTCATTAAGTTATCAATTAGTTACTGAGTCTTTTCTTTTCTTAAGATAATACGTTAATGCCAGTGGTTAGATTATTTCCGACTTGTTTCTTTTAGAAATCCACTTTAGAATGTTCTATAAATAAATGGGAGACTTTGGATGGAAGACAAAATAAAAGGAGCCCATTGCCCTAAAATCAAGTAAATAATGAAAATGTTGTAGAAAATTAATTAAACAAGTTGTACAAATACAGGTCAAAGTTTTCCCAATGCAGTTACTGTTTCTGTGTTTTCACTTTTTGTTTTAGATGTTAAGACAAAAATTGCTTGAAGAAGAAGGAGATTTTTGACGTGTGTGGATTAAATTAAATCTCAAAATACTGGAACCAGTAACTATAACTGTAAGACAAATGTATTGAGAGTGAAAACAATATTAGCCTCTGTCATGACGAGCAGAGTTTGGCATTCAGAGTAACAACTTAAGTACTTTTTTGATAAATGATTATTTGTTAAGGAACAGCACAGCAGTGCGTTGCGTCTGGCAAGGCTATTTGTACAATCAATAGTCATTTTGTTTTATGATGAAGCTACAACAAATGGCTGTTTGAATCTCTCTCTCACCTTGTCGTATTGGCTGGTGCTTGTTATAGGCCAACGGGGCAATGAGGAAGTGCATCTCAGCCACAGGGCTCCAGTGGTGCAGGATGCGGATGCTCCACACACCGGGCCGCAGAGGCTGGTTGAGTGGCGGGCGGTAGTGTGTAAACTCTGCGCTGGAATCGATCAGAATGTCATAGGTGGCGGCAATGACATTGGTGGGGTCGATCCACACAACTGTAACGGTGACGTTAGGACCCTTGCTCCACTTCTGCATGCCTACTGTCTCGTCCATGGGGCCCATCAGGCCGCCAAAGTTTCTGAACATACGTTCTTTGGCATCCCACTCAGTGCCGATCTGAGAGTAGAAAAAGGAGAATAAGGAAATGAGGGGGAAGGCAAACAGGAAGACAAAAGTGAGTGACAGAATGAGGTGACAAGAAAGACAAGGAGAGGATTCTACATGTATACAGTAAACATAACTAAGTAACATACGCTGTGCCTGCATTACCATTTGATCGTTCTGTTAAGAACAACCAATGTCTGCACTGAATTATCATGGGAAATAATCAGCATGTATTTTTCATTAAACACTCCAGCCCAACCCTCCACACAGCCGTTATATAATATGCAGTGGCTGACAAGCCCGATTGTTTCACCATACACGTTTGTCGCTGGTACAGAGTATATCTTTGACAAGGAACATGAGAGGCAGGCTGAGGACCATGTCCCCTATGGGTAAAGATCAAATGCATGTCTGTTTATGCTCTGAACACATTTCAGAGAGATAGAATGAACACCATTATTTGTCCTAAACATAAACTACAGTGGAGAAGATTACAACCTGGCCATCAGTAGAGAAAGACACTGTTCATACAGACATTGGATGCAAACACAGCCTTCTGACGGAAAGAGAGTTTTGGGAGCAAACGTCCATAAAAATGAGGTTTTAGTGCTTCAACAAAGACCCAGAATGCTGCATTCTCTGTGACCATTTTGAAATAAATAGACTGAATATAAAAATGTAACAGATAATACCAAAGTAAAATATATATCTGGTGAGTTATGAGACATACAGTGCCTCTGGCTGCAGAACATGGAACTAGCTGCCAGCCTGCCGCACACTGGAGGACTGCCAGTGGAACATTAAGCCAATTTAAGATGAGCCTACGTCCTGTAGGCGTACATAATTAACATTTAGCACACACATTTGTTAGTTTGATTAAACTGAGATGTCATGTCTTTTGAACCTATGTTTTAACAATACAAGACTTGATTTGAATTGGAATGAAATATAGCTCCCCCCCAAAAAGTACAGCTAATGCGGTCAAAACTGCAACTGAAGTGGTCTGTGTGTGTTGGATTGCAGAGATTGCAAAATGAGACACATGGAACAATCGAGATTGATGGGGGAAATGGGACACACACACACACACACACACACACACACACACACACACACACACACACACACACACACACACACACACACACACACACACACACACACACAGAAAGAGGTGGTGTTGACTGAAATGGGAGAGGGATGGCGGCTTTAGGAAGCACTCATCCTTACAGCTGATTAACACAACCTCACCCTGCTGGACGATCAATGGCTGACTGGAACTGACTCTCTATTCCATCCTTTGAGAATTGAGATTGTGATGTACAGTATAAATAGACATTACTTGCATAAATGAGACAGTGTGTGTGTCTGTCTGTCTTGGCCATCCGTAAAAGACACCTCACTTTCATCTCAATTATTAGACTGACCTCTGCCATTTCTACCCCGTGGACCTTGGTTCTTTTGTCTTTAAATTACTAATCAACTCTCTTGTCTGGCACCTCTGTAGCTCATCACTTTATTCAAGGCTGACTCACTGGCACAGACTACATCCCCAATTGATTGGCAGCACTTTCGTTCTGAGCCCCAGAAAGAAGTAAAGGGAGTATTAGGAGAGAGCCTGCAAAAAGCGCACTAAAGTTAGAGTTGTCAGCAGCAGACAACCCCCGTGAGACTCAGTTCTGGTTCTGGCCCATAGTGTATTCGGCAACTACTGTAAAGTGCAACATAAATAATGTACAACCGGTGCGGCAGTCCAAGTTCCACTTTTTCGAGCAGTTTCAGGCCAGACTAGTGGCTTTTCACTTTTTGCACGAACACACACACACACACACACACACACACACACACACACACACACACACACACACACATATGATCCTATATACTGTACGTAACTCCTACCAAACAAAGTATGAAATACATAGTACTGTATATTGACCTATTGTATTTATATGCAGAGAGCTTGAGGTCCTTATGCCCACTCAAATACACTGCACTACCATTTACATCAGCTAAAAGTTTGCAGAAACAACATTTACAAAGTTTATCGCTTTAAATGTTTGACATTATTTGTTCTGTAACTAAGGTATCAGTCTCTGGGTGAATTTTTAAAGAGGATTTTTGTGTGGCATTTTTAAGCCTTTATTTACAGGTCAGCTGAAGAAACGAAAGGGGAGAGAGAGGTGGAACATGCAGCAAAGGCTTGCAGACCGGAGTCAAACCCAGGCCTGCTGCGTTGAGTAGCAAACCTCCACATACTGTATAGGGTCCCTGGGCGATTAACTTAAAGGAATATGTGCAGGTACTAGATGGAGCCACCAGTAGCAAGAAATCCTTTCTTCCAGTTTGAGAGTGGGTCAAACAGGGATTAACTTCTGACCTATTACAGCCTCAGCCTCCAGCTTACCAAGACCTCAACACATAACCTGTCCCTTGCTCCTTCTCCCCAATACGCTTTGGCTCAAGACCAATACCCAATCAAGCCTCATGACCACTCACCAAGTTGGGGGCTTAGGACATTCTTTTGCTCATAGCTATACTTAAAAGGACATGCTTTCTGTGGAAGTAATGCTGATCTGGCAACCTCATTGTGACCTCTATCCCCCTTTCCCCCCGTCTCTCTATGGGCCTGTTTACGCAGTTGAACCAATTAGTCAGATTTTCCCTTCATAACCAGCAATTACTGTCAACAACTGTTCATTTCAGCAGATTCCACCCTCATTTATCCTCTGCTGTTGACCTGATAAGCAAAAGGAGAAACTCATCATTTGTATTGATTACCCATATTACATGTTTCATCCTCTGCTCAATTCTATACCTGATTTACTGGTAATAGAAACCATAAAATGCTCTCATCTCATAATCCACCTCTATTCTCTATTTCATTTCTTTCATCTGACCTGGCAACCCTGCAGACCTTTTCTGCACGTTGCCGGCTTGTTGGCGCCCACACCGCCATTAAAAAAGACAGGAGGTCAATGTAATCAAGCAGCAGCATGGACAGCCTTAGTCTACATCTGGCCCCGCTTAAAACCAAAGGGCATCAATGCCCCTGGAGGCCTGATTCAGAGGCTTATTAGTGGCACTTTTTTGAGGGTAATCAAAAGCAGGTGCTCACCAGCAGCACCAGAAGACTCCCCCGGGACACGTTTACACTACTGAGGGACTATGGGTAAGACGGCTGGATGCTTGCTAATAAAGATACACTGTGGTGCAATAAATTAGGAAGGACGGTTGGAGAACAGACAGAGCAAGACAGAGACCAGGACATTTTCCGTGAGGCATAAAAAACAGACTTAAATAAATTGTTTAACATTTTGGGAAATTTGCTTACTGCTTATTTACCGAGAATTAGATTGGAAATTTGATACCGCTTTCTGTAAAATAGACATGAAGCCAGCAGCTGGTTAGCTTAGTGTAGCATAAAGACTGGAAACAGATAGCCTTTGAAATTATATTCGGAACAGCAAGTTTCGTCTTGCAAATATACAGGAAGCAGTCACATTCCACCACATTTCAAATCACAGTATCCAATACCTTACAGTATCCAATACAATAGTGCCGTAACACCTTTTTGAAGCTCATTTATTGATGTTCACTTCATTTTGAGACTATGTCAGACAAATGTTGATTTCACTCTTGCATAATTTTCGAGGCCGTAGGTTGCTGTCCTGGAATACATAAAATAGTTATTTTGTCACCCCCAGTATATCTTCTTCCACAGTATGTACAGTATGTACACTGTGGTAGAGCGAGGACTAAAGCATCAATCAAAGTCAGTCAGTCATTCTACTGAAAAAGATTTGTCCAAAAAAGAGTAATATGCCGCTCAATGTCATATGTGTAATATGACTTGAGGTGAAAAACTAATTTTAACTGTGTGGGCTGTAAGTGGTCCAATACTAAATCATGCTGTAAAACGGCCTATAAAGGCAGCTGGGAGGCAGCAGTAGAGGAGTGAAAAGAAAGACGTATCTGTCTTCCTTTATATCTAAAGGAGGACAGGGAACACATTGTTAAGCCAACCGTACAGTATGGTTTATCTGGCAAACTCCAGCGTATAGCTTTAGTATAATGGGTCATATCTGCTATCTGACAAAAAGCGCCGTTACTGCTGCTACGCCGTGCCGTCTTATTCAGCTCTTTCTACTTGCGTTTTGAATGACAGGTGGACAGACTGACTAACTGACAGCCACTGCACAGTGCCAGACAGTCAACGCTTTCTCAGGCTGAGCATCCAGATAAAAGGCACAGCCCACATCACTTCTCTGTCACTCATGGTTTCACAGGCTAGACGCACACATACAGGGCTTAGAGAGAGGGACCCGCATGGCTGTCTGGATCTTTTTGAACTCACATACAGACAGCTGGAAGCTGTAAAACAGGGTCAAGGCGTGTCCAGGTGTGTCCGCAGGCACAAACAAATTCATTCAATGTTTGTTGGCATTTCTGCTTCCTACAAAGCTTTGCATGATAAACCAGAGAATGAGGTCAATTTACATTCACTCGGTTAATTTTGGCCTTTTTAAAAAGACACACTGTGGCTGTCACATCACAGCTGAGCTGCTGTATCCTAAACAGGCGTTGTGGTAAACAGAAACACAGATTAACATAACAAGACAATCAAGGGAAGCATTCCAGTGTGAAGGTGAGAAGACGTTCTATTAGGAAACAACAAATATGCAGCACATGAAGCGCTCATCCCTATAAACTTGGAGGAATTCAATCAATTTATATTTTACAAGGCCATTACAGGCACCAGTTTAATTGTGTGGGGATGCGCGATGCTGCCCTGAGTCTTGGCAAGGTTGCCATTGCAATGAATATAAAGCCACCATGGAAATGAGCTGTATTTCTCACCTCTAATAATATCCTGAAGAGCTGTGTGCTTCAATTATGTGTTTGCGATGATTGCTGTAGGGTGACCTCACAGATGTTTTTATGCTGATTTTTGTGTCATTCTGTCAACTCCAGATCTAATTTAAAAGGCACGGACTTATCCAGTCGCCTCTCCGTCAGCTCTACAAACTGTACGCAGACTTGCCTATTTTACAAACATTAGTTCTCTTGCTCCATGTGGTTGACGCTGGACGGTGATGGCACGTGGCCATGAGTCCCCCATCAGGATGGGGAAATCAACCTGCCAGTCTCCTGCCGACTTAGCTAGCCTGGGCTAGCTAGCCAGCTAATCAGAATAAACACCTTGGAAAAGTTGGAGAAGATGAGCTCAAGCTAGCAAGACCATCTCTGTGTCCTCGCTCATCAGCATATCAACTCACCAGTATCCAAGTCAAAGTTTTTAAAATGTAAACATCAGAGTAAACACAGCGGAAAAGGTGAAAGTGGCTATCAGCCACGACCAATGGCCACGATCTCAACTAAGTCGACAAGCACAGATTATCTCTCCTTTCATCTCCATCTTTACATCAGAGGAGGCACCAGACAACTGTGAAGTAAATGAACACCAATTGCAACTTCTCTGCTGGGTATCCTGATAGCCAGTGTGCAGGTGTCGGACAGTGAGTTGGTTGGCCTCTGTCACAGAGCTGTGGTGTACTTTCGCCAAAACTGTTTTTTCAATGTACCGATCTGATGGCCACATTCTGCTCCATGATAAATCGTGCACTTTGTACGATTTCATGTGACAAATACAAATTGACTAATTGATTGTTGGAGCATGTGATGCAAGTAAAATGTCAGTGTAAACTGACAATAATGTTTTTTTTACTATTTAATCTTACTATGTAGTACTTAGGGTTTCAATGGAACTCATTTCCTGAGACTGGCAATGGGTGACTGATCATTTTGTGACTCATGCCAAACAAATGACTTCAATGTAAATTAAAAAGAAATGCTAAACCACACGGGCTAATATATTGACTAACCTCTGCGAACTGCAACCTGCTGAAAGTGCTTCTGGGAGGGGTGGCTAGCTTAAAGTTCTTCTGGGTACCACCCAGGTCTCCATGGTCTCCAGCTTGCTTGTTGCCAGATTGGTGGCGTGGTGCTTGACCAGGTAGCCCTGGAACTGGTCCGACTGGAAGTAGAGATGCACCGACACAGGGTGGCCCATGGGGAAGTACCTGGCAGAACACAGAGAGAGAGAGCGAGGATCCATTAGCAAACCTGATACATGCTGACCTACCCACTGTGCCGCTTTTCTGCGCCAACAGTGTAAGGGAAGGCGGATATTTAGATTAATCTGGATAACGTCTGGAAGGAACCAGCCTTGGACATGCTAATGTGGCTGAATGCTAATGCATGCTTGCAGTGAAGATTAGTGGGGAGTCAATGTGCTCTGTGATTGTGTGACATGGTTGACATTAATTCAATGACCTTTAACAGAAACCAATTGGTCAAAGACATGTGTCGACATGCTGATAATACCCATTAAGCATTGCTTATTGGTTACCATGCCCACGCATTTCCTATTTTTATGTTTGTACATGCCTATTGCAGTAGATCAAAGATAAGTATTAGACTAGGGAACAGTTTATTAAAGCGCCTTCTCTGCTAATTATTGTTTTACTCTGTGCTGGCTGCTTCAACATGTGCTCTGGTTCTGAAGTGGAAATGATGGTTAAAAAAAGACATGTGACAGTCGAGACCGCAGCGTCATGGGCTGTATTGGCAGAAGATTCAGATTAGTCAGAGTTCTGAACACACAGACAATCCCACTGAACACATTACAAGTTTTCAGAAACAAAGTTGAACTGGGTCAAATCCAGTCAGCTGAAGCCAAATGAAGGTCTCGCCCCGCTGATTAGTCTGTTATTTGTTTGGGTGTTGCTTCATATGTGGCAGAGGGCCAGCCCTCGGGGCAGCCAGCCTGAGTGACTTCTGGAAAAACGAAAAAGCAGCCATGGTGGGCACTGCTGGGGAACACTCCACAGCTGCTCTCTGTACACGTCCTGACTCCTTCATGCCCAGATTTCTCAACCCTCTTCTCTTCTGCTTGAATTCAACTTAATTATCCCCCTTTTGCGTGCGCACACACGCACACGCACACGCACACACACACACACACACACACACACACACACACAGTCCCTCCCTGCTCCCCAGTGCCCATGGCCTCATCAGTATTCCACTAAAGGACCAGGAGTCAACCCGTCCCGGTAAATGCTACTCTGACAAGCAGAACAGCAAATATTTACACCCACAAGGATAGCAGAGCACAATCCCTCCCCTCCTGCTCCCTTTCTCCTCTTCTCTATTTCCCATCTGCCTTTTCCTCTTTGCTCTTCTACTCTCCTTCTTTCATCTTGCTTTCTTTCCTCGTCCCTTGACTCTTGTCCCCCCACCCACCCCTGCCCCGTCGTTCCCAAAAAGAGACGTGGCTGCCAGTGTGAGAGGCAGTGAGAAGGGGTCGGGGCGTATCCTGCACATAAGCTCCATTCAGGCTTTTACTCCACAGCCTCTCCAATCGAGTCACAGTGGGCTGCTAAAAGAGCCAAATCCCTCTCTGTGGCCTTTTCATTGCCCTTGCTCCAGTCTCACACTGAGCCTGACCCATCCATCTGTTGGTAACACATCTTAACTTCTTCTACACTCATGCAAAATATGTGGACACTCAAACACACACACAGACACACACACACACACACACACACACACACACTATATGTAAATCCCATTATTTATTTTCTAGTTCCTGATTTATTACTTCATAATGTAGTATAAACACAATAGAGATTATTAGCAATGCATTTAGTGTCTGTATATTACACAAATAATTATGAGAATTAGTGTATTATTCATGGCTTCCACCCAGTAATGCTGCAGTCAGTGATTCATCTATGACAGAACACGTCATAACCAGACAGGACTGGTACGGCTATCAGACAGTGTGATAGCCGTACCAATAATGACAGCCTATCAACCTCTGGAAAAGGTAGACTAACACATTATATGACAGCATTTGTAACATATAATGATATGCGATATTTTGGGTTAGTCCCAGTGTATAAACACTACATTCAAGTCACAGAGCATCTGACTTTATAAATAAATACCTTCCTGCTGCTCTGACAGTATTTATTAGAAATTACTACTGTATTTCCTTATCACATATGTCCTTGCTATTTTTGTAAAACATAATCAAAACATAAATGCATTGTTGTGTATTAAAATATTAAATATTGAAAAGAAGAATCAATATTTACCAATAACTGATAATAATAATTTTGATTCCCATGTACAAATCAAGTAGATGTACAACTTCAGGAATGGTTTAAAAATATTTGTTGTTGTGCAGCAGACGGAATTGTTTATTCCAGATGGTTGTAGGAAATAAAACATTTATATAGTCCTGCTGTGCTATTGGCCATTCCTGAAAGTCTGTACATACCACCTAAATCTTTCTTTTTATTGTGTACCCGCCTTCTCTTCTGTGTTCAATTAGCTTTATCCCAAAGAAAATTAAATGAAAGAATGCAGACTCAACTATGTAAAAACACCATTAAAACACACCGTTAAAGCATAAAGACACCTCGTAGACTTTATCCTGACGTGCAGTTTGCATATGAGGACTTGAGAGTTAACCCAAAAGGATATACAATATGCATTTTATTTTACATGTATACACAAACACACTAACTGGATCACTTGTGGGTTGACACAAAGACACCATATATATATATATATATATATATATATATATATATATATATATATATATATATATATATATATGTATATACCTAAACACGCACACACACACCACACACACAAACCACATGCACGCACGCATGTATAGACAGACACATCAAAAGCATCACTCTTGACTTCTATGCATACACACTCAAACACATACAAAACGTCTCTCTATTTCCTGCCTTTCGACCTTTGGCCTCTCAGCTATGTAAAGGTGCTTTTACATTTTAATGTTACAGACTTGATTTGTTTGTTTTCCTTAAGGAACAGCTTTTTCTCACAGGCTTATTTTTCTGGCAAGGACGTTTATACATGTGCAAAGACACACACATATGCACATACATGTACAATATGTGACCACCTTTTCCCTGGTCTGCCCTCGCTCTCTCTCTCTCTCTCTCTCTCTCTCTCTCTCTCTCTCTTTTTTTTTTTACACATGTATGAGAAACAGCTGTAAGCCAATTGATCATTTAAAGGTTTGACAGATGGAAACATGTTTCCTTTCTCTACTAAGCTTTAACCACAGGATGTTACAGAACACCCACAATGCAACAGCGGGAGATGGGTGGGCGGGTGGGGTGGCGGGGGGGAGTGTGGGCTTGGCATTGCCACTGGACTCCCCTTCTACTAGTTGCAAACCATCATAGTAAGAGGACTATCTCAGCTGACACGAGGCGATCGCTTTCACGTTGCCTCCTAGATTTTCTCTACCAAAGCAAGCGACGCATCACTCGAACATGCTATCAGTCAGTTTACCTGATGATTTTTGAAACTTTCCTGAGTAGAACAACATGACATGGCAGTTTGGATGACTACCAACATACACTACAGCAGGTGCGATCACAGTGTGTCTCCATACATTGTTAAAATGACTGCTTTCCTTCGTGCTGTGTTCCATAGATTTCTCTGTTATCATGTCTCATGAGGAGGAAAAGTCGTCTTGTTTATTGTCATTAAGATGAACATAAAGACACCATCTTAATGTTTTGTGCTATTGTCAGTGTCATTTTTGTTGTTTTATCTTTTGTTTCGAGGTTAGATGCCTTTTATGAGATACACCGGGCTTTCTGTCACACACACAAATTGGCACTTACACCTCTGCTTTCTGTTCTCAATCAGCACATTTAATTTGTCAGTTTGTTTTTTAATCACTTTGCTTCTGGGTTTCATAGCTGTGCAAATAAACTAAAGGAAAGCTAACCTTAAATGCTCTTACACCAGATGCTACTAAAATATATGCTGTTAAAAAAGCCTTACTGAAGTACAGTACATGAAACCTAAATGTTTCATTTGGCCATTACGTATGAAAACATAGTGTGGTTTTCCCTCTTCACTTTAACCACATACTATATATTAACAGCACTGGAATTCACACATTTCCACTAATAATAAACTGGCCTGAAGGGACAGCTTTCCATGCTATGACTCATATAGCCTCATTATCTGGTCAATTGTCATATCATGTTACAAAATGAATAGCATTACCCAGAACTCTTTGTTATCCTACTTCCACAAAATGTGATGCCAGACAGACGATACATCGACACAAAAGGCTTTAATAGATGTTGTGGTTTCAAATGCCAACATGGGCGTGGTTGGATTTGGAAGTAAAAACAAAGTCCAGTGCACCTGTGGTTGTCGGTGCAGGTGTGTCATGATGCTACGAAGAGCGAAAAAGCATATTTGCATGGTTGAATGTGTTTACGAGACTAACCTGCAGCTGTGATCTTTTGGGTTTCCCTGCAGCGAGGCAGCAGCTCTGGCCAGGCCCAGCCGTGAGAAGGAGTGGAAGTACGTGAGCTGCGTGTCTGACAGAGTGGCCACGCCATCTGGCTCCTCGTACACGTTCTCCCAGTATGACTTTAGGGCCTGCGTTCCATGGGGAAACGGTCCAAACAGGTAGGCGTCCAGCTGGTTCACTATCTCCTGGTTCACGCTGGCTTCAAACTTCCTGGCAAAAAATGTGGGACGCACTGTTTGCTGCAGAGGGAGAGGGAAGGAGGGAAGGGAGGGGGGCATAACAGCAAAGCAAGGAGGGAAGAGATAAATACAAGAAAAAAGGAGGAGATTAGGAAATGGTGGTATGCCAGGATGGCAGGGGAACAAATATGATGTTTTAGATGTGTGTGGGCAGAGAAATAAAAAGAGAAGGTAGACTAGGGATGGTAGAAAAAGGAGGTAAATCTTTCCTGTAATGAAATGTGAATGAATTATTACAAACATTAAAATCAAAACGTTCATTCATTTGCAGATTAGATGTTCTATATGCATTACATCTTGTGTTCTCTTTCCAAGGGGCTACAAGATACATTCGAGGGATCGTGAGGTAAATAAAAGAGTGCCCCACTGATTTAGCATCACACTTTTATAACATTGTCAGACTTACTATGGACAGTTAAAAAAACAAAAAACAAACAGAGACATTATCTTGTTTATTCCACATATTCTTTCTCCTTGTCTCCGGTGCCTACATTACCCTCAACACAACTAGACCGCCAACAGTTTGGTCAGAGATTCTGGTGTGCTATGCTGGTAGCGGTGGCCACAAGCAGAGATCAGGACCCGGGTACAAAGGTCTGGTATGCTAACTTCATTTGAGGCAATATATCAGACTGAATCCACTGGATAATACATCTATTTTCACATAATACGCATGTTCGTACTCTCCAAGACCTTTAATAGATGTTTAAGAATGACACAGTTCACATTGAACCCTCATGTTGTCCTCGGGTCAAATTTGACCTGTTTAAAAAAAGTCTATATCAGAAAAATGGGTTTCTTTTTAACCAAATTACCATGAAAAAAGGATGGATTCTGTACAACGCTCTTTGCAAGTACAATTAATGATCACTTGTGTTAAATTTTGTGTTTTATTCAATTTTACAGAATTTGAAAAAAAAAAAAAACCCAAATGTAAATAGTTTTAAAACCGTATCCTCACTAAACTCTTTCACTCAACATAAAATTCCTCTGAAAAGTGCTAGTTTTTTGATTTGGGAGGACAACAAGTGCATGGTTGACAGGAAGAAAAGAGGAAAGCATGTCTTACATGGAGGCACAAAATGATGCCTCAGAAGCATCAATAATGTCCTTTTACATACAATACACTTTTCTGTATTTATCTATCCATTCATCATCACTTTTCTCAACAGTTCCTTGTATTTGTCACTCTGTCTGGCCTCCTCCACTCCACCCATGTCTTTCTCACCCTCTCTGTCCCTGCCACACTGTAACATTTGTGGTTGATGGTGCATCATGAAATCTGCCGCCTCCACAGCTTGGCCTACACACAAAGACATCTTTTCAGTCCCAGACACAAAACTATTTGCCAATAGTGTGACCTAACACCGAACACCTCGGTGCTACCTGCTGAAAAAATGCCACAGCGACTAATGTGGGATGTCCGTGTGATGCTTCACACGGTACTTGATGATGCTTTAACCCTCTGTGATCGGCTACAGATATCAAAATGAAACACGAAGGGAGGCTTTCGTTTTCCCCAGATTTTGTGTGTTCTAACATGCCCTCGGTGCAGTCAGCTGAAAGTACCGACCTGTCAAAGCCTGTCTTTCCAACACACTTCCCAAATGCACCTCCTTCTGAAACACATTACTAAACAATGATGCACTAAGACAAAAGGCACATCACCACTCTCCCTTCTCCAGAACAACTCCTCCCCCGGAGAGCGCACTTCAAAACTACGACGCGGGGGAACTCGACAGTTGTACCTTGAATTATTCTTCTCATCTGCAAACCAAATTGAAGCCTCCTTTGCCTGTCTGTATCATCCCAAGGGCTAAGGTTCAAAGGGAAACTCGGCTCGTGCCCTCAATGGGATATTAAGTCCTATTAATACTGGGGCCTGGCTGGCTTTTGGAAGGGCTGCTTTGTTCCCAAGGTTGGACTTCACTGATACCAGGATGCCAACCAGACCCAGCGGCAGTGCCAAGGACCTGCGGTAATGTTTTGGCACTGAACTGCCAGAGACTGAGGTGAGACAGACGGCAGTTGGGTCTGGCGAAGGGAGAACTGAGGTCAGCTTGGACTGGTATTTGAAGGACAGGAGAGACAAAGTGAGTCCTGGCACTTTAATGATATGACTCAAAGTGAAATTTAAGTGTGGCAGAACATTTTCACTTTGTAACGCAGCTTTTACTTTTTTAGTAGCACATTAAAAGTCAAACTGCGATACTGACTTTCTCTGGGGTCCTGGAGTAACTGCCACTCATTTGCTTTCATTTTGAAAAGCTAAATAACCCTCCTCTCCCCCTCAAACTGCAAGGCAAAGATGATCTAATTACTATTAATTTTTCCCCCTCTCAGGGTCACACTAATCGAGCCATCATTTTGCACATATTGATTGTGAAGGCTGTGGGAACGGGCTGGATGTGGAGGTTGAAAAGACAGACATTGAGGTCAGAGAACTTAGTGATTGACTGCTGCTGATTTCCCAGGACATACTGAGATGTGTGCTGCAAACATCTGCTTAAAGTGATGTAGTCTTTTCATTTTTGTATGTTTGTAGGTTCATCTGATCTCTCTGACTGGCAGCTGCTGGAGGATATGGGCTTTGATCTGAGATAAGCTCAGGGCCTGTATTTATCAAACTACTAAAAGGACTAACTTTGGAATTAAATGAATGATAAAAACATCCTTCACTTTTACTCCTACTCACAGGTGTAAGACTAAAGCCTTGTGATCTAATTTACTTTGACGTAATGCTCTTAAATCTATCTTGAATTTTCATTCATAATATTTACTTTTAAATAATATTTTTGACACTAGTCTGTCAGCACAGCCACATTGCATTTCACTTAGGGCTGTCAATTTAATTGCGATTAATCGCATGATTGTCCACAGTTAACTCGTGATTAATCGCCAATTAACCACACATTTTTCAACAGTTCTAAATGTACTTTAAAGGGGATAAGTTTTCAATGCTCTTATCAACATGGGAGCAAGTGGTATTTGAGACTTAAGGTACTCCGGTGGTAATTCAGTTCACAGTGACAGTAAATGCAATCAACTTTAGTCTTGTGGAGAGAACCATCTGGAAGGGCTTTAAAACTGAACTTGCCGTTCAGAAGAGCCTTTTGGAAGGAAGTTTGTCCCAGCTAGCAATCTACTACACTACTGCTGCATTGCTTTTGATTTCCCAAACTATGGAGTGGACCGAGTCCCAAGTCACAGAACGTGCATGCGTTAATCACACGTCAGAAAAAATTGTGTTTACTCATTATGTTGTTAATTTGGACAGCCTTAAGTTCCCTAGATGTAGTGTTTAATTGTATTATTTGAGTATGTGACAAATAAACCTTCCTAAGGGGTTCAAATTACATGACTTAAGTAGATATTGATTTTCTTTTTTCTGATGAACAATGTAGCACATGTCAGGCACATACATGTGTCATAGATGTTAAATAACTAGTTTAAGCACCTCTTAAAGGATCCTCCTGTACCTCACTGTCAGTAGGAGCCACTCAATAAATGTCGTTTTCTTCACTTTTAGCAAATGTTTTTTCTCCTAAGTTGACTCTTTGAAGAATTATTCTATTAAAACTTTGTTTATTACTATTTTCATACTAAACACATGGGTTAACATGGATGACACAATACTTAGTACAGGAACAGAGTCCTTCAGCAACGGCTTACATCTTACAGGCACATACTATACAGTTGACTTTTCCAGTATTTTAGTCCTTTAAATAAAGGCCAAATTCTTAATTTAGTCTCGCTGGCAATTGCAGTCCAATCATCCTTGGTTGGAGGGTTTGCCTGCAGCTATTTCTGTGTGATGGCTTTCTTTCTAGTATTTGAAAGAGATATTCAACCTGCAACAGAGGTTTATCAGGGTATTATGCAATTAAAGAGCAATTAACGGAGGACGCACAAAAAATATGAAAAGGATCAGCACTGCATTAAGCATTCGTTTGTCCCCCTGAATCATTTTTTTGGTTAATTTTAATTATAAAGTTTTTTTTAGTTCTTTAGAGCAAAGGTCTTCAACGTTTCTTAGGCCGAAAATCCCTCAGCCAAAAAAGAGACAGAGCAGGAACCTCTTACAACAGTATGTTGTATAAAATTGAGTTGCATATTAAACTGGGCCTACAGTAAGGTGTAGAGCAGCCTAAAGCCTTTACACATACCTGTTTATGGTGCATACAATACTAAACTATTAAAATAATAAATGTTGACATATTCATGTCATTATGTTTTAATGTTAAAATGTGGCACAGTACATTGTAAGTGTAACTGTATCTGTGGATGGCTACCTTACCTATAGGCCAGTAAGCCTATCATTAATGTTGTGAATTGAAAAAAAGATTTATAATAAAATGTCAGATTCATGTTAATGTATATATACATTTATTTTTTTTAAAACTATCAAACAATAATTTGTTGGCCCCCCTGCAGCAACTCTGAGAAAACCCTAGGGGTCCCGGACCCCTTTTTGAAGATGTCTGCTTTAGAGAATGAATTACGACTCTTGATAAATGTGGGCCCTGACCTACCAGCTCTGCTTTTGGCCACTTTATTGATAATGAAAGGTTTCCTAACAAAATAATTTGTGAGTGTTATCATTACCTGGAAGCGGTGGAAGTCTGCAGGCTTGAAGTCATTAGGGGAGCATCCGCACCAGTCAACAATGTGCTTGTACTGACACTTACAGCCCAGTTTGCGGTTCCAGTTGGTGATGCGTAGGTTGTTATCCACCATGCTCTCACAGTGGGCGCTGTTCTCCAGCACCGTATGGAAGAACGACTGTATATTGAGAGACAGGATAGGAAGACAGAGGGGGTGGGGGTGGGGGAGAACAAAGAAAAAAAGACAAAATTAGAGAATCTTATACCCTTTTTTGTTACACCATTCAATTCACAGAGAGGATATACAGTAGAGTAGCAGTCGAGACAGGAGGTTCACAGTAGCTCATGATAAACATCCAATTTCTAAACAGAGATCATTCAATTCTCATCTAATGCTTGAATACATTTGGAAAGTCAACCTTTACATCTTGCCTTCACTTTATGATTTTATGTCCTCCTCTGACTTACTTTTTTCCCCTGCATGTCTAGCAGAGCAATGAAAAGAGAACTGTGTATACTGTTTCTATAAGCGATACAGGGTGAGTACAAAGCAGCGCTCAACTGTCAGTCAAAGGTTAAAAAATACTTGAACGTGTGAAAGCGGTGTCTGTGTGTGTGTGTGTGTTACCTCGGCTGGCAGCAGAGTGTAGGCGTAGAAGCGCTTCATGTTGGTGACCAGGTCGTCCTTGGAGTTGATGACGTATTCAATGAACATGCGGTTGAGAAGGAACCAGTCGGACCCGCCGTCCACTGAGATGCCTTCTGGGATTTTACGGTCACCCAGCCTCCACATGTGGGTGTCGCACTCAAAGAACAGACGGTCCAGACCTTGCTTACGGATAAACCTAGTAAGCACACACAAAGATACGGTTATACCACTGACTTAATGAATATAATTAAATATAAAAAAAACAGTGAGGGATAATTATTTTGTGTGAATTTACATGGCAGAAAAAAATTATAATACAAACATGTAGTTAAAAAATGTTGACTTTTAAAACACCATTTAGGTAAAAACAAGCACTCTGTTGTTCTTGTTTTACATTTAGAGGGAGACTTGTGTATAATCAGCTCATTTGTATTTTCTCCCAAGATTTTAAACTGTGCTGTGTCACAAGAGGCCCTTGTTGACTTGAGTGAAGATTGTCCTCTTTCAGAAGAGAACAAAATGTTTGAGTGCTTGTAATGAAATCAGGGGGGAAATCTGGATCTGCTCCTTCTAAATCAAATGTGGGGTGAAAATTGAAAAGGATGAGCTAAAAAAAAAAAAGTACACACTGAAAAATATGCACACAACTCAACTGCTAGAACAGCTGACTAAAGAGATTAGAGATTCATCATTTTCATCAATTATTGTGATCAGTTTCACTAGAATAGTGTAATAAGAATACTAGAGCTGAACAATTCATAGTTTTCAAATAAAAATAGCAATTTGAAAGAATGGGATTAGCTATTTGTAAAGACCGCAATTAATCAAATGTGCAATATTTAGTTGACTGTTTGGTGTAACATTTGGTATAACATTTTTTATTATTCTTTTTATTATTACATTTAGTGTTATTTCATAAGATAAATGCTATAATAATGTTACATATCACAGATTTAATGTTCCATGCTTATTAAAAGACAAAAAAACACTTATTGCTGGCAATTCATATCTATGTTCTCATCCTTGCATGAGAATATATCGCAGTTTTGATGCTGTCTCGTGTTATAATGCTCCATGACATGTTTGATCTGTTACATAGTGAATACTTTGGCAATACTTAAAAAACAATAACCGCAAATCGAATCACTATATCTGGCAGAACAATGGCAATTAGATTTTTTCCCCAAATCATTCAGCCCTTAATAATACTACAACAATTGTACAGTATATCCAAACATCACTTTGCTGTTTATCTTCTTGTCTTCTATCTTTAGCCTTAAATGACTTGGGACATGTGCTGTTGGCACTTGTCACTCCATGCTTTTATCAGCAACAAGTAGAGTGACACCCTGCATACATAATGGGTGTTGTTACTGTTGGATGGATGGAGTCAAATTCAGGTCAACCAGGTCAGATTGAACACCTGAACACCGTTGATGTACTGACGTTGTGGCGCACACGCACGCACACAAGCACGCACGCACAGAGATGACATTTAGTAAAAAGCACCTTTCAATTAGCTTCAGCCATCCACACATGCATTTATTGTATTACCAAGATCACAATTGTTTTAAAACTGAATAAAATCAGGAACAAAACAGCTTCACTCTCATCAAATGGCACTGAATAAAATACTGTGACTGCAAATAGAAAAAGGTACTGCTGAGTCACGTTGAGTCACATTGACTCATGCATCCAAGCTGGCTGATTTTCGTTTTCATGTGTTTCAGGGGTATTTTTGCCCACAGTGTCGAATGATGACTGGTTTGTCACATGGTGTGGTGATGCAGAATTAGAGGGGGGCCGGGTGGCGGCAACAGAAAAGGGGGTTCTGGCACAGACCTCGCAAGCTCATCCCACCAAGAAGGTTAATTAATGAAGCCCCAGATGGGAGCTAATTGCATTATGATTCAGTAACCATGGCACGCGCTGTATATGCGCTTAGGTGCTGCTGTGTGTGAGTATGAGAGACAAACGCAGAGAGCTAGCCAGAGAGTAAGAGAAAGATTGGAGTGTTGTGGGGGGAGATTAAAATGAAGTCTGAAAAATGTACATCTCACCTGGCGTTGTCCCTGCCATGGGACTTGATGAAGTTCATGTCTCTGTATTTGGACAGGAAGGCCACCAGTTGGTTGTTGGTCCTGAAATGGAAAAAATGACTTACTCTTGACTGGGAAAGATATGGTGAGGCCTAGCAGGAACACTGATATTGCAGTACAGTATGTGTTATAGGTACAATGCGAGTTGTGGAGGAAGATTAAGCAAATGAATCCATCTGTTACTGGTGGTTTATAAAAGTTACATAAAAATGCAGTGAAATAAAAAAAAAACATTTCTCAAGTTCTAATCTTTGCCCCTGTTTTAAAGGTTTGATTATATTGTTATATGCTGCATCCAATCAAATGGGATTTGGGGCGTCTAGCTAATCTGGCTCATCAAAGACAGTTGTGGGGGTCAGTCACATGTAACAAAACTCCATCTTCCTTATTGGAAAATCCAAAATCTATAAATATGCAAAAATGTAATGTTTCAAAAGTTAACTACCAGACACAACATACCTGATTCACTAACATGTCTATTCTCAGTATATAGCCTGGAACCTGAATGTGAAAACAAATTCAGCACATAAATCCGTCTGCATAGTGAAGCTTAAACATATAAAAGCAGCAACATGTTTTTTTTTTTGTGTGTGTGTGTGTGTGTGGAATGGGGGGGTGGCGGCTTCATGTTGTTAATACTATTTAGGATTATACAAAAGATTGTGCTATTCATGATTTTGATGAATGACTTCATGCTGCTCTTACATTATAGAGCAGTCTACTCCTTCATACATAGGCCAGACAGGCTAAAAGCTTTGCTCTGTGGGCTATGCCACAGTCATTGGCTCCAACATTTCATCTGTGGTGGAGCTTTTCATGATGGCTTGGCTTGCCTTCCTAAAAGAGCAGCGAAGCCCTGGTAAAAAGCTTGAGGATCATTGGGGGGAGGGACAAGTGCATATTAATGTCATTTTCTCTTCAAGGAGCAATTTCACAGCCTGGGGGGCTTATCTTAGGAGGTCCTGAGCCATAAAACCTAACTGATGATGTGCTGCACAGACACATGCGGTCTTCTCTGTCTCTACTTCCCCCCCACACACACACACACGCAAACACGCTGTGTATCTGCTAGTATGCACACCAACAATGCAATATACATACACAGAGATACACAAATGTTTGTAGGCACATAGCCACGCACACACACACAGAGCGAGGGGAATTCATGTCAAGCTCCAGATTTGCCACCTGAGTGGTCACCCCGTCCACTGGGTCTAGTTTGCTTACTGTCAGCCCTGTGGCTGCTCTGTCTCACAGTGGTATTCACACACACATTACTGTAACACACACACACACACACACACACACACACACACACGCGGTACCTGGTACCTACGAAATGTGCACATTTTCAATATCATAGCCATTTAAACATCACTATGCCACTGTTTCACTTCCATCTTACTGTCTTACTGTTACATTAATAATGTGTCTTCTTCTATAAAATATGCATTTTAATAATACAGACTTTAAATATATTATTCCAGAGGGGAAATCCAATGGATTACAGGTACTACACACACTCTAACAACACTTAAAAAGCTGAGAGATGGATCATACATCCCTTTTTTACCGGAAAAAAAGTTCAGCAACTTAATTAAAAAATTTGTTTTTTAATTTCAGATGATTTTAAAACGACACTTTCAATATTGTTGGCTTAGTTCTGATGGATTATAAAGGCTTTTGTTTTTCCAACATCAGGAAATGACACCTTTCACTTAAGACACAGCTTTTCCCCTGGGATGAGAGATGACAAAGGTAGAGAAATTAGAAGATATGACGCCTGCAGCAAGTTGTCTCACAAAGCTCAGACTTCTTAAAAGCTGCTGTAAAGTCTATGAAAGATAGGTGAAAGCAAGGAGACTGTGTAGATAAAAGCTGGGAAAGAGGGTTGCACTCTGACAAAGCAAACACGTAACTCATCCTCTGGCCTCCCTGCATGCATACGCACACGCACGCACACACGCACGCACGCATGCACGCACGCATGCACGCACACAGTTGATCTCCCCCTGGATACAGAGCCCCTCTGCTGGTTTGAGGGGCTCTGGGTTTGCCTTTGAGAGCCATTCATGCGGCAGGACAAACATTATCAGGGAATTAGAGGGGAAATAATGCTTGTCTCCAGTCCCACTGATAACAACAGCAGTAGTGGTCAGGGCAGTGCAGGGCGGGGAAGCCCAGTGCCTGTAGAGTATGGTCAGAATGAAAAAACATCATTTGGAAAGTCTGTGACCAAAAATACGTAAACGTAACATAAAGCTACTTTAAGGAAATACTGGTGCAGATTCATAATATATATGAACCACGGAGTGAGGTTAGTGTGAATGTCTGATTTTGGAATGTAACAAAAATGGTTTTCCCCAATCCAATATGGGAAAGGTGTGGGGGCAGTGAGTTTCTGAAGCTATTGGACAATCCAATGTGCGATTCTGATGAAGTACACTGGCAGCTTAACATATTTGCAGTTTGGCAGTAGCGAGGCACCTGCTTATTCCAACATCTTTTTCTGTGCTGTAGTGTGCTATTGTAAGTCCATAATGATAATGTAATGCTGAGCTGTTTATTTCTGAGGAAGAATGCTTCTTTCATCCTGATCCCATTCTCCAAAAAATCAGAAAGGAGAATCAGCAACAAAACAGCTGAATGGGTTTCAGTTTCTTGCTTGAGGACACTCGGAGTAGCACCAATGCTCCCCTTTGCAGGGTCTTGAACCCAGGTCTGCCACTTAAAAGGACCACATTTGAGTTCAACTCAGTAAATATACAGAGCACAGACTTGGTCAAATCCAAGCTGTGGTTACAAATGCACTTGCTAAGCACAGATACAAGGGCCCATTTACATACTGTATTTACATATTGCATGGATCCAACACATGCAGTTCCCTCTTCCTCCCGTACCATAACTGCTTATTCTCGCTCCCTCGTCACTCCCTGTCATTTGTGCCTCTCGCATCCCTCTTTTGCTCCATCAATCGTTTGGTTTCCCAACAGATGGGGCTTAAAACCTCGACTCTCAGCCTTTTTCTCAACAACATCACCCTCATGTGCAAATGAGAAGCCAAAAGACAGGAAAGAAACAGTGTCTTGGTGCATGTACTTGCAAATACCTTTAATCATGCACTGACAGACTGACAGACAGGATAAATATGCACACAGATAGGTGCAGAGACACACTAGAGTGCAAGACATAAACTCAGGCGTGTACACACTGTAGCAGAAACACAGACACACAGACAAACAGACAGGGACTGCATGTCAGCAGTGTTCATTGATATGATGATAAAAAACCCCAACAAGTCTGAGTCCGTCTGTGAACAAAATCCACATTTGCCAAATCTTATCTCCAGCTGTGGAGACATCAGATCCAGCTTCCTTTTACCCAGTGGCCATTACAGCTAGTCTAAATTCAACTGGTGGACATCTGGCTGCGCAAAAGAGATAACTCTCTCCTTAATAGGAGGATTTTAATTGGCTGCTGCAGAGCTACATCAAAAACCCAGCAGACCCTGAACTTCCAGAAGGACTTTAAACTCACATCAAAAAAGTACAAGTCACAAAATATATCCTCCAACAAGCTATTTCCATGACTTCATGTCCAGTTCACATAGACTTTGTGGCTTTAATTACCTTTTTACAGTCTCTTAAAAGGGACGTTTTGGACTGGAGAGATGACTTTTGGACCGTACAGTACACAACAGGCTTGGAAAGTCAATAGGTATTGACTCTGGACAATTAAATTGTAATCGGTTCACCATGTAACCCATTCAATTATGTGCAAGCAAGAATGCAGGGACTTGGAAGAGAAGGTGTGAACAAACAGTGTTTTGACAAAACAGAGGTTCTACTTCATTGATCTGTTTGGTTTGGAGTGACTCTTTATTCAAAGTTCACAATTAACCGCAGGAACCCAGACCAGTGTGTATTGAATTTCTTCCATATTGGCTGACAGCGGTCTAGTACTGTTGTGCATGCCTGGTGACTGCCTTTGTCCCCTATACTACTGTAGAGGCTTGCCCCTATACCTCACTTCATTTTCTTACAGGGAATTTACTTGAATGCCTTCCCCTCAGGTCTCCCCTTCTACCCTATACTGTAGTCCCCTTTCTGTGAGATCAATCAGTGTTACCTGATGGGGTAGTCGGCAGCACTGAGGTTGATGAAGAAATCCCAGCTCCAGTCCCTCATGGCAAGCAGGTCAGCCATACTGCGAAGATACATGGTCAGCAGACTGGCACCACCCCAGATGGTGGCCATTCGCCAGGGTGTCACCCTCACATTTTGATACTGGGCAGCCATGGCGTGCACCTGCCTGTGCAGGTAGTTAGAGCGCTGAAACAAAGCGAATTATAACACACTGATTAATATTGTGTCTGATGCCAAGAGATTACATTTATGAGTTAAAGGAACACGCCGACTTATTGGGACTTATTTAGCTTATTTACCGTATCCCCCCAGAGTTAGACGTACATACCCTTCTCCTCTCCGTACGTGCTGTAACTCTGTCTGACACCCCCAGTATTAGCTTAGCCTAGCAAAGATCCTGCAGGTAACTGGTTGGAAGGGTATTTATCAACTCGTCTAACTCAGAATACGGTGAATAAGCTCAAGTCCCAATAAGTCGGCGTGTTCCTTTAATGTAATTGAAAAATAAAGAAAATTGAAATATATTAACCAATCTCCCTTTGATAAAATGGGGGATTTAAAAGGCCTAGACTGCTTTTACATTAAAAGGTGCTGTATGATGCATGTTTGTTTTAGCTCTCTGTGGCTCACCTGATCGACATGTATGTAGTAGTAGTGCGAGGTGTGGTAGATGGCTTTGAAGAGGCGTTGAAACTGGCGAGAGGCTCGTCCATGGACCACCAGGACAAACGCTATTCTGACTGGTTTTGATGGAAAGCTCTCCGCAGAGTCCTCATCCCACTGGACATTAGCATTGGCTTTACCTGTGAGGCCCAAAAACACAACAATATTTATATTATTATAATGGTACCAGAGAATATATATCTTGAGAATATTTAACTACATCTAACTCAGTAATAGAACCAGGGGTTTGCATGTTTGATTGCCAAATCATTTCTGTTATTTATTTGTAAATTTATGAAAGGCTGCATAGATAGCGCTATTAGTCACTATATAATGGAGAGAGCACCTATCAATATCTTCTACGGACATAGAAAGCAAATGCTTAATGTAAATGTACTGTTCTTATATAGTGCTTTTCTAGTCTTAACAACTACTCAAAGTGCTTTCACATAGTACAAGAACCATTCACTGTGGCCAAAGCTGTCGTACAAGGTGCCACCTTAACATCAGATAAATTATGATTGTGATCAGATAACATTCACACTCCAATGGCGCAGCATCAATGTGTGTCTTGTCCAAGGACACTTGTACATGGGACTGCAGGGCCAGGGATCGAACCACCAACCTTCTGATTGGCAGGCCAAGGTGGCTCTACCACTGAGCCACAGCCGCCCCGTAATAAATGTTATTATACTGTATAGTTACTGATGACTGTTGCTAAAATGTCGTTCTGTTGTTAAACAATAAATAGCTAAAGCTAGGCAACATGGTAAGTAGCAGTTGGAGTGGTACTGTATGATTAGCATATTCATAATAATTAACTATCATTCAAAAGCGAACATTTAGTAGGTATTTTACATTGTCTCTGAGTTTGCCACAGTCTTAGTTTATATCCACGACGTTCCAATTCCGGGATTGCTCCGGTGCCGCTCGGATGCATGTCTTTTGGGCTGATGTCCGTTTCCTTCCGCTTTTGTGTTTTAACTTTAAACACAGGGGGATTTATGAGGACTATGGTTAACTGCTTCTCAGATCTCTGCAGGGTAAATCCAGACAGCTATCTGTCCAGTCAGAGTTTTCTCACACACGACTAAAACAACTTCCGAACAAACATGTTTCACCAAAACAAGTTCCTTCCCAAGGCTATATTGCAGCAGCACCATGGCTCTTTGCGTAGCGCCGTCCATGACGATTCTGATTGGCTTACTGAAATGCTAATAACCCAGAGCATGTTTATCTCCCATCCCAGAATGCTGTGTGGACTAGCCAGACCCTCCTTCGCATCAATGTGGAGGAAGGTCTGGCGATGCGAGACCACCACAGTCTGAACTGAACTGAGGTAGTATTTTATAAACTACCAATTAATATGCTCTGTTTAAGATATACAACACTATTATACAGCCATACTATAATACTAATATAATACTATTCCTTAAAAATTGCTGTGAAAGACAGAGGTGGTTGTATAATAATATAATACTTCTCTTTGCTTTACCCTGTGTCATCTAAATAAATCAGATGTTCTCAGGTGGCAACATTGGTCAGTATTATGTAGAAGGAAGGAAAGCCATGCTACTACTAAGATATCAATAAATAAATGAATAAATATTAACAAAAAGTCAAACAGTTACCTCAGCCCTGCTGAGGAACACAAAGCATAACCACTAAACCATGACTCCCTCATCCATTTTCTTATGTGATTGAATTGGAACTATGACAATTTCAACCAGACACTACACACACTGTAACTACTATCCTCATTCAGACAGGAATCCTATAAGCAAAATCCTCTGGGGCTTTCAGGGTAGAGCATGGTTTGACAATGTGCCATACTTCCTCTCAGGCAAATCTCGCAGAAGATGCCTTGAATTTAACACAAATGACAACAATAAGCATGCAGGCAAACACTGCCCCGGTTGCGGCCTGCCAAGCCACTATCAAATTAAACAATTCCAACAATCTCTGGAGAGGAATTGGTAAACTCACATTGCTTCATTGTGTGGTTTTATACCACCCTTAACCACTTGCACTTCAGACCTGGAAAAAAACCCTTCTCAAAGCAGTTCTGCACCATCAAATCCCACAACAGTGGGTTAAAAGTTTTTTAATCTTCAGTTATTACAGCACATGTGCACATGCAGCTTATGTGACATATTTGTTTACAGAACATGCCTTAAGGAGATTAATTACTATAATTTGGGACTCTAGTTCCCAAGAGCTTGTCTGTGCTGAACAACTAGAGGAAGATGAGGGAATACTGAGGTTGGGACTGTTTATTTCCCTGAGGTGACATTTCCTCAAAAATGCTCCGCCCGGCTCCTTTCATAGTCTGGCCCTAAGGTTCCTGTAATTACTCAAAATTTAAAGGCAAGTGTCCAACATGTCTTCTCTGTATGAGTCGACAGGGATGGGCTAAGAAGGCCTGGCTCCTCCCGTTCAACTAATCTCATTCATTCAAATTTAAGGGCTACATGGTTTTGTTTGACCACAAGGTTGGGGTTAAGGACAGGCTCCCTTGGCTCCAATTGGCCCAAATTTGCTGTAGCTCCTTTCAGTCAGTCAGTCATACTTATTTCTCCTCTCTCTCTCTCTCTCTCTCTCTCTTTCTCTCCCTCTCTCTCTGTGGATGCGCATGTGACAGCTCAGGCGGGGAATCTGCTGTGGGCCGTATCAGATTGAATGGTAATTGGTGGCCAGCTAAGAAGGTTCACTGGTTTGCTTTGCACGGATAATTGGCCAGTCACTTCACAAAGCACTTTGAGAGTGTGTGCTATGCTAGCTAGCTGAACTAATGAGCACTGCTGTGTGTGTGTGTGTGTGTGTGTGAGAGAGAGAGAGAGAACCTACATTTTACTGTCAGTTTTGTCAAGCATCTGTAGTATTTTTTAACAGACTTTGCACCTGAAGATACCACAGGCATTTTTCCAAAAGAAAAAAAAGAAGCCCTCGACTTGAACTCATCACTCTTCATCGTCCTTCCCATTGCCATCAATCTTTTAAACTGCCTTTACCTCATCTGATATCACCCTACTCTCTTCCTCCATCATCTTGTGTAACTTCAGGCTCTTACCCCCCTCCGTCTTAACACACTCATATGAGAGGTTAGAACAAGAGCTGAGCTTTATCCCAAAGGGCTTGTACCAAATTGCATTTGAAATGTCTCGGGGATAGCGTCTGCTCCTTCAAACCATCCACGGAGGCAGCAGATATATAAATCATATTGGTGGGTTTGAGTTCTATAAAGAGCCAAAGTCACGCCCTTGTATTTCCGGTCCATGGGACCCACGTTTTGAAAAAATATGAATAGAGGTTAACGTGGAGAGGCAAATTATTTTTTGACCCTGTCTGAACATAGCCATGGATTACAAATATGATGTTTGGCAATTTAAAAGATCATTTTTCAACCGAAGAAAGTCTTAATTTATTGTTAATACTTAATTAGAAATACTACACACTTCATGTCCTCCTGAAGCTACGATGTCTGTGTATATCGTACCGGGGGATGTAAAGTTTAGGGCTGTAATCAACCAAAGAAAATCTTGGTCGACTAAAGTCGTGAAAATTTCAACTAAAAATCGACTGGGGGGGGCGGAAAAAAATGCTAAATTAATTAACTGTACTGTCCTGCAGTACTTGTCCTTGTAGGCTTTTTCCAGTATATTAAATCGTTTTGGACCTAATTATTTTGCACTGAAATGACTCGTCTGTCGGCTCTGACAGCGCTGCATCAGCCTCATATCCTGAGACATAAAGTCGGCAATTCTTTCCGTGATATTATTTTAGCATTTGGATGATAGAGGCTTAACATCCAGCGTGGTGTGGGTGTGTCTGGGGAACGGGTGGGTGCGCCGGTAGTTATAAAATGATTATTAGACTATGAAATATGCCGACTCTGATATGTTCATACAGCCTACTCAAAACAGACAGGGCAACCTAATGCAGAAAAGTTAGCTTACCGTTTTTAGGTGATACGCCATGTTTGTAGTCGAGCTGCAATATGCAAACTGTTACTTGCAAACTTTGCATTCAACTTTTTTCCGTTATCTATTTTTGTAAAATGCTGCCACACTGCCGATGTCTTCGACATGGTAGAGGAGGACTGACTGTAAATTAAACACTCACAATTAAATAAGTATTCAGCAAACCAACAGACAAAGGCTTTCTAGTACTTTCTTCAATCTGTCCCCAGTGGGTTGGGCTAATCCAAAAAAGGTGAAAACAAGGGGGGTGTTCTGAAGACAGCCTGTTACCTGTGAAACAGGGGTGCTCTGTAAACACCCCCATTAGCAAATAGTGCTTTCCACCCATAGACCGTAACGGTCTATGCTTCCACCTGATGAAATTAACACGGCAAAAAATCGACCAATCAGAATTTTGGTTGAGCCAGAACGTATCAACCAATAAATCGACCAGTTGACTGGGAGGTTACAGCCCTAGTAAAGTTACTAAAAGCAAAATAGAGCAAATACAACACTGAACACAACACTGACATACTGAATAATCAGATATTAGGTTGATACGGTGAACTTGTTAACAGCCTATTTACATATCCAGCAGACACAGGGCAACAGTAGCATTTATTTGTTATGCAAACTAGCATGTTGCTATCATGCTGATCAACCCACCAAGTAACAACCAAACAATCTTCCTTGCAGCTACCTTAGCAAGCAACAATCATATCACCACCAACAACATCAGCTAACAAGATGATAGTCAACAATAACCTGTTGAGAGCAGTTTTTGGCTCTTTATCTGCTAAATGCTGCACCATAGGTTCACCAGCAATCGCTAACTCTGTCTGTCGTTTGGTGCTGGACAGATAGCATATCAGAGATGCTGCAGCCAAAAATGATGCTATGAAAGGGTTGAGAGTGAACCCAAACAGTGAAGTTTGGGTTCACTCTCAACGCTAAAAGAACCTATAGAGCTCATAGAGCTGAGGGGATCTTCAGAGTTGGTTGCTAATTCTCTTTGGGTTTGTAGCTACAAGCAAGTGCGTTCACATTACACATAATTATTTGAAGCATTAGATTGGCTTGTTACCATTTTCTGAATGACAAAACACATTCAATCTACCATTTTCCTCTTTTTTCTTTTATCTTCAATTAAGATCACCCCTCAAGGCATACGGCGTCCCCTGGCAGAAGGCTCTGCCCATCCATCCTATCCGGAAGTTATTTACTATGCAGCCAAAAACCTGTGGTATGGTATCAAGGGTATATCAGTCCTTGGTGATATCTGGCCGCTCTGGCCTTCCTATTGAGAGGATTGATTACCCAGGCCTGAGTGTCAATCTTGACTGGCATGATGAATGGTCTAACTCCTATTTCCACAGCAATTCAGCGCACGACAGTGCAGGACAGGAAGTCGGACACAGAAACAAAATAAAACATATGGTTAATTTTCAAAATAAAACTCACCGTGTTCACGGTGAATCATATTTCCTTGCACTACACCTTAAAAACACAGCACTGAGTTATGTCCCCTCTATTCCTCTGCATGGAAACAAACTGTTGTTGTTTTTGTGGTTCTATTCTACATAAATTCGCAAAGATCTTGTGGGTTCTCGTGACTTCAGCTGTCAGTCTTGGCTGCAGTTGTTCCGCAACAAACCGATTAATGTTACTGTCAATGTTTTAATTCTGAATGATCTGTCAGCCCTTCAGCTCTCTAAAACTCAAAAACCTGCTGTTTTTGCTGGACTTACAGTGGCCAAGAGAATGATTGCAACCCATTGGAACCCACCTCCTGACTTGGACCCTACCCTATTCGTACTTGCTCTCCACCTTGCATAGGTGGAGCCCAGGAAAGGACTTTGGACACTTGGCTCAGCATTGCTGGATCCTTGAAATCCATGCTGTAGATTTGTGCTATGGCCTTCTCACTTCTGTCTGTGTGTGTGTTTGGTCCATTTTGTCTTGTGCCAGTCTCCCTCTTATTGGTTTGTTTGTGTGTTGGTCTGTGTCTGTTACTATGTATCTTATTTGTGAGCTGCGGGCATTGTTCTTGATGTTGTGTTTTTATTGTGTCTCCCTCCTTCCCGTATTTCCTCTCTTTGTTTTAGAGTGATTTGATCACAAGGAAGGATTGTGGAAAAGGTGAACTATGCTTTTTTTCCGTGTGTGTAGTGTACTTTTCTGTACGTTGTCATCTGGACCAATGTTTTGCACTTTTTTTTTGGCTCTAAAAATAATTTTATGCATTGTTATTAGATTATATATTGATCAAAGCAGCTTTATGTATGACAATATGATGATGATAGGAATACACAAATCCTTTTTCAGTACAAGGCCATTAAGTAGGGCTGGATTTTTTCTTACTGCGGTTGAAAAGCAAGAAATTCCTGAGGTAGTGCAGTATACCACAACCCCCTAATGAGAGTGGCTTAAGTTAGAGCGAGAATGGCAGGGCACCTTAAATTGCCCATTTTATGAAAAAAATCACCTTTTCTGGAATTTGGGGTGTTATTTTGTGTCTCTGGTGCTTCCACACGCATACAAACTTCCATGAAACCCATCCATGCTGTTTTGAGTGGGATATGGGTTTCTTCTGCCTTCAGTCTCCAGGTGTGGTGTTCAAAATCTGCATGGTTTTCTACGTCACTAGCCAAAACGAGGAGGCTAACTGCTAGCATGCTAGCGCTAGTATGCTAGCGGTTAGCCCATTGTTTTCAGTGGCAAAACAGTGATACAACACACATCATGATCTACAAAATAACTACTTACATGTCCCTGTTCTGCAGGTATTCCACGCAAAGCTGGAAGTGCGCCCCCATTTAGAATAAGTCTCCCAGCTAATCTTGGCTTGTAAGAAACAGCTAGCTAGCTGACATGATTCTTACTTAGCTACTGCACATACTGTACATGTGCAACTCCCAACGAAGATAGTATAGAAGTGAGATGTCTCACTTTGTAGCTAAAACAGAGACCTAAACACACAGGTTGAAAAGAAGATCTGTAGCAATGTGCAGTACAACAAAAATATGGTGTTTTTAGAAAATTAAACCATGTAAACCTATTCTGGTACAACCTCAAAATTAAAAATTATGAACCTGAAAATGAGGATAATATGGGCACAAATGAGTGACGTCAGTGCCCGTGTGGTTGCGCAAGCAGAGCGAGTGAGTATGAGTGCCGCTGTGAGGAAAAGAGAGAGTTAGCAAAGTGGATGTACAGTGAGTTAAAAGTGAACAAGAAAACAACAAGCTAGAGCTCCTAAAGACACAGTGGCTTTATCTATTGTCAATAGGCCTACTGCCGGTAAAGTGAATGCCGTTACCCCCCAAAAAACACTGTAGCTGTAACGTTAATGTGTCTACCTCAGCTGTGAACGGAAGACATTACACAGGTACTCTCACATATAGGCCTAATAGTCAACACAAATGGAATGTTAATGTGTCATGGAACATTGCGCGCCTCAACTCACGAAAGGTCAGATCTGCTCCATTTTTTTGATGATTTGATTTTGTTTAGAAAACCTTGAATCCATGTAAGACACAAATGTCATCAGGCACAATCCATGTCAATGGAGTCAATGAATCCATGTCATTAGACACAACATGCACATGTGCAAGCATGTTTTTTTGTGGTGATGACAGTGACAAGCTCAGATCCGCGGTAGGCGTCACCTGACTGCGGCAGTGCGGTAACCGTCCCAGCCCCTAGGTACAAGGTCACTGCCAGCTACCCCTGCTAGAGAAATGCAGCCCAATTATATCATTGTTAGTCAAGTTAGCATTTGAATGGCAAAGAGATTGAATATGGTCGTCCTGTATTCAATGATGCTAATACCAGAGCTATCACAATTGCTAATCTAGCCAAGGCCTCAAGGACAACATACCGATCAAATCAAATTGAACAATTTTCTGCTAACAAGGTTAGAACGTGAACTGGGATTGGGGGAACAGAGGAGGGAAGAGAAAGAGAGATAACACATTGGCAGGCAGCAGGCAGGCAGACGGAGAGCAAGAAAAAAGTGATTTAATTTAGCTGTCGTGTTGTTACAGCCCAGCCATCAGGGGAGAGCCCTTTTCAATTTCTTTGTCTCCTTTGATCAAACTGTCAATTTGAGTGGGATAGTGAGTTGATGTGTGAGATGACAGGAGCTTAGGCCTAGACAAACGATACTCATGCTCTTGGGAAGGAGAATGTACAAAAGTTGCTAAGTCACAGTGCCGCCTCGAGTTCTAATAATACAAGCGAGGGCCGGAAAGGTATCTGACTAGACCAGGCAGGATGTATTCTTTCTCCTCCTCCCCTGCTGTCCACACTGCCTTAAGTCCACTCTCAAATGCATGTGTGTGCATGTGCTGTTCACTTCAACATGGTTGCTGATGCGTGCTGCCCACTGATGGCGACAGCCACAACAGATTATTATGTAGAGAACCCACAACCAGACTGCAGATGTCCATAAAAAAAAAGAAAAAAAGAAAAGCCCAATGTGTGTTTGTTTGACAAAAGAAAAGAGAACCTATGTTCTGTGGCCAGGTTGACAAAACAAATGAAAATTGGAAACCAATTTAGAGAGAAAACAAGCAGCATCCCCATTTTCTCCAACAATTTACTTCACCAATTACAGTACCTGTAGGCCTATATATCCGCAACACAGACATTACTTGCCTTTGACGAGAATTGTAATTACAAGAGAAAATATTTCACCATGTACCATGTACATGACTGGTCAGACGACCATCTTTATACTTAGCTTTGCCGATTTTGTTTTTTGCTATGAAAAAATCTTGAATAACAGATAGAAGGAGGAAATAATGTGAAAACAATGAAATGTCAAACTTTATGAGAAAAGGACATTGACAAGGCTGTAGGAACTGCGGTAGCAATGCTACACGGTTCACACAGCAGGGCTTCTCCGCCTAAAACTCCCGCTACAGCCTAAATCGTACTGCAAGGACCTCAGGTGCAACAATTTACCCAATTCCGTGGTGCTATAGCAGAAAACCGTGTTTGACCCCATAACTCCCAAACCGTACATCGCACGTTCAAAAAACATATATTTTTGTGTTCCCTGGATACAACTGAGTCTCTTGATATAGGCCACACCCATTTCCCAATTTATCAAAAATTTAAAAAAATATTTATCTACTTTGCCAAACTCCTCCTAGACCTTGCGGCCGATCTGCATGAAATCTGGCACTTCAACACTTAAACTAATGTGAGCAACTTTAAATTTACAGGGTAGATGTACAATGGGTCATGGACCTCAACTAACAAAAATTACAAATGTGGACTACTAGGTGGCTCTATAATGGTTTTTTGCCATTAACTCCCACATTACATATCACACATTAGAAAACCTTACATCCACGTGTTCCTTGAATCAAGCTGAATCACATGATATAGGCCACGCCCATTTCTGCTTAAACGTTTTTTTGCAATATTGTGCGATGTGTAAAACAAACTTTTTCGAACTCCTCCTAGACCGTGCGACTAGAGCATCTCCAGATGGACCTGACCGAAACTTATGGAAGGGATTTTGCTACATTAAAGTATGCACATTTGACGACTAAACTCATTTTCATAGCTAGCTACCACACACATATCATATGATATCTTGGCCAATAACTCAATGTGTTTAAAAGGGAAATTTGCGATTGCAATATCTCTGCCACAGTAAATGCCATCAACATGAAACGTATGATGCTTGTTTGGCTTTCCGCTTTGAGGCTCTGTACCAAATTTGGCAAAGATCGGCCAATATAGACCAGGTTTGGCCCTTTTTACGCAATCAATGTTAATGGGATATTTGCAAAGGCAATGTACCTACACCTCTCAATATTTACTGACGTTTGCCTCCCCACGTTACACTTTGGATCCCGACTGGCGCAAGTAGACTTGGACCCCATCATAACTGCTTTTACTTTAATAAGTCTGATAGAATGATCAACTCAAGCTAAAAACTATTAGATTATTGACCTCCTGATACTGTGATATTTGTGAAATGATTTGAGGATGAAGGAAGGAGCGCAGGAGGTCTTAAAGGGGCTGTACTCAAACTACTAAAGGAAATTGGACTAGGATTGACAGTCACAAATTGCCATGCACAAATGAAAGTAGAGCAATGTCTGAATAAAAATGTGATAAGAGTTGCAGGGTTATTTCCTTATTAAATCCCGACTCTAGACTTTTTATGAGTTCGCCCTCAATAAATATTAACATTTGATGTTTTTATTCCACACATTAACTTCAATTATGGTCATGAAAATGTTATTTTATAGAGAAATACTTTGTCAGATGTTGTACAAAACATGGTTTCACATAACATTCAATAATCAGGTGCCCCATGATGGAAAGCTTAATAGATATCGACCCATTATGTGAGACAATTTGTGTGCAGAATACAAAGTGACTGCACTAATCACACAGACGTAACCATTTGTATTAAGAGAAATCAAATAATCAATCAAATGAATCATAATGATGGACTTACCCTCAAGGGGGCAGTAGCGAGTGACCTTCTCAGGCATTAACTGCCCTTCCTTGTGTCTGCAGTACACCTCAGCTATCTGTTGCCGGCACTCCTTGCTCTTGGCTCTGGAAAGAGCTGAAATGGCTTCCTTCCCACTGATCTCACACTCGGGTGGCTGGTCATAGGTCACCTCCAGTGGCGCTGCAGTTGCCTGCCTCTTGTGCGGGTGCTGATGTCTGTGCTGTGACTGGGCCTGCTGGGCTTGTGAGGCACGGTAGTGTTGGTGCGACACTCCCGCGACGCCCTGATCACTTGGGTAGGAGGCATTGTTGCCGACTGCCAGCGGCTGGTGGCCTACAGGCAGCACTTCATTTGAGCTGCGGCCCAGACTTGGGGAGTTGTCGCGCCAGGCCTGCTGCTGGGAGTGGGCCTTCTGCTGCAGATGCTCCCGCTGTTGCTGCTGCTGCTTGCTGCTTGTGGCCCCTACAGACTGCCGGTGTGGCTGTGAGCGTGCACCAAAGTTACTATTGTCTATGTTCTCAAAGTCTTTGGGCACAGAGTTCTCGTTGTTGCTATCCACTCTATTTTTCTCCTTTGGGCGGTGCGAGTAATATCCATCCTGTATGAAAAAAAGAGGGAACAGGAGGAGGAAGACAAGGGAAGTGTTGGGTAAGTGGTGAGGAGTGAGAAAAAGAGGAGGGAGGACACGCACAAGAAAAACAAGATCAGAATTGAGTGAGCGCAGTGCATATCAAATGTCGGATTAACAATCAATGTGGCATGTATGAGTAGGCAGCGCTGCATTGAACCGCGAGGCATGAAATGAAGTAGCAAGGTATTGAGTGCGAGGACTACAAGGTGCAACCTAACTGGAGGTGATGCAGGGCTGAGGGCTCTGCTGCTCCGTGCAATCATCAGATTAGCCCCAGTTTCAATTAAATTCTCCCTCAAATGGGCCCAGCACTCCGTAAACAGATTACCAAGAAGGGATAAAGGGCCAGAATATGACTGTGAGTTTGTGTGGGTGTTTTGTGTTTATAGGCGCGTGTGCATGCATGTGTACAATTCCTTTTTCACTGAAGCCACATGAGAATGTGAAGAAATTATAGTGGTGTGGCATGTAACTGGAAAGGCTTCATTTGTCAGTGCTGTGCGTCTGCATATGCGAGATAGTGTGTGTGTGTGTGTGTGTGTGTGTGTGTGTGTGCATGTGTGAACGTCTGAATGTACAATTTCCCTCATCTTTCTGGCAGAAAGAGGGAAAAGGGTAATGAGTGAAAGTGGGAAATGCAAGGCAATGGAGCGCTGACACGAGGCATGAGTTCTGCTCCCAATAAGCGCTGGCTTGTTCCAGTGAAATGTGCCATGATGCATCAAACGGAAAACTAAGAAAGCTGCCTGGCTGCCACACCACTGCTGCACACCTTACTTGACATACAAAAGGAAGAGTCGGAGGGGGAAAAGTGAGGCGGAACAGAACTACAAACAGCATCCGAGGAAAGACAGAGCTCATAACAACAGGGATCCCTGGTGTGTTTCTCCATTTACAAGACACAAGGAAAAAAAAAGGAAAAAGGGTGAGTGAGAGCTAAGTGCAAAATGAGGTATGTGGGACAGAATGGAAGCCGGAGAGGTGACAGATACATGGGAAGCAAGTGAGATGCCATTGTGAGCCAGACACTCAGCATAGAAATGTTTCTCCACCCCTAAAGCCAACCTTCCCTCTCTGCCAACACCTTGTACCAGCGCAATTACATAGGTGGCTGGATGACACACTTTCACACTCAAAGAGACCGGAGGAGGATATTTTAGAAGTGAAGTAAGGACCAAAAAACAGGATGATAAACAGAGAAGGACACAAAACAATATTGTCATTGTCAGCTCCTTTTAAGCTGCTTCCTTGGCAGAGGTCTGATACCTTTAAGATTATGGCTCTCCTCTCCTCTCTTCTCCTCTCCTTTCCAACTATTCTCGATTCTTTGCTTCCCCCTCTTCTTTCCTTCACACTTCTCTTCACACATCCCAATTTTGCTGTGCTCACCTCTCATCCCTTCTGCTCCACATCTCGCTCCCCTTCCCTCATCATCTGTTGCCTATTTTATGTCTCTCGCACCACCTTTTCTCCCTCCCCTCGCCTTCTCTCGCCTTAATTTTCAACTTTATCTCTGCTCCTGCCTGTCATAACCTCTCCCTTTCCTTCCTTTCTTCACCCTGCCTAGTTTAAACAGACCATGTTGTCTGATTGGCAGAACCTGCTAATCCAGCATGTAACAGCTGCTTAGGCCAGTGATCACCTAAAAAGAAATCCCTGCTTTCCGAATTTCAAAGGGAACGTGTAAGGGGGCTAATCCATGCAGTGCAAGTCACTGGATGTTTGCAGAGGTAAAATGAGTCTGTGTGCTTTCACGATTATGTGTGTACAGTGAATGCTTGATGTGGCTTTTTTCCCCCAAAATGTTCGTGTGTGTGTGTGTGTTTAAGGGAGAGAGCGAGAGCAAGTAAAGTAGAGGAAGCATGTGTTTGCCCTAGAGAAACAGATAGCCTACTCTCGCTTTGAGTCCCACTGCAAGAGACATGAGAAGATGAGGGACACAGTTAAATTGCAAAAATTCCCAAGCAACAAAATGCTTAAAACAACAGCGGCCCAATGTTCCTCAACCCATCTTGATAAAATAAATCTACTTTGCTCACAACACATAGACACTAAACATTAGCCGATGAAGCATTGTCTATATTCTCACTTAATTCATAAAAATCATCAAAATATACAAAATCTTAAAAAGGTATGCTAAGTTTACCCACATTTCCACAACGAGGCCAGCTGAGGCTTCCTTGAGGCATGTCTGTCTGTACTGTATATAACAAAAGAAAGGGTTGATACAGGGCAGCATCATATACTATGTTAGGATCAGTTAATCTATTGTTTTTGGTAATTGTTTAGTCAAAATAAGATCAGAATACATCACAATTTCACACAGCCACATTTACTGCTGTATTTTGGAAGTGGAGGTGTCCCACCTCACCTATTTTTTTCTTTTTAGAAAATGTAATATTAGGAATATTAGAAGAAATAGTTTGACAATACGGACAATACAATTCTTCACTTTCTTGCTGGGAGTTAGACAAGAAAATAGATATCAATCTCATGTCCGTGTTGTAAATATGAATGTGGAGCAAGGAGATGGTTTAGCTTAACATAAAGACTGGAAACAGGAAAACGGCTACCTTGGTGCTGTCCAGAGGTAACAAAATCTGTTTGTTTAAACCATAGACTGTATATAAAGTTGGACGATGTGTTTTCACTTTCTCCCACTTTACAAAAGTGAAGCTAAAATATCCTGGATACGGGTGCTGCCATCGCGATATATTTGACTCAGCGCAGTAGTGATTGGGAAGAGCCGCGGTATCAAAGTCCCGCCCATAAACCCACCTGACCAATCAAGAATCAATCCCATAGTATTTATCTTGTCATCCAACTCTTGGCAAGAGGCATTTCCCAAAATGTCTAAATGTAGCTTCCTTTAAGCTACAGGGAAAACAAGCAAGCAGTGGCTCTACATCACACACCAAAGGCCATGTATTTATTAGGTATGATGATTTTAGTTGATTAGTTTAAACTAAACTGATAACAGTACAAGATACATCTGATTCAGCTCAGCATGTGGCACTTATTAATCGCTCACATCATATGTTCACTTGCAGTAACCAATCAGAGCAGTACACTGCAATGAAAACCTTTTAAGTTTTTGTAATAAACCGTCCAATTATTCACAATCAGGTGATCTGTTGTCCTACCAAGCCTCTAACACCCAAAGATATTGAATTCACAATCACGACAGACCTTTTAAGAAGCTGGAACCAGCAAATGTTTGCTTTGTTTGGGTTGTTTGTTTACACACACACACACACACACACACACACGCACACACACCTCCCTCCATGAGAAGTAAGGAAAAGGCAGAGGGGGTAAACGTTAATATCATCCATCACTGGTAGGTACATTTAGAGACAGGTCTGTGGGGCTGAGACTTTCAGCAACCCCCCCGGGAATGGTTTAGTCGTTTTCTCACTACAGAGCTGGCCCTTTCCACTTTCCCCCCATTTCCTCTGCCACAGGGGGAAATATTTCACCTGTCCTTTTTTACCTCTTTCCCTCTCTCCTTTCTCTTCATTCCCCCCTCCAGCCTCCTGTGCAGAGAGAGAGAGAGAGCAAGAGAGAGAGAGAGAGAGAGAGAGAGAGAGACAGAGAAAAAAGCAATCTCTCTCTTAGCACCTGTCCAGCTTTACCCGTCTCCTCCTCCCCTGGCCCACGAATCTTCCCTCGCTCTAGCAAGGAAAGCAGTTCATCTGCTCCGCCCCCCCCTCCACTCCTCCCTAATGCCATCATTTGCTGTTGCAGGCTCATGGTAGATTTGAGGGAGAGCAAGGTAGCAGCACATATCAGTTTCACCCCCCCACTCCCAGCCTGCTCCCTTTAAACAACATCATTTCTAAAGGGCCGAGCTGAGATAAGCTACTGCGTGTGTCAGCAGTGTGCACTCCGTCAACACAAGCTGGTGTACAGACAGCCATGCAGCATAAACATACGTACGTTTATTAAGAAATCCAGTACTTCCTATGTGTAAGAAGGTGGGTGTTGAGTCATGTCAGCAGAGTGCAGGCCAGCTTCTTCTACGACCTGCCTGCCATGTGGCTAACGAGCTCAGATTAATTACCTGGACTGAATCCCGGATACTCTAAGCAAGATGTGGCGTCTGGCATGACACGGGAGTCGGATACACGGACAGACGTAGTTCACAGCTGCTCTAGAACCTTAGGACACCTCGCGGAGATATGAGCCAGGATAGAGCGGGGACGACCTAAATGCTTAGTGACTTCTTAGAAGTATTACTTACCATAGCTTATCAGCTGTGGAGTCTGGGGGCGAGAGCAGCTGCTCTTTTCTGCTTTTTTAGATTTACAATTTAGGTATCCAACACAATGTAGAAAGATTTACAAAATAAGAAGACAAAGTAGTCTGGCTATCACCAGACCAAGCCAAGCTCAATTGATTTGATATTGAGCATTGGTCTGGGGAGTCTGCTCTGTATTTTCTTTGCACAAGAGGCGGGACCAATGGGCATAGTTTAAAAGACTCTGTACGCAATTGGATAGTCCTTCAACCAATCAGACCAACGATCTGGGTGACGTAGAAGCGACAGCGGCATCAGCGGGTTGCTCCGCTTTGGTGGCGTTCGGTGGCTGCTAAGTTGAATGTAAACAAGAAGCTGTTTGGTTGCTTCTCTATCGTCAATATGTAAAACCTGCCGATAGCACGCCAGGGAGATAAGGAGACGGTTCCCGCAAAATTGTGAACTGAAGCAGAAGAATTAAACCTGCAGGTTTCCAGACTGGGCTGCAGGGCAAAATCACTTGCCTCTGGGGTTTACCCAGAGTCCAAAGACAAAAAAGACTGAGCTTCCATTCAGTTCAATAACAAATGGCGTACAGTAAAGGGTTTCAAAAGGTCTAAACTTTACCTAGCAAAAGGAACAATCAAGTTGGAAACACGGTGAAGAAATACAGAAATGAGCTACGGAGATGTATTTTTTGATTCTGTAAGAGATGTTGTGCTTTGGTTCACTTTCTAGGGTAGAGTTAAAGCTGCTACTGCTTTCTTGCTTTCCCCCTTCCTTTTGTCAATCCGTTCAATACCCTTCTCCCCCAACAGCTAAAACCGGAGGAATGTTGGTCACATGAAATGTAAGTGTGTAAGTGTGTGTGCACGCAACAAGGCATGATTAGGGACAGCTCTGAATGTACCGTTTGGGTTTGGTATGCACAGAAGCCATTTGCTCTGCGACAAGCCCTGGAGCAAAAGTGGTGAAAAGGATGTATGTCTTTCTGTGTGTGTGTAAATGTGCTACACATACCTAGAGAAGACAGACATTGAGAACCTCTGAAAACTACTTAACAGCTTTATGTTTACGGTGAATACAATTTTGAAAAAGGATTCATAAAAAAAACATGAACAAAATGCCTCTCTTCTAAGAATCACTTTAAACAAACAATTTATTTACAATTGGCTTCTTATGGTTAAAACCACTCAACAAAGATCCAAGTCTTCCAGAGACAGTAGCTATGGTTCCATCTACACGTTTTTATCCGAAAAGTGATATCGAATGAAAAATGACTTATGGAAACAGTAAAATTCAATGGGATTTTATGAATATCAACTCAGAGGAAATATGTTCGGTCTCATCGGATTTTATCTTGACAATATACGGCTTATAACATAATAACGTTTGAAAAGTTATTAGCCTAATAAATAATGAATTACAATTAAGTTTTAGGTCATTTTATGGTTGCAACCCGCCACAAATCGAAGAAGAAGTTTTATTTAATTTTTGCACAGTATTTCCGCTCTGTTTGCACACAACAAAGACAGATGTAAGTTGACGAACGAGGAGACGAGAGACTTTTTGAATATAATTTATCAGGAACTCACGAAAGAAATGGCCAACAAAGGTTACGACGAGCCGTGGAACGTCTTCCGGAGTAAATGGAAGGCGCTCAAACTGCAATACATGTCTCAAAAAGAGTTGTCTTGCATCCATCCATCCATCTTCATCCGCTTATCCGTATCGGGTCGCGGGGGCAGCAGCTCCAGTAGGGGACCCCAAACTTCCCTTTCCCGAGCCACATCAACCAGCTCCGACGGGGGGATCCCGAGGCGCCAGAGGGAAATTAAAAGGCAAGTTGCATCTGCATCATCATAGCAATGTGTTGATAGCGTCGTTGTTTTCTTATTATAGCTTGATATGTTGCTATCAGCTGGCACATTAGCACTACAACTTGTGCAATATTGATAATTTCTTGGTAGACGACGCAATCCATTTTGTCTAGAAAAACTATGTTCGCAAATGTTTGCTTGAATGTTGTGCGATTCAGTGCGAAAATGAATGGAAACACCTTAAAATGTCTAAAATCAATTTGATTACCAATTTGATCGCAAAACAGCATGTGATGTCATTACGCACAGGTTTTTATTTGCTTTAAAGCCGTTGGATGGAAACACACTTTCACCAGCTTTATTCGCAGTTTTTTTTTACCAAACTTCAGATAATTCAATTGACAAGTAGATGGAAACTTAGCAACTGATCCCGGGGATGTGACTCGTGGGTATTCCAGAGGACAGAGGGGACTTCACAAGCTGCTGTTGGATTTCCACTTCTTTGGGATATTCTTGTATTGTAATTATATGGCTTTGCTGACTATATTTGCGTGCATTTATTTCAACTGGGCAATGAGACAAAAAAAACCCAGACCTCTGCACTCATAACCGCAGACACTAGGGAGACACTGCAGATGGAGTTCCTCTTCCTCAAACAAATAACCTTTTTAAACAGCAGAGCTCTGCATGAAAAACTCCACACAATATAAATGTATCAACTGCGGGGGATTCCTTTGAGGAGTTCCTGCAAGAACACGTGGAATTCAAAATACTTCCTTCACAATATGTTTGCATGCAATTGCGATACCCCCCCAAAGCCCTGATTAATGGACAACCCGCTCTACCTCCTGAGCCACAGCTGCCCCAAGATAACAACTAGATCCATAAGTCTCATTTCCTAATTATAAAACATCATATTCACATTCTAATATCAAAGTACATTTTACACTATAACATGTTAACCTGGAGCTAAATTGAAATCCAAATTAACATAACCCTGGATTATGTATTTATATTTAATATTGGGCTAATAGTAAACACTAAAGCCTGCTGTAGAGCTAATGTGGCTTTTTCACAGGAGACATTTTTGTAACGTCATAGTATAAAAACCCAGGTGTGAACAATAAAATGCTGGCTCTCTGTCACACTTTACTGGGTCACCTGATTAGAACGGAGCCAATGCTTTCTGAACTATCAACAGTTAGCATTACCCAGCTAGCCAAAGCTGTCTTTATCCCATGTGAGCTAAGCAAGGTAATGAGTGCTATCAACTATAATGTGACAATAACTCCAAAACAAACAGCTGGTGTAGTGTTTTTAAAAAATCTAATTACAAACAGGTTTCGCTAACCTGCAACAGTGGAATTTGTCAGCAGCCAGTAAATCATTTTTAAAATGTTACACAGTGTATTGTCTTAAATAAACTAGCAGCTATTCATGCTACCATTTGCAAATTATACTCCAACTCCTCCTCTAAATACTCTATTTTGTTTTACAAAGAAATGTAAACTGAAATCTTTGTCTTATCACTAAACAAAACATGTTTCTTAGATGCCATGTAATGATATTACATTGACATTAAACACAGTTCACTTGAAACACTTTTAAAAAATGTTAATCAGTTAAAATGTTTAGTTTTAACTATAGGAAGTGCATAATTGACAACATTTATGATCGATTTAGGTAAGTAGGAAGTTATAAATAATAATAATAATTCATTATATTTATATAGCGCTTTATCATAGACATCCAAAGTGCTTCAGGGGGAGGACTACTCTCTAACACCACCAATGTGTAGCACCCACATGGGTGATGCACGGCAGCCTTACGGTGCCAGATGTTCACCACACATCAGCTCCTAAATGTAGTTAATTGTTAGTCTGGCTGTGGCCTACATAGACAAGTGCAAGTCACCTGTATATATCTGATCAGGGTCAGACACAGTTCTGACTTTAAAACAAAAGGATTTCAATCCAGAGTCCTCACTGGTTACAGTCCTTGTTTGCAACTCAATAAACTTCCCACAGTGATGAAATACTTCTCTTTAACCTCATTACTACCGTAATCAATGTACTTTTTTTGGAGTATACAGTGAAATGTTATATGCCCACTCACTCCTGGAAAACCATCTTCTTTCCTGGTCTTTCTGCCTTCTGCCCTCATCTTCCTCCCCGCTGGGTGAACCCTGGGAGTTTCCACATGACAACAGGAATCTAAATCATACGGCTTACATATAGTATATTAGGTCTATATCTCCTAAGGGCATGAAAGCCCGTTAACAAGCCATGAGAAGATATTGGCAATTTTCCTACTGTGTCCCTTTAACCCTGTCCCCACCATTTCCCTCTGTGAATAAATCCCAGAACTTTACATCTCCAGCTTTGAATGGGGCCCATCAAGCGATTTCTGAGCCATATCTCACAAGGGCATGAAAAAGCCTAACTCCCCTCCCCGTCTCCTCTCCGCACACCTCCCTGTTCAGCCATGAAATGACACCCCTATTTAATCAATTGTGAATCATGAAATTTTGCACAAGAGACCCCTTTTATTTGCACTTGACAGTGATTGAACTGCACAGCCATGCAATTCCATTCACCACGGCGATGAGAAGAAAAGAGTGGAGGAGGGGCTGTGCACTCTGCATTGTGTGTGTGTTTGAGAGATGAAGGTGATTTCCCTGTGACATCATGGGCCCCTGCTCAATGGCACTGCAACAGAAGGTCCTTCTGTGCATTGAAGCCACGTGATCAGGCAGCATAGCGGGATCCTACAGCTGATCTATAGGCGTGCAATGGAGGTGTCTGTGTGTGCCACAGACAAACAGCCCTTCTCACAAACATTTTATAGAGGCCCCCAAAAGACCATGGGTCAAGAATAACAGATAAAGAGAAGAAAAAGGGGTTTTGAGAGAGAAATTAAAAGTGGAGGAGACAGAAGTAAGATAAAGCCTGAGAGGAAAAAGTAGAAAAGTGCATAAGAGGAGGAAAAAGACAGAGAGAAAGAGAAATGGGGTAAGAGACCCCATACTGGAAAGGCCCCCATTCCTGTTTCTTTCTTTTGCATGAATGGGCTGGTGGGACCAACGTAGCGAGTGTGTTAGGGAACATAGCTGAGATTCCAGGCATCTGTGTGACATGGCGTGACCCCAGGGTTAACCCAATGAGAGTGAGTCAGCTTCTTTATGTCATGGCAGGACAGAAATGTCAAGCTCTGGATTTATGGAAAATTCATTCATTTTCTTTGTCATTCTTGTTCAGGGTGAGGAAGATGTGTGTGTCATTTTTGTCATGTGCCTGGGTTTGTGTAAAGCATGCTAATGATGTGCAAATATATCACAGTGGCGTGAGCATTTGGTATCACTTCCACAATGCAACCACAAATTCCACAAGCCTCCAGAAGCACAATATTGTGCAACACAAATAATACGGAGAAGTGAAAAGATTATTCCCTGATGACCAGCTCGACTGAAAACTATTTCACATAATTATTTTTCCTATTATCTAAGTAGTTTCATCTATTACTGTTATTATAGGTCCCATATTATGCTTATTTTCAGGTTCATACTTGTATTTTGGGCTTCTACTAAAACATTTACACACTTTAATGTTCAACACACATGTTTTCCCATACTGTCTGTCTGAATATTACTGTATTCACTCTCAGTATGTAATTTTGTGCAGACATTCATGGTCCCCAAAGGATGAATCCTACTGACTGTTATGAGATATTCTGCTAACTGACAAAAAATAGTTGAAACATCACCTCCTTATTGGTAAGTAAAGTCCAGGGAATAGCTTTAATTTATTTTTAAGTATGACATCTCTGCAGTCATGGGAATTCAAGATGGGCGATATGGCCTAAAATCCATATTGCGATATAGATTGCAGCCTCTTGCAATAACTATATATATATCAATTAGAACCATTTCAGAACAGGTTACATAGACCCTAAGGAAAGTCAAACTGCTAATTTATTTTTTTTTTAAAGAGAAAGAGCAGTTTGAGAACATTTATTGTGCAAAACTATAATTATACAACATAATGTGGCAGATAAATAAAATTCTAGTACACTAGTTGCAGAGACTTTAACAAAAACAACAAGCTTAAAGTATTGGGATTATTTGTTTTAGTGCAAACCATTCTAAAAGGCACTACACTTGGTTAGTAAGTCCTTGGTTCTTAAATGGCACCCAAGATGCAGATGATGTCTTTTTAGTTAAGGAACAGACACAGACTGTATATGAAAATACTTTCAGTATTAGACAAAGATGCAGATACTTTAAATAAAAACATATTTCAAACATAAAGGTTCTTAACTGCAGCCTAATGTAATGCAGTTGGTTTGAAACACTTTGTTCTCTTAATGAAATAAAAACTGGTGTCTTGTTAATAAAGGAAAGGATACTGTGAGTTAGGGAAACATTTCCAATATTAGAAAGAAAATTCTTCCAAGTGTACACACACACACACACACACACACACACACACACACACACACACACACACACACGGTCGTATGTTCAGCGGGAAGTACGATGTCTGCAAACACCAGCTGCCAAGATCGTCCGTTATATAGTGAATTGTCAGGCTGATAAAAGGCTCCATGGTACGGCTTGACCATGGGTCCGTTGAAGCGGCTTAAATCTCAACCCAGTCCAAATAATGGATGTTGCACCGGTCCACCAGCTGACTCTGTTTTGCTTTCAGCCATGTTTACTCAAGATGACTATGTGGGTAGATTGCGTCATCAACATGCATTATCGCGATGTGCAATATTATTAAAATCTCGATCGTAGGCCAATTTTGTATCATGTCTATTGCATATCGTTTCTATTGCCCATTACTAGTGGGAATGAATGAAAGACACCTGTTAATTACATTTATTAATTATGTTTTGGTTTCCTGATTGGTCTGGTGACTCAGATACACAACATGCACCTTAACATGGATTCAGGTGAGGCTCCTGTATTGTCACACATCAACTTTCTTTGTCTCATCCATATGCAGAGTCAAACAGAATTCATCTCTGAAAAACAACAGCTGAATGCATCAGGCCCAGTCATGCAATAAGAGGCATTTTTAAAAAAATATAGTTTTTGCCAATTACATAAATTGTCAGTGACCTGTGTCACTTTAACAATTCAAAGAACACACATATTATGCACTGCGTTTAGGACCCTATCTGTTGTGTTTACACCTGCAGAGGAAAGTGAAAAATGGTGAAAAGGCACAATGTTTACCAGCTGAGACACGGAGTGTGTAGACTTGAGCTTTTCATTTCATATGAGCCCAACTGCACAGAAGATCTGCAGAGTGCTACAGACTAGAAAGAGTTCAAGTTCTGTTGCTGATGTTTAAAAGTAGTGTTACATTTTCTACTCTTTACTTCGTCTATATCCACGACGTTACACTTTCGGGATTGTTTAGGTGCTGCAGGAAATTCCGCCAGATGTCTTTCATTTCAACCGGATTTCTGGTAACCCACCTTCCGCTTTCTTTGTGTTGGTATTTTAAACTCTGGTTGACTATGGTTAACTGCTCTTCAGATGTCTGCAGGGTGAATCCAGACAGCTAGTTAGACTATCTGTCCAGCCGCACTATCCGCAGTGCTGTAGATGAAGGTCTAGACTATTCTTTAATCAGCTCAGCTCTCTCAAAGGTGCATCTAAACAAATCCTCCTCACTTACACATCCCATGTAGAAATAGAAAAAGAGATATTGTGGTTTGATGAGCAGCCCTACATTTTTTATGTGTTTACTGACCATTCAGTAGCTAGCCTAGCTTTTCTAGAAGTCCTGAACTCAGCTGCTTGGTTCACACACCCTCCATTTCTGAATTTTGGCAAATTGCGACCAATGTTAGCAAGCCAGCCAAAAACACACAACATATGAATAAGACAACTTTAGCATTCAGCTCAATGGAACTGTATAGTGTTTGGCCATCATTTAAATAAGGGTGACAGCATGGTAGAATTCTCAGGCTAAAATAAAGGCACCAGTTCCAGTCACCTTTATATACAGAAGTGTCAAGCATTATGCATTGCAGTTTAACTGAGGACCCCATAAGACTCCAATTATTTCCAGAAAGAATATTTTTGAATTTAGTAACAATAATAATAATTTATACTTTATTAATCCCGCAAGGGAAATTACAATGTCACAGTTTTGTAAACATTTCTTCTGTCAGATAAAAACTGTTCAGGCTGTGTTGCAGGAATCAGCAGTAGCCTGTGGAGACAGTTGTTGGTTGGTGGTACAAATCTGCCAGGGTGCAGGGTTTACTGAAGCAGAAATAAAAATGACTTTTTCAAAAATGTCAATGGTCCAATTGTTGCATTTCTATTCGCTTAATGCATTCTGCATGCTGAGCAGTTAAACATTTGTCTTGAATATAAATTTCCGAATTATTATTTTCAGTTAATTTGAAAGTCACATCATGTTGTCAGATTTGCATTTAAACAACAAATGCAAGCAATTAATGGCTGTGATACTCCCGTGAGGTTATACTGTGCGACTGACTGCCAGTCATGTTTGGCCACCATAAAATGAAAAAAACTCTTATAACAAGCTATGGTTTCAGAAAAACATAGTTGATAACTTTCTAAAGGCATTTAAGTCTAGATATCTTATCTATGTGATGGAATGGCAGGGAGATAAAGATCAAAAGGAAAACAGGGAAAGCAGGGGTAGAGTGGAGAAAGTAAAGGTGAGGAGTTGGGCACCTAAGCTAGCAATAAGTGGATAGACGGCTGATACGATCTTTTGGTCTGACACCCAGATCATTAAAACAGCTAAATGATTGAAGGCCCCCTGTCCAGCACAGCACATCCTGAGATTTTAGACTATAAGCTGTTTTCATAGTTTTAAGGACAAATAGGTCCAAAAAAGAATCAACTGTCTATTTATAGGAAGAAAATGCAATTATCTTCTGCAACAAAACAAGTCTTTAGTCTCTGTGTGACAAAATGAGTTTCTCTATTGCAGTAAGTACAGCAACTGTGTATGTGTATTTGTCAAAATAGCTATTGATTCATTCTAATCCCATTTGGAATAACTGTCAGAACCTTTCCTGCTTGACCCCAGTATTCATTTTGGCACAAGTTACCTATGGCTATGATAACTGTTGTCCTAATCACAGCAATAGATTTCTGTGGATCAAGTCATTTGAACATCATTTGGACACTGCAATGCTCACAATGACAAGGTATGAATAGATTCCCAACAACTTGCATTACTTAATCTTTTATCTGAAAGAAAAGACAATTTTGTATATTTTAGTGGCTATTAAATGTTATGCTTTTCTTCAAACGTATTGAAAATACGCAGGTGAGTGATAACTTAAAAGTGCAAACCCACTGGATATCATTTGCAAAGAGAGAAAGAGATGAAGAAGTGGAACTGTTCAAAATCTCTAAAGCGTTTATTCAAACACAGATGCCTGAAACAGTAGCTATCTGTGGCAAGTTAATATTAAAGTCACTATGAGATCATTAATGATTTCAGATGGACTACTGTGAGGCTTTAGGCTCAGCACTAATTTAATTAAAGTCAGAATGCTAAGATGCTTACAATGACAATGCTAACATGACAATGTTTAGCAGGTATATTACCATCTTAGTTTAGCATGTTAACATTTGTCAAGCGGCAGTAGCTCAGTCTGTAGAGACTTGGCTTGGGAACCGGAGAAGCCACAGAACAACACATGCTTGCTGCCTCCACCCTGCTCTTAACTCACTATTCAGACACAAAGTCACATCAGAGCAGCTTCTCCTCACTCATTCTATCATGACTCTTAATCTCCTGGCAGCCAACTAGTGGCTTCTTTCAAATGTCAAACCCTGGACAAGGACTGGACAAAGTGGATTGTCTTCATTAACCTGTGGCTCAAACGTTAATTCTTAACTCCTTCTTTACCAGGACTACAAGCCCTAACAACCCCGAGAGTTATCTACAATACCAGCTCGGGGAAGAATTTGCATTTGAATCATGAAAGGTGGGGAATATTGACAATGGAAATGTGCTGTTTTCTAAGATAAAAAAATGAACAGGACAGCAAAGACCAACATAATGTTGTCATGCTGCCTTTTCACCATAGCATATGATCTTGCTTGTGATCACCAAAAACCTACTTACTATGTACCAGCCAAACTTGGTGAATATACTATCAAAATGTATTTAAACAATCATTCACAAGCAAACAGCAAATTCTCCAGCATTTACAGCTAATCAGCTGAACTGCTGAGGTGCTAGGAAACAATAAGCACATGTGTTTTTCATCTCATTGTTGACTTTCCAACACTAATCCCACCTCAGAGCAACGTAAAGTCTCTCTAAAATCCCACCAAACCTTTTAACCCTCACATCACAAGACATTTGTTGCCAGCAGGGCTGCCGGACCCGGCCACACCCAAAACAAGTCACAACACAATCTGGTCAAATTACAATGTTCGCGTCCCCCATTTCTAACCTTAAAGTAAAGGGCACCTTGATACCCAACCTGCCCTCCCCCCCATTCACTACCTGGCTGGCATCAAAGCTCAGAAACACAGTGCTGAGCAGGGAGACACATCAGCAACATTTTTGGCTTTCATTTCCTTCTCCTCAGCGGGGGTACACAGGGACATGCCAGGGCCCCAGCTCAGAATGAAAGAGAAAAACATAGACAGGGAGTCTCTTTTCCAGCCAAAAATGTCTGTAATCTGTCTACAGATTGAGGAAAGAGGAGACAAAGAAAGGCCTACAGACACCTCTCATTCAGCACATTAAAGGGTAACTACCGCTTTTTTCAACCCCATTTCCCCATGCATTTATGTCTAATAGACTGATGTGACCAAAAATCTTTGAATTTGGTCCAGGCTCAGATTGCCTGACATTATTGATACCAGGACATGATTTTTTTTTTAAGACAGCGGAGTGAAAAGTTTGAGAGTGAGACGAGAAAAAGGCTTTCAGGTAGTCTGTTGTTTCAGAGTAGGCTACAGAAATTATAGGCTCCTCTTGTCGAAAAGATTTTCAATGTAATGGCTCAATATTTCAATGATTTCGACAGAGTGGATGAAGTCGCTATAATTGGATGGCCGCCCATATTAATTTGAGCCAGAGTCAGAGTATAGTCTATGGATGTGTTTCGTACGGTCAATAAGCTGTCTCTCAGCTGTAGATGCTGGATTTGGCACAATGACGGACCAGCACAGTAGTGGACAGATGTGAACACACATGCACACACAGATACACACAGATGGATATGTGATGTAAAACTGCAGTGAATGTGATACACTGTTCACAAAATCACTCACGTAGGAGACACATTCAGTCTCTTTATTGTCTCTCCTCCAGTCGTGCCTGCTGGCCTTGTATGGCCTCTACACACCCACCATATGCTAACTGATGGAAGAGAGCTGTAATTTGTAAATGACTTAACCTTTTAATAGAGAAAATATGTAGTTGGCTACAGTTGAATCCCTCTGGATGTGAAGCCAGTGAAGAAAAATAAGGTTTGGAGCTGTGATTTAGACATCATTTAATTGTACTGTCCAATTATCTGTGCGGTCCATGTACTGTGTGTGATTTGTCTGTTGTTTGTCTTTGTGTGTCTGTGCACTTGTTGGTGGATTCTTACTCGAGGATAGATGTGTGTGCCTGCAAGTGTGTGTGTGGTCTTCAAAACAAGCTGGTGCCAAGGCTTAGCTGATAGGCTAATTAAGCTCACCACAGGGAATAAATGTTTCCTCTCTGCCTGCCATTTGTCACACCTGGCACGGAAATGTCACAAGGAAAAGACACACACACACACACAGGGCACAGAAGACACACAGAGGGAGAAGTGCTAAGGCAACAGAGCTAATGTGTGAAAGAAAGTGGAAACAAAAAGAAAGAAAAAAGAGATGCAAGAGGGAAAAGAAAGGAGAAGAAAGGGGCCACAGATGTACTGCAGAACAGAAAAAGATGTAGGGCTTTAAAGGAAGGGAAACTGGAGGGAGAGACATTTCTTCCGGAGGTTTGCCAGACAACAGTATTCTGTCGAGCCTCACTAGTTACGCCTGGACTCGGAGCAGGCGGGTCGCAGTACACCCTGGAATCAACACCCCATACATCTTATTCAGTTACTGCAACGTCAAGGTGTAATACAAAAATCGGGCTCCTACCTACCTACCTACCTCTGTCTACCTTTGTCACATTTTCTCTCTCCTTCATTATGACAACTTTTCCATCATCAGAAGCCTAACTCCCACTGTTTTTTCAATTGATTGGTTCAGATTTATCTTAATACAATGCATAGACTTACATGCCAAATATAGCAACGTTAAAAGAGCTGATGATTCGCTCTGTACTGGCTGTGAATTGATCTCTTTCAGTTCCACTACAAAATCCAAAGTCCTTGTCCGGTGTAAAAACATATTCTGATGTCCAGGTGAAGTTAATTTGACGCATCAGCAGTCTGAATTAGCCAAATAAATTAAAGAACTTCTTTCTTTGCGGTTCTACATACAGTGTGTTCTTGCTGAGCTGCAGTGGAGGGATATTTTCTGTATGTAGGTTTGTTGCCTGGATACAACATGGCGTAATCCGGCATGCTTTACCCTCTACCCAGGAGCCACTCCTTGTCTAAACCAGAGTTTTTTCGTTTTTTTCCCAGTAAGTGAGAATGCGTCTGAGACGGAAAATCTCTTGTTGTTTCAACGTGTAAAAGGTACACTTCGGTCTATTTCTTCAGACATCTGGTTTGTGGGACGTTGTCCGGAGTTCATGTGTGAAAATGGCTTAGGAGTCTACACTCATGCTAGCAGCTCAGTGAGATTGTACTTTGAAATAAATGCTTATTTCAAAGTATTACTCAGCATACTAGCATGCTCATATTGACCATGCTAACATGCTTTCACCAGCCCAGGGACTGCAAATGGAAATTAGCTAGCAGCTAAATCTGGTACGAAGGATCTTTCTTTTCTTTTTTAAGATGAATGTATTTTTTTTTAACAATGTGTTTATTGAATTTTGTTTATACAAGAAAATATTATTTCAGGTCAACACTTAATTCCCACCCCAACACAACAGAACACATCGCTCTCTTCTCCCTTACAAAAATACAAAGGTATCAAACAAGATCTAAATACACAACAAATATCGCAGGGTACCCAGAAGCCAAATATACATTACTGTACTTTACACACAAAAGTTACATTTTCCAGCAAGACGCTATAACAGAAAGAAAAATAAATAAATAATCCAATCCAATAATGAATAGCCCTAATACATAGTTACACCTCCTGTAAAAAGTTACCAATATTATTGTTTTTAATGTAGTAAATAAACGGCTTCCATATTTCTTCGTATACATCCATTTTGTTTTTAGTAAAATATGTTATTTTCTCCAAGGCCATACACTGTGCCATGGACTTAATCCAAGCTCCAATAACTGGCGGATCAGACCTTTTCCAGCTAGAGATAAATGTATTTTTGTACATTATCCCAGATATAAATATATTTAATAATCTAAACTAAACTGATGTTTAGCAGGTACAGTGTTTACCATGTTCACCATCTTTGCTTATCGTGTTAGCATGCTGACATTAGCTAATAGGCAATAAACAGAAGCCATGCTAAGCTATGGCAAAACAATCAGAGCCTATGTTTTTAATGGGCATATTTAAAAAGCACAGCCATTGTTACACTATTATAATACCACCGACCACCAACACAGATCCACTGCTGCATGGCACTGCACAGGAGAGCAGAGCACCACACACCTACTGTAAGAGTCCACAAGAGATTTAAGGTTGGGATAAGGAATGATGACAGAAATTATGTAAAGCCTCCCCTGGCTGACGCATGGTTTTGGGAGGAATTGAGATAAGAAGAAAAGAATCATTGTCCTTTGTTGCAACCTTCTCTTGTTAGATTGAAACAAACGACTTGCTGTCGTTGTTGTGGAGTGCAGCGCTGAAATGGATGCCTCCTGAACAAACACTACACGCCTGGATTTCACAGTGTGGGTCTGGGTGCTGGAGTATGGCACACAAACGTTAAGGGGAGGCAATTCACTTTCATTTTAGCTCACTTGAAAATATAAAGTGAAACTGCCGTTCATTTGTCCAATAGACAAACTATAATATCCTTTTCAGTGCAGAAGTTTTTCATTTTTTTACTTTAATGAAATCCAACTTTTTGAATTGATTGCAATTTAAAGTAAAGTGAGAGCTTATTGCACCGCGAGTGCACACTGGTGTAATGTTGTCAATGCATGCAAAATACGCTGTGGCTGTGCAAGCCATTGAAGGCTGTGAAGGCTCAGCATTAGAGATGCAACATCAGACTTTTTTTTTTCATCCAATGCTGAAATTCATGCATGCCACATGGTGTTATTTCCATGGATCACTTCAAAGGGAAGCGGAATCAAAGATCTTGTGCTATACTAAAGCACACTGGCATCAGAGGCTCACTGATACTTGCCTTTTTCATCTTTGTTCTGTGGAGACCTCTTATCTGTCTGTTGTCAACATGTCACTCAGTCATCCTTAACTAACACCAATCTTGGTACCAGCTGTCCTTTCTTCCTTTTTCTCCCTCCCTCTTCCCTCTCATTATTCATCCCATCTCTCCCTTCTTCCACGTTGACGATCGACACATCGCCATTGCCGTCATCTGCTCTAATACCCACTACATGCAGTCCGACAGCATCCGTATGGTCCCGTCCTGCCCAGCACAGCAGAAACATATTGGCCCCATATGGAGGCCCCCCCCCCCCCCCCCCCCCACTGGGGGAATGTATCTGGGACGGCTGGTGGAAGTCAACGAGGACGTTAGCTACATGATGCTAATAGACCGGTGGCTTTCATACTGCTACCGTACAGTAGTAATGTGGAAACCATAAGCTGCTTAAACCAAAAGGTGGGACTATTTTGATTAAGCTCAGTAGTTTTCGGTCTCACTCTCTTTTTTCTATTCTCAATTTTCCCTTGTCATTCAAGTTTCCGCAGGAGGTCTAAAAAATAGAACATCAGCCGTGTCACAGTTTTTTTTTTTTTTTTAGACACCTAAAGCTCAAAACTTTCCTTTTTTTTTGGATGTCATCGCAATCTCTCTCCATGTACTCAAACGGTGATATTAGGGCAACACCAACTCACCATCTTGTTGTAAAAGACCAATGTTCCATGCAACAGTGATAAAAGAGAGCAGAAATAAGACAGCATTCAAGCTTATGCATCCTAATCTCCACTCCTCCGGCTCAGCCTAACTGACATTTTCTTAATTTATTCCTCTCAGGATTCCAACATTTTAATTAGGTCACTCCAAATCTCCTCCCACGCAGCGTTATTCCGAAAAAACTTTTATTTCATTCAACGTGTTTGAAACGCATTTTCCTTCTTCGTCTCCCATTCTCTTTCTTCCTTTCTTTTTTTCCTGCACTTGTCAGTTTTGCTCAGCGGGTTAGCTTACTAATGATGTACGGGGCTTTTTCCAACCAAATCCTGGTGCTGCCACAGGTAAGTCTTGCAGAGGTAAATATGTAATTGAATCGCTAAATTAAAAAAAATGTAAAAAACAGGTTCAAAGAAAGATCTCCCTTTTCAGTGTCTCTGTGGGAGAAATTTACAAGATTTGTAAAAAATAAAATAAAATGAATAAAGAAACTGTGAAGCGATCCTGTCAAATTTAACATGTGTATGTAACACACACAGACACTTAGAGAGGTTGAAACTGGGCAATCTTATCTGTTTTGTGCAATAACACTGGCCTGAAATGTGTGCAATACTCAACTGCTACTATTAATATTATTATTATTATTATTATTACTTTTTACCATTGCAACTCCTTAATTATGTTAATTATGTAAATACTGTTTCATAATATTCCTTTAACTATGTAAATACCGTACATATCCACACTCCTTATTTTTCTTTATTTATATTTCTACTCATTTTTACTATACCATATTTTACTATTTGTGTGACCGCAACACAGAGTTTCCCTTCGGGGATCAATAAAGTATTTCTGATTCTGATTCTGTAAATAAACTATATGGATGTACATAAGTATATGTTGTGCCTGAAGTGTCTGTATATGTGCCCATATATGTTTATCAGTCAGTGTTTACAGTGTGTGTGTAAGAACAGATTTTGCACAAGTGTGTTCTTGAGACCTAATACCCTAATGCAAGGTTCCTACTGCTTATAATATGCACACTGTGTGTGTGTGTGTGTGTGTGTGTGTGTGTGTGCACGCAGGGGGGACTGGGACAAAAATTCAGCCCTGGCACTGTTTGTGTACAGATGATGAAATATAAGCAGTACCTTATGTAACAGATTTCTAAACATTTAATGTAAGTAACTGGCAAACAATGCTTACTATTCTTTAAAGAGCACACATTTATAATAAATTGACACATACTGCCTATGTATGCTGCTGCTACTGTCATTCTCCACAGTATGTTTTTTTTTGTTGTTGTTGTCATTGTCAGTCTGTTCGATTGTCTGTGTTTCTCTCTGTTGACACTGCACATATTGTCTGTCTGGTTCTCCATATTTTTTATGTGTTTTAACTATCTACTGCAATCTGAATATGTTTTTATGGCTGTCTGTGATTATACTTCAGGGTTTTTCCTTGCTCAGAATTGTCCTTTGGGGAAACACAAAACAGGGGGGTTCTGGAGGTGGCAGGTAACAATTCAAAATACAAAATATAATGGAATGTTATTATATTCAGTAGTTCAATAAGGGGACTTTTACATCTGGGACATTGACCCCAAAGTCCAGTTGTTTAATTAGCATGAACAGAGCTTATGGTAACTTTTTTCCCCAAGGAGCACGCTTAGTCCTAAGTTAAAAAATGTAGGATTGGCCACAGATTAATTGCAGTTTAACCTACATAGCGTAAAACTATACACTACGTGAATGGTTCACAGCAGAAAGACGGAGCAGAATGATGCTGATTGCTCAGGGTTTTCAGGCGTTAAAATCAACTGTACCAAAACACTGAATTACACTACTATTTAACACGACAACGAGATGTTTTTAACTGGTAATGAAACTGTCTCAATTTAATACTGATGCCGTCAGCTACGCAGCCGCTAGAGCAGCGTGATCACCAGGAGGGTCTGGTACAGCCTGAACGTCCCAATTTGAGTAATGATTGGGTCGGTCGGCCAATCTCGGCACCAGGCCGCCGTTGCCAACTGGCCGAATGCTTAATATTTATTATTATCATTATTAATATAATTCTTAGTATCATAACCATAGTAAAATTGTGCAAGCAATAAAAACCCATCCTATGTACTGTTGGCCTGTAAAGACAATTTATTTGTACATTTAAAAAAAAATCTGACCAGCCCACATTTCAAAAAAATGGTCCGACCCCTCTGGCATTCGGCAGAATTACCAGATGGCCAATCTGCCCCCGTGTGTGTGTGTGTGTGTGTGTGTGTGTGTGTGTGTGTGCGAGTTGTTAGTACATTTGTTCTATTCTTTACACCCTGTATAGAACCAAGAGGAAATTACTTTTCTACAAAGTGTCTGATAAGGCTAAATATTTTACACGTCTTCCATTGGCACAGCAAGACATTTACTAGGAAATAAGTGCTTTGTTGAGGGGGTCTTACACACAACGGAGGTACAACATTTCTGTTTGCAATTCACTTTTAAGATCAGCCTGCAGGTGTAAGCGGACAACAAGACAAGCTGACTGGTTGTTGAATGTCTTTGATCAACCTCCCCTTGTAGTGGTGGTGGTGTGTTCAGAACCATTGGCTCCAGCCTGACTTCATTATTCATGATGATGATGATGTTTTTGTGGTCTACTGATACTTAAAATTAACAATAATTGCTACAATGTTTACACTGGAGTAATTCTGAGGAGCTAAAATGAAGCTCAAAGAAAGCCGCTCCCGCTTGCTCCGGCTGTCGCCATCTTGGCAGTGCCTGACATCAGCTTATTAAAAAGAAAAAATGGGCAGAAGCAGACAGTCTGTGCTAGCCTCTAGTGACAGCAGCCCACCTGAATACTGAGCAACCTTTTCAACAAAAGTATTGTTTTCATTTGTTTTGAAGCTGGAGTTACATGACTCCCAGACATTTGTTTTGCCAGTTGTTGTTTATTTTAATGAAAGATGAGCAAATCCTGCAGTCTGTTTTTTTTCTTCTTTTTGGTCCACTCTCAAAAAAGAATTTGTGTCATATTTTACATTGCACTGACTGAAGACTGGTTGGTCTTTATTTGCACCTGTCAACCCTAAAACCAATAAAATGATTGTTCTCAGGAACAATTCTTCCATTTTCTAATTTCTGTTTTGAGTCTTTTGTTTTAAACTCAAGTGTTGTCTCACGTGAGGTTTTTGTTTTCTTTTAGATGGAAGTTCCAAATAAAAGAACGGTACGATTATATTAAACCACTTCTTAATTGATTTTACACAACAATTACTGTTTCATGATATGCTTTGTTACCGTGAAATCAAATTACATATACTGTGATAGAAGATTTTGGTCATATCTTTCACCCCGCTTTTAAACAAAATTGCTTTGAGCTTCACAAATGTGAACATTTGAAATAGTTTAGCTGGGAGAGTGTTAGACTGAAGATCTAAAAGCCCCTGGTTCAGTCCAGGTTTCAGCAGCAAATATTGACCCATTTCTCAGGGCAGCAGTAGACTTGCTAACCGGAGGTTAAAATCAGTATGGAGTGTGGACTGCTAGCTGGAGAGGTGCCAGTTCACCCTTTACTATTACTATTACTTTACTTTACTTTACTTTACTTTACTTTACTTTACTAGTGACATTGTGAGATGTGTGGGGTTTGTCTTTCTGGAGAAAACTAATGATGAGACTGAGATCAAGCAGAGGGATTGAGATGACAAAGGAGATTAAAATTAGAAGAAAAAAGACTAAATGTATTTATTTATTGGACACGCTAATCCAGTTCCTTTAGATCTTACATTCTTGACAGTTCCGCTGTTGCTCTGAAGTACAATGCAGGAAAAAACATAAGGCTGAGGAAGTCCAAATGTGTCATGAATGACAACACAGAGAGACATTCAATATACAGAAAGTAAGTATTTCCTGGCTGGGTTGTGTCTACTTCTTTTCCTGTTATGGGGGACAGAATGTAGCCAGGGGAAATTCCTGTCATCCATGTCCACTCGCCCATTTCACACCACAAATATATATATATATATATACATACATACACACACACACATACAATATATATATATAAATAAAAGGCACAGGCACTTAGGAACACAGGCAAATGCATATATACCTGCCATTCCCACGCACCTCATTAATTAGCTTCTTCTGTCTGGCCCCCTCTCTACCCTGGTCTAGCAGAGTGACTCTCCAGTCCTCTAGAGGAATGCCAGTAGGATCCTGTTCCACCACATTTCAACCACCACCAATCACACTTTCCTACCACAACTCTGAGCAGTTCATATTGCATACTACTAATACTGGTCTGTTGACTCGGCTCGATGATGAGAATGACTCAGAACTACAAGGCCCAAGGATTGCTAATCCAAGACCTTCTCAGAAAGATAAGATGAGAAAGTCAGCTCTATCTTCACCACAGGGGTCATGAGGAGCGAGCTCTAGTCTTGAAGTCTCGCAACTGCAGCTGCAGGATCATGCTTCTGCGCTGCGTTGAGAAGAGATTCGGCCAGATGAGTGCAGTAATTATGTGGTTAACTTTGGCAAGTAGTGGCTAACTTTGGCTATCTATGGAGGCTATATGGAGATCTGATTATTGGTACAGCTAAAAGCCTGAAAGATGAAGGCACGGCTAGTTGGCTACAGTGGTGCACTGTGTGGCAAACCGAAACCAGACTGGGGCTAAACTCCCTGTGTCTGAGAGGAAACTGTTAAAGAGCCATACAGAGACCCCTCTGTGTGTGTGTGTGTGTGTGTGTGTTTCAGCGAGGGGTACCTTTGCTGAGGAGTGTGGTGATAGCTGAGGTTCACTAGGTTCAGTCATACTGTGAATGTAAAGACTGCTTTGTGTGTATGTGTCTAATCTGTCACACATTTACAAAGTCATTAGCCAACATCAACCCAGACACACATATATGCACTCCATTTGGATTTACTCAGAGCCCTCTTCATTGATGTCTGACATTGTTTATAAACCATTTTTAACCTCCAAAACCTCACAGACTCTCGGTTTAAAATTCATCCTGGACAAATCATTTACAAGCAAACAAACCTTCCTTGTTCCCACTGTGTTGTGGCAAAGACTTAACAATTATATCACCAAAACAAATTGTAATAAAATGTGACAGATCAAGCCCAATGCTTACTTGTACATACAAAAACCATATGGACCTGTCACCATAGTTAAGACAGCTTCTGCTGTGCTAATCACTATGACATAGCAGATGCACAGACTAAGGCATTATTGACAAAATTAAAGCTACCCCCCCCTTCAGTGAAACAGCTGTCCAAAATGTGAGAGAGCGGGCTAGAGAGAGAGAAAAGGGGGAGAAATGAAGAAAGAGAGGGTATTGAGGAATGGAGCAATTGCCAATAGCCAGACCTTGCAGCGACTCAGATCGGATCCCCCAGAGTTGAGAATTATGTTTTTTTTAAATCCAGATTTTAGGCTGGATTTGGGGATTGCTCCTCAAACTGGGCCAATCTGAAATTCTGGGTTTGCTTGATGATGTCATATTGTTTGTATGTGTGTGTTTGTGGGAAACAAAGAGCAGGAAAAGTGCTCATGGCTATCGCTTGGTATTCAGAATACGTTTTCGGCTGGTGCCAGCCACAGAAGGAGCAGTTAGCCGATCTGGCAGCATCAATTTGTCAGCATACCCAAGCAAAAATCCTCTGGGGCCCCTGGGAACCCAAGAGGGCACTGGCAAGAGCACAGAGGGCCTACGGTGACCCAGCAGGCGCTAAATACACACAGCTGTATGACCAGTGATATGTGATATGAAAAGCACACAAAGATGTTCATATCCTTCAACAAGTGTATGCATACTAACAGTTCCAAGTTTATGAGAAACGTATATACTGTATTCCCACTTACACAGCCCTCTCCCCTCATCAGCGCAACACAACGGCATAAACACACACACAGCTGCAGCGTTATATTAACAGCTGCTGTAGAGAAGGGTCAAAGACAGTGCATGCCATGCAGCCTGTGTCCTCTGAATCATCGGGCTGGCTGCAGGCTGGGACGGCATGTGGAGCACAAGGGAGAACCATCACCTTCCCTGACCTTTGATGTTCAATGCAGCATGCACACATCTCCTCACCCACACCCCACTTCTATACACACATAAAGAGTGTGTAGAGCCAATGGGGCATAATAAACTCACAGCCTTTAATACACTAAAAATAAGTAGCACAACACTGTTCTGGATTTCTGTACATGATATATATCAATCAACCAGACTTTATTTATATAGCACTTTTTATACATGCAAATATAGCTCAAAGGGCGTCATACAATTGTTTTGGTATTTCGTGTTAACATGTAAAATGTAAATATCATATCCTGCTGACAAAACAATCGGAGGTCAAAGTCCACTTACTGGCTTATTCCGTAGCTTTTAACCGCATCACTCAATTCTCATTATTAGCAGATAGTGATGAACATTTTCAATTCCATAACTCAAAGATGAGGACCATGTGATAAAGGTAAAAGCCCCAGAATAACCGTAACCAGGGTGACCCTATGCTCTATGTAAATGTAATTTTCCAAAAAAAAACAGTACAACACTTTTGAATGACTGGTTTGACATTTTGTGAAATATCATTATTTGCTTTCTGGCGGAGTTATATAAAAACATCAATACCACTCTTATGTTTGGATGGTATGTAGCTAGAGCCAACAGTTGGTTAGCTTAGCTTGGCATAAAGACTGTAAACACGGCGTTATTATACACCCCACGCAGCTTCTAGGCATATCCCGCCCTACTAAGCAGCCCGACTGGTTGGGGTTAGTCATTGACCTCGAGTAGTTAAGGTTAGGATAGCCATCAGGGGATAGCACCTGAACAAATTGGGTTCCGTTACCTTGCAAAGCATGGACGCCTGGCCAATAGTTGCGTGTGAATGCTAATGAAGGGCGGGTCTTGCGTAGAAGTTGCGTGGGTTCTACAATAACGCGTTAACAGGGGGAAAACAAGCTACGAGTCTAAAAATCCACCTCTCAGCATCTCTAAAGCTCACTAATGAACTCATGTTGAACTGTTCCTTTAATGAGAAACACTCATGTGAACATGTAACTGTGTCTAACTGTACATTTTCTTGCCAGGCACAATTTAACCACTGACCTCCGCATTAGGTATCAAATAGAGCAATTTTAGCAGAAGTAAATCTATAAGCTACATTCCAAGTCTATTAAGGAACAAAGAAAGAAAAGTGATAATGAAAAAGCAGAATAGTTTGGAGAAGTTAATGTCCTCACTCATTAATCTCCACTGCTGCCACTGGACATAATGCCGGTGAAAATATAGTCCTATTTCTTTTTGATTATTCTTCCCACCTTAGAGCAACACGCTCACATCAGGCAAATAGTTACGAACTCATTATAGTACTCCTCTATTACTGTTAAATTGCAGTCATTTGTGTCTTTTAGGCAAATAGACTAAGTGCTAAGCAAGCGGATGTGCCCTTGCTGAATTATAATTGCCTTGACCAAATCTCTTTCTCAGCCGTTAAGACAATTATGTCTGCATATTCTATATACCTCTGGAAAACGTGCATATGTGCAGGAGGCAAATATTAATAAACAGAGTAACTCAGTCACACATTTGTACACCTGCTATTAGCTATTATTTTGCATGTACATGTATGGTATGGGGTTGGTGTACTCACATTTCAGCCCCATATAAGCAGTCAAGCCTACCTAGTATGAGACATTACCGGAGGAGTGCAGTGAGACCTACTTGGCCCTCGGTGAAAAAAAAAAAGAGGTTTTCATTTATTTTGTGGATAAACTGAGTTACATAAAAAGATTGTTGTAGGCCTATTTGCCAGAGTAAAGGGATTTCACTCAGCAGTTAAGAAACTTGGGGACAAAGAGAGAAATCTCACCCCTTAAAGCTAGACTTTCAGGGGCGAGCGTGAGAAAAAAAGAGAAGTGCGCGCGTGCGCGCACACACACACACACACACACACACACACACACACACACACACACACACACACACACACACAGGTCTTGGAGTTGATTAACCCTCTGTCTTACTTTTTCCCCCTTTACACCACAAAGCTTTTTTAGTATGTTTTACTACCTTTCCAAAATTGCTCAGCTACAATTTGATCAATTCACATCCTTTCTCACATTTACATGAACATGCAAACACACATACTCACATTCCCTCACCTTTAACACTGTGGCTGCAAATGCCATGGAATGCATGAACAAGAGAATATTGTGCAACAGAAACGAAAGCTAGGAAAAAGAGAGTGCTTGTGGGTTCAATGTTCTAAACATTCTGACAATTTTCCAAAAAGAGAAACTCAAACTGTTAAAAATGATCATGCGTCCCGCTTCTTTCCATAGAAGCATGAATGCCTTAAGTATGTTGAAAAAAAGCATTTGACATTGTGCTCACATAATCACCCATCCTAATTATCTTCTCCCCCCCCTCCATCTACGCACTCACTCTTTTCTTTTCGTACATTGTAATTTCTGTATACCTCCGAGGCATGCCGTCCAATCAAATGGAAAGAAATGGTAAAGATGGATGGAGACAGATGAGAGGAGCAAGTAGTGGCGAGGACGGAGCGAGAGGAAATAAGAGTAAAACAAGTGGAACGAGTGCAATTGACGAGAGAGAGAGAGAGAGAGAGAGAGAGCGAGAGAGAGAGCGCGAGAGAGAGAGCGCGAGAGAAAGGGCGGGTCAACCGGCGACGGCGTAGTTGAAGCGTCTGCCGAGCGTTGCAGATGTGATGGCACGATGATGATGGTGTTGATGATTCACGGCTGGTAGGAAATGAGAGAGGAGAACATTTTATTATCATGGAGCTCAATTACAGCGCAATTTCTCCCCGCAGCGACAGCCTCTGCAGGGCTCCTCGTTGAAGCTGATTTGGGAGGCCTGCGGCGTCTGGAGAACCAGTGAACGACTCAGCAGTGCGGTGAGATGTCCCCACTCGAGACGGGAGAAGAAGAGGAGGCAGGAGAGGAGGCCCGGGAAGTGGAGGAGTGGGAGCAAGAGGGGAAGAAGAGGGTGAGGAAGCAGTCAAGGAGAAGGATGCAAATGAAACGGCATTAAAGGCGTGTATCTGCGTTAAGAACTTGCGAGCAGCTTTGCCCTCGAGGTGTTCAGCAGAGTGGAGACAGGCAGGAAGGACGGACAGGATCTAAATACACTGCTGAGAGAGAAAACACCTGTTCAGTAATGAGTACGATCTCCCTGCGCTGGTGGTTTAACATAAATACTGAAGAGCAGCTACTCACGTGGTTCACAGAGTGTTTTATAATTTTATTTACTCTCAAAGTGTGTTTTAGTGTGTGTGTGTGTGTTGTGTATAAGCCAAGGGGGAAGGAGCATGGAGATAGAGGGCTTTGTGTACCTGCAAGCATGTGTGTTTTTGAGAGGGAGGTTGTGTGGGTGAGTGTATCATTGTGTATTTTTTTAATTTTATGCATTCTGTAGGTGTGTGCCTTTAGCACTGAGGGGAAGCTGAAGAGTGCGTGGGAGTGTGTATGCACTTGTATGCCTTGGTGGGGATGTTTGCAGGTGTGTACATCTAGTACGTCCCGGCTGTCTCCAGTGTACCTTCCAAAAATCCCGTACAAAAGCTTCCCTGAGGCAAAGGCATGTGCTGCACTGACCTCTCAGAGAGAGATTATTTAACACAACCTTGACCATGAACTCAAACCTCAATTATTCTCTTAATTTACCAGCAATTGTGTCATATGTACCAATGGCTGAAAAATGTGGTAATTCTGTAACTATTAACTTTTAGGTCAAACCCCACCCGTCTACTTCAATTAAAATGCTCAAAATGGTCCTCATTTAGGAAATGTGCATACAACCTAAAACAGGCATAGGACAGGCTTACGCCAATTCCTACACAAAGCTTGGCATTTATTAATTTGAACGTGAGGGCAGGCTACTATACATGCCAAAAAAAGTCATTGTTTTAGCCTGTTGGGTTCTGCACAACATCGCGCAGGAAAACAGGGGGCCATAAATGTAGTGACGGAGCCAGACGACCCGATGCCCAGAGAGCAGTGTCCCACACAGTCCCAACTGGGGGCTATACAAAGGAGACAGGATATTACTCCTCACTTTAAAAAGGTATAGTGTTATGTTTGGCAATGATATTCATTACAGGGAACATGATGATGTACAACATTTTTATTATGCTTCAAGTTTTCATTTGTCTTTTAAAGTGTTGTTAATGGCCACAAGTGAAAGATTTATTTCTGCCATTGATATATTTTGGCTTGTTTTTCCAGCCCCTCTGCTGTCAGGAGACAGGGTCAGGGTGGTGGTCCAGTACGGGGGGGCGGAGGACACGCTGTCTGCTAACTTGTTCACCATATCATTATAAGGTGATAATATATCAGTGTTGTCCTTACAGTATGTCAAACTACTCAAAGGTTCCAAAAAAAACAACAATTAATGCAGGTTTAAAGTTGTATTAAACATTTTCCATATATTTTTAGACAATGTATATATTCCTTATCTGCTTACTTGACATTGTGAGTCAAACATTTTTTATTGTTATTTTTTTTTTACGTTTTATTTGAAATTTCAGGAGTGTTGGTGCCAATTAGCCTGGGTCCAGCCCTTTGATACTGATTCGCCTGGCATCATGACAGCGGTTGAAGCACCACGGGGGGACTAACGATTAGTCAATCAGCGCCACGGGTGGGACTAATGCCGTTTGTCAAGCTGTCTCAATACAACCAAACATCGTATTCAGTATGTTGGCATGGCTACGCATCAGTGTTAACTTAAAATTAAGTTAGATTTAGGTTAAATTTAGGAACAGTTGGTCTGGCGTGATTGGTTAGGGAGTGTTGAGTGTAAGCAATCTCAGACAAAGTGTAACGAGTTGACAATTCTATATTTATTTAATTGGGTAAATATCAATATGCTTTTCTACAATGAAGAAGCCAAAAGTTATTTCTGAAATACTGAATGTTGTTCAAACACAAGTAGACGTACAGGAACATGAACTGCCATCAGATTCAATAACAAAAACAGACATACTCGCACATTTCGGTACCAAAAGAAAGTGTTGAGGTTCAAAACCTGACCATTATGGACAATTATTAAAACCATTCACATAATTATATAGACATTTCTCTGCATTTATGATGATGATTAAATCATTGGACTTCTGTGCCCAAGTTCCCCTCATTTTAAAGCATTGGACTGAAATGTTATTCAGATGTGGATAATACAAAGAAATATCCAACAGAGGAAAGTGTTCATTGGGGTGAATGTTTAAACCTGTGGAAACACAACCTGTGTAGTGCAGAACTGGGATTATTGGGTAGATTGCCTCAAGCATCCTCTTCAGAGTAATCCTGAATCAGAGCTCCGATTTAGAGATGCTTGAAAAAAACAGTTTGATCAGTGTCTTGGCATCAGCCTCCCTCTAAATGTTAAACTTCACTAACCGAGGGGAAAATTACAGACCTGATCCTTGCATGCTTGGAGGCCATTTGGCCATTTGGAAGTTTCCAAGAGACGGTCTCCAACTACACAGTCTTTGCCAGCCGGGCCCAAGCTACACTAACAAGCCTTCAAACCAAACCGGGTTCCCCTGAGGATTATGCCGGGATTTGAGTCAATGTCGGATTTGTAGAAGGGATGAGACGTTTATCTTTTCTCCCCCCCCCCCCCCAACATTTCTTCCTTCAGCTTTCTACTGTCCTGCATATCTGTCTCTCTTTCTCTGCCTGTCTCAATCTCTCTTTCTCCTCTCACTTTCTCTTCTCTTCTTAATCACAGATAGAGACAAGTCTTCTGGGCTGTTGGCATTCAGCTGCGGTAGTGAGAAGAAGAAAAAAGGAGGATGAGGAAGAAAAGCGCTGCTGTCAGATTCTCTTCTCTTGCTCCACGGGACTGGAAGGACAAAAGCTTTCTCCAACAGGCCGGATCGCCCCTACCCAGCCGACGTGTCATCACCATACTGCCACATACTCTTTTCTGTTTCTGTCACAAACTCCCCTGTCTTATTAGAATAACACAATACATGGGGATTAGTGCATGGTGTGTTGAGGAGAAGATAGCAAGACATGCTCAGTGTCATTAGTGTCATCAGTCTCAGTGTCATCAGTGTCTGTGTGGGTGTGATTACATGTTTATGTGCATTTGGGTGTTACATGTGGATCAGTGTGTTGTATGTCAATGTTGCGGCATTGCAGCAGTTACAGAGAAGTGGGCAATCTCCTGTGAACTTCCGCATCAACAAGGCTGTCAAGTATTTTCACTGTGATGTGACCATTACAGTTGAGAGACTGTAGTGTCTAATTATCCCCCACAGAAACATTTTCACTGTGAATGTTGTCCGGACTACAATATAGATGCTATAGATACAGTACACTGTGATAATGGCTGAAAATCTGCAACAAAAAGGATATATGCTACTACAGTCAATTTGACCTGATGGGGATGCAGCTTCTCATCATGTCCCACCTGCCAGCCTGGCAGCTTACAGCATAAGAAGAAAATTCACTTGTCTTCAATTATATATAAAAAAATGATCCTCCCTAAAATACAAGTCTCCACAGAATTTGTGTATCAAAACACAACCAATAAAACACTACATTTTAACAACTGATGCCCTTCTGCTGGCTATAAATAATGATTAGTGTTAGCTGAGGTTGTATTTTAGCTAGAGTAATTGTCACATTTTATGCTAATAAGGAATTGGTAAAAAACTAAATGCATTTGTTGAATACTGTGTGTTACTTTAAATTCAGAGTTTGTGAGGCATAATTAGAAATTAAACTTACATTAATAGCCCCTAAAAACATTTTAAAGAGATACTGCAGCATTTTATCATTGCTGTTCCATGGGGATTTATGAGGCAGATTAAAGAAAGAAGTCCAATTCTGTGAAGCAGAGGTCGAGATCCTGACTTTTACCCCCCAGTATGGGTCAAGATCCATAAATGCTGGAGTTATGCAACTGGAGTCTTTTGTGAGACCCTCGTTTGTTGGTCAACAGTCGTTTCTTTTAAACTCCATAGACATTATTAATTTCCAGTCTCCAAGCCCAAACTGAGATAACCCTAATGACACCACAAAGACATCATCAGGGCTATTTTCTCAGGGTTGGCAAAAATTGTGCATAGCTACAGAAGAAGACATTATACAACAGTTTTAACAGTAGGAGTGAACTGTTTACATGAGCTGTTCTCCTTTGAGTATTTCTCGATAACATTAAATATTCATGACTATTTAAAATCTATAAAGAAATTATTAAGAGTCAAAAACTCAGTTTATCTAGTTCCACAGGGGTGTGGGTGTGATGTCATCACACTTTGATTAAAACTCTGATTGGTGCACAAAAATACATGATACCACTTTTTCCCCAAATAAGGCACATCAGTGTTTTCTCTATGTTGATTTTGTAGTGGCGCACTGCCATGGCAAAATTTCTGCTGCCACCGTATCAGAAATATGGCAGACACACAATGTAGTCGCAGTTGCATTTTATATTATCCTGTCGACATAATGCAACCCCCGTTGGCTGGATTGTTGTTCGGACAAACCTGCCCCTGCTAAAAAAAATCCTAAAGGACACATTGCACGTCCACTTCAAACCAGTTTCAAGACAAAAGCACAGACACAGACATCTGTGTGAAATAACCACATCTGCTTACTTTGCATTTATGCAGAAAACTGTTGCACATAATAAGAAGCTGATTGAGAAAACAAGTTTTCAGGGGCTTCAAATCCAGTCTCCAGTTTTCTCAGTTCAGATCAGGCTCTGAGACTCATGCTGTGTGCATGGGCTTAAAAATAAAAGCCGATAATACGGGACTCTGAGTCTTAGTTTTCACAAGCTATTTCATTTTTTTGAATTGAAAATTGTACCAAAGGACCCAATATCACTTCCCATCTGAACGGAAACTAGTGTGTTCTCCCACATTCAGAGACTGAATTTTTAAATCTGTATTAAGATAGGTCCAAGTTTAAGTCAACAATAATCTGATTAAAGTTCAGAGCATGGCAATTCATTTACAATAGTGTCCACTGAGTTACATTTTTTAAATTAAATTCTGTAATTCAAGTACAGCAATTGTTATCTGATCTTGACTTATAAGATACAGGAGACCTATTTAAAGGGATAACCCTGCAACAGTAAACAGCAAGGGAGTTGAGCCATTGTCCTAATAACCCCTCCATATGGTGATTGTCTAGCCCAAACCTGTGTGTTTGTGTGTGTGTGCGTGCGTGCGTGTGTATACAGGCATTTATCCCTGCGCTAAATATCAACATGGATACCCCATCAGCCTTGTCTTCCTCTCTCTTTCTCTCTCTCTCTCTCTCAGGGCTGTCTGCTAAGCTTCTTACCTATGGGATTATTGGATACGCTAGGTATTATATAGCTTCATTCATCTGGATGATGCGTTATTAATGTGTTGGGGAATGAAACCATCTGTAACGACGGCAAGGGATGATGGAGGATAAGGGCAAGATTGGGGGTGGGGGTGGGGTTGGTTAGGGTTGGGTGAGAGGCAGGAGAGACGGCTGGACAGGAGTTGTGGTGATGATGTTTTGTGTGTGTGTGTGAGTGTGTGCTACCACTATCTGAGGAGGTACTCCCTGGATCACAGTGCGGCTTCCGTCCATCCAGGGGAACAACTGAAATGATATTTTCTACTTGCTACTACTATAAGGAAGTGTCGGGAACAATGACTGCCTCTGTACTTGGCTTTTATAGACGTGACAAAGGCATTTGACTCTGTGGATCATCAGGCACTGTGGAGCATACTATCAAGGTATGGATGTCATGACAAATACATCCATGTACTGAGGCTACTGCATGTCAGCCACATGTGGCATGTCAGCCACAGTGCTCAGCATCAGTGGCTCTGAACCTGGGCCATTTACTGTAGAAACTGGGGTCAAACAGAAATGAATCATTGCACCCACCCTATTTGCTATCTTCATTTTTGCCATACTCCACCTCACTGGCCAAGAGTTTCCACAGGGGATCCCAATACTTTACAGGACTGAAGGCAGGCTCTTCAACCTAAACAGGTTCAAAGCCAAGCGCAACTTCAAGAATTCCACCATCAAGTAGCTGCAATACGCCAATGATAATGCCATTGCAGCACACTCCCCTGAAGAGCTCCGGGGCATCCTAAATGCCTTTGCCAAGGCATACAGAGCCCTGGGGTTGGCCTTGAACATCAACTTATACCATCAGGCATAGCACACATATTTCTCCCAAGTTGTGATAAAAGAGCTGTATGAAAAATGCAAATCCAAGATTGACAAGTGGAATACTATGCAGCTCCAACAGGACAACAGAGCCCTACATAAGTCTGACAGTCCATTTCCTCACAGAGGACTTTGAAATAAAAAGTCGCTGTTTGCAGACGGCATTTTTCCCAGATACAGGATACATATTGCTAAGTAATACTCTGTTTTAGAGATTTTATACAAAAGGTATTACAGTTTTATTTCAACTTTATTTGTTTAGCCATGATTATGATGACCAACACAGCTTTACTTCAGCACTCTGGCTAAGAAAAGTTGACTTAAAAACAAAAGATTGTGAACCAAAATGCTGTTTTATAAAAAATATTTTAAGTTATATTTTTATACACCAATCAGGGGGTTAGTGTGAAGCTGCTGTTTTATTTAAAAACGTATACTGCTTTTCTGTTTACAGAAATATGTTCTAATTTTGGAATAAATTATTAAATGACCTTTTCGTCACTTGTAAGGAAGCTTCTTTATTAGTGAAATTATTAATATCATAAAATAGTAATTATTGACTTTAGCCTGGATTTCTGGCTCGCAATATATATTGTTAGAAAAAAACAATATTGCAATGTAATTTTTTTTCCAATATCTTGCAGCCCTAATTCAAACTCTACATATGTCATTCAGATGACATAAATTGAAGAAAAAGAAAATATCTATTGCCTCTGTAGCAAAACTGCCAAGTACTGAAAGGTGACACTGACTGCTTGGTCAGAGCACTTGTCTTCTCATTCTTTAATCGCACATGAAAAGTTCTTGTATGGAACATTTGATAAAATCCTGAATACTAGGAGCCATTTTATGCAGAATACTGTACATTGTGTGCTGGTGATAAACCATCAAAACACTATTAACTTGACAATGCAATTATCCATTTGTCCTATTAAATATAATACTGTAATGGAACATGCTCTCCTCTCATCTGCTCAGCAAGAGTCAACATACTTGGCAGGTCTGTGAGTCATGCCAGTGTGTTTTCTGCTGTATTTGTAGTATTTTTAACATCCCGACACTTGCTGAATAGTTAAATAGCTATTCCCCTTTTACACTCAGAGAGACAGTGGAGGACAGTGAGAGAGACACAGAGACAGGCTACTGCCTGAGCTGTCAAAAGATTACAAGGATACCACACTGAAGAGGCCTGCAGTACTTTCAGCACCTGTGCTAGAAGTGATTGTACTGTGATGTTTGAGCTGCTATGGCTACCTGAACCTCGGTCTACAAACAGTACGTGGTCTTTTTAAAGATTTAACTGATATGTTGCATATGAGGAGGATCAGCTCAGTAAAATAACATGACAGGGTTCTAATTTTTAAATTTTCTTTTGAAAGATGGTGTCATGTATACAAATTACACGTCAACATCAAAGCGTGTCTGGGTTTTCCTCGTGTCTCTTTCAAGTCTGAGATGCATACTTCCTCCCTCAGATCTGAATATGTTACCACCTCTCCAACGGCACTTGAAAAAGAAGCTCTCTGTTTGCTAAATCATGACAGGACGGACTGATGGGCAGGCTCTACTTTACTTTTCCCTCATTGCAGGTTTTACAGAGTAACTTTATTGATGTAATGATTGGGATGTTGGAAATTTCAAATAGCACAGTGCATCTTCTGGGTGTCTCCTGACTGTAATTACGCATTTTCAAAGGTCTGTTTAAAGCAGAATGGCTCACACCCCGAGACAATTTACTTTCGGGGAATGCCAATTTAACTGCCAATTACCAATGCTGAAGTGGCTTTGCTATAATACAAAAACCAGCACAGACAGTGACTGGCACATAAAATGGCACTGGAAAAAACGGCATTGCCTGGAACACAATGTGAGGATCAAAAACATGTGGGAAAGATGAGCAAGGTGGTTTTGTTACAAGATGAATGAAAAGACTTGGAGGGAATGAAAAAATGAGAAGGTTGGACTTCAAAAAATGGAGTACAAGTAGGGCTGGGTATTCTTTTCAAAAACTCAACTCCGTCAAATACACCGTGCTGGACTTCACTTCACTTCACAGGTTGTAGTTGCTGCGGTAGTCGGTCAATCACACTCCACATTAAATCGAAAGCTTGTGGTAATTGTCTGCAAGCAAAACCATATAGTCATTTCTTTTTTGATCTAGGTAATAAAAGGATTGAATACAGGTATCATTTGACTGAAAAAGTTTCAATACAACTTGGTACTAAAGATGAAGATTAATTGATTAGTTGTCAACTATTAAATTAATTGGCTATTTTGATAAGCGATTCATGGTTTGAATTTTTTTTTCTAAGCAAATATTATCTGATTCACGCTTCTTCATTGTATAATTCTAAACATTTTCTAGTTTATCACTCCTCTTTGACAGTACATCATCTTGGGCTTTGGAAAACAGTGAACATTTTTTACAATTTTCTGACATTTTATAGACCAAACAACTAATTGATCAATTGAGAAAATAATCAACAGATTAATCAACAAAAAAAAAAATTGTTAGTTGCAGCCATACTTTGTACTGGGTTGTTTTGGTCGATACCTTAAAGATATTGTGTACCCATACCTAGCCTTAAGTACAAGGCACAACCTACTCATACACTGTACATTTGGAAGCCCACTTGGATACGTTTTCAGAAAAACTAGTACATTTTAACACACATGCTGTGAATTTGGAATTCAAACAGTTCATTACAAACCAAATACTTTATTTATTCCAATGTTCAAACTGGGGAAAAGGAAATTGAACGGTGTAACTATAAATGTGTATGTGGGTGTGTGTTTGTGTGGAGCTGCTTTCCTGCATCCACGTATGGACATCATTTTGGGTGTTTGTGTGAGTCAGTAGCACTGTGATCATGGACACAGTGGGATGAATCACATTGTGGTTGTGGTGGTGGTTGGAGAATAGAATGGTAGCAACAATGGATTTCAGCAAAGCTACCAAATGCAAAACATATGTACAATGCATTGTTAATTGTACTGTACATGATTAAAATTCCAACGACAATCCCAGCATGACTGAAGCGTTTCCAAAGTTCCTGTTAATGTTAATTTGGACAGTCTTTGACAAACATCTCAGAGCTCATTTATTTGCATTAAATAAGGAAAAACAGCCTCAAAGATTTCTATTGTAATTAGTATAAGCTGCCACCACCATATGAGAATAAGTGTTATCTGAAGTTACATGAGAACATTAATACTGGCTATTTACAGTCACATATGGGAAACCCTGCAAAGCTGAATTCTTCCATTTTATGCTTCTCTACATTTAGTGCTTCTCTCTTCGACACATCTTCTGTCATACTCAAACTAAGTAAGTACCTGGCAATGTTTTTTTCTTTATCCGCAGTAAGTGAGACACTGTGAGAAAATACTTGTGGGGAACCTCTTTAAAATAAAATATAATGTAAGCATGTCATGTATATATTATCACTTCACTGTGGAAACATGTAGAAAAAAACTCAGAATGTGCATTCTCAGATGGATTGTAAGCTTTGGCATTAGGAAAAGTATACATCAGAGGTAATATTATACGTAATACCATGACTAACAGGGAAACTCTTTGCAACATGTGGGAGCTGGACACCCGCCGGGCCCAACGGGAACATGACAGAATATGTCTACCGCCGGCAGATGGAAAGAAACTGCTGACAACCAGATGTGGATTTTGGAGTCAGACGCTATTTCAAAGCTTTACTCATTCTCCTGCCGAAAGTAGGTTGGTTTAATTCTGGCACATTAACAGTTTTTCACACCATCACCAGGACCGCCTTAATAAACACCTATTAATAATAATTGTGATGCCATCTCCTGTAATAATCTGATGTCAGGCAAAACAAGACAGACTAATAATAAGTATAGGACATTTTTATGGGGAATTTGCAACAGGTAGCCACGGCCGAGACTTAACACTCACAGCTTACATAATGCCATTGGTGTGATTATTTCCAGATACATAAGGCAGGGGCGATGTGAACAATAAGCTGTGGTGTCTGTTGGACTTGAGAAGAAAACATCTTGGCAGCATTTCCCTCAAGAGACACCACAGGAGACCACTAATGACAACTGTAGCCCCTGCCTGCTGGCATCACAATAACACATCCAAAGCTATGCATAATATTTCCATCCAACACAAGTTATTACCCAGAAATTCTGCTATTGTCATACTGTAGCTTCTGGCTCATTCTATTCTGGATCTGAAGTGCTGCTATCCCTTCTCTCAGGCGTGGTTCCTCATATAGCATCAGTTGGCGCCTATGCGTCACATTTAGTTAGGCTGGACATCTCTGTCTTGCCAAGTCTCGTGCACACACACACACACACACACACACACACACACACAAGGGGAGAAAGAATTAAAATGAAGTGATTAACCAGTTGAGGGAATGCACGGGGTCCAGGGCGCCCAGTTGAATGTTAAAAGTCTGGGGGCCACAGAACTGCAGAGAGCTGGTTGACAACCATACAGGCAGGCAGCAGGCAAGCTGACTGGCTGGTGTACGGGCTGGCATACAGGCTGTGTGAAATGCCTCAAGCTGATGGAGGGATGAAAGCTTTTCTTTGAAAAGGTCATGGGTGCAGATCCACTGTGTGTTTGAACAGTGAAACACATGGACCAACCGGTGTTGACGCAGTGTGAATAGGTTCTGACACAACTGATCCCCAGCTCCTATTAAGTCACTGCATTACTAATGTACAGAGCAGGAATATTGCAGTAATTCTGTACAGCAAATAAAAACAATACCCTAAAGTGTTATATCACTAATGTGTGTCCCTGCAGGACTATTACTGGGATATTAAAGTGATATTTCTTCAGAGGATTCTTTAGCTGTCGGGAAATAGACTCAAATATGCCCCGTCCTTTTGCATGACTTTGTGCTGTGGAGATGCCGGCAGGTGGGACAAACAGCCCTACCAGATGAAGCGAGTGAGTCACTGTGAAGTCTGCAAAGGAGACAGATGATACAGTGCACGGCTCCGAGTGACTGACTGAGCGTAGAGGCCACAGTGTATCACACTACATCAAAGCTGGTTATCTACTGGTTGCATGGTGGCTAAAGAGTAGGCTATACTTGAATGGCTGACAGCTTTGCGAAGGGAAAGCACTGCATGCTTGCCAGGGGACAACTGCGTCCAATTTCTTTAGGGCAGCCTATTGCTTGAGAGACCACGCAAGCAAGAAGCTTAATTTTGGAGAATTTAATTGCAGAGATCAGGTTGTGAAAATTAATTGCATGCTGCGCAGAAGCACTGTACAAATTACATGACCCGCTCTGTGTGTAGCCTCCAAGGCCAGGTGGAAGCAGAAAGTAGTCTACAAATACACATTTACATTTTTGGGAGCAAATTCTGAAATGTTCAATGAGCAGTGCATGGTATCAGCTCCTCTACTTCTGAATGGAGACAGTTCTACAGGCTTCCACTTTAACTCAATTTATTAATTGGGTCTGTATGTTTGCTGCATGTGGCTCCACAATCACATCTATCTTGACCTGTGTGTCTCAGGCTGCCACCAATACAACGGTTTGTGTTTTCACAGACATGACTAATCTTTGTATCAAAAACAACTCTTACAATTCTGTTATGTTTCAATTTAACCTCGCACAGACTGTGCTGCTGAGCCATGCTGCTACTGTATTTGACTATAAATACCAAATAGACCATGACAGGTATGAGCTATAACTCAGTGACTCATCAGCTACTATCTTATGGAAGGATTTGCCCTGTTGTGCTATCATTCTGCCCTGGAGTGAACTAACATGCTGAGTTCAGATTTCATACTCAGCTTTGGCATTTTAATCTGGGCAGGAGTGCGTTCGTTTTAACGGCGCAATGTGGCTCCAGTCCTCAGCAAGGATTCAGCTGAGGATGCTCGGAGTGAAAAGGGCTCGCTTGCATCTGTCTTGCTTCAGACAGGCTATCATTTCCCTACAAGGCAGCCCCCGTTCAAGTGACAACAGTCCAACATTCACTAATTTTGAGGCCCGGCCGTGTGCTTGTGTCCCTAAAACGCAAACTGAAGATGTTTTGAACTGCCTGCCAACCACTCCGTGCTTCATCCCTGGCAAGACAGTCTATTTTTTTAACGGGGATATGATATGAATACGTCGGTAGCGCATCTGTCTTACCGGCTGCTGTATGTGGCGAGACGTCCCCTTCCCAGGCGGAGGAAGATGCTGTCGCGGACGCTGGACCCCGTGCTGGAAATAGTCGCTGCCAGCGGCTTTGTTGCCTGCGACCCGGTCCCTCTTCTCCCGCACATTTGAGCCTCCGTTTTCCCTGTCTTCGCCGGAGTCGAGGCTGCTGAAGTTCCACACAATTAGCGTCTGCACGAGCAGCACCGTGAGGGCTGCTATCAAGGCGGACCGCGACCGGCGGGCCAACCTGCGTGCACACAAGCCGCCAACCATCTTCGCACCGGGCTGCACGGAGCTGGAGGACCGTCCGCTCTGAGCAGCGCGACGGGAGGAAGCAGTGGAAGTAGAGGGAGGACGAGGAGGAGGAGGTTGAGGAGGAGGAGGGAGCGAGGCTGAGCTTTACGGTGGCGGAGGCGAGGAGGAGCGTCGAGAAGGAGAGGCACAGGGCCCCCGTGTGGTGAAAGTATGCGAGAGGATGTTGTGATGCTCCAGGCTATAGGCCTACCACTCACTGTCTGTTCTCTCAGTGAGTGCATGTGTGAGGAGGAATTAGAACCTGAATGTTCATTTAATGGGCTACCCTACCTACAAATATGAAATGTATAATGCGTAGTCTATAGGCCTAGCATGATTACAAGCCAGAGACCAAGAAAAGACGCACTGATCCCAACATGGGCGTAGCCAGGAATTCTGGGTCCCTTGCCCTCATGCAATATTGCCTCGGGCACCATTTAACTAACTCAAACATCCTAATGAAATGTTTGTACTTTTGAAAGATTATTTCAATTTTACACCCCACTGGCTGGATCCCAACTTGTTCTTCCCGGCCTCCCAGGATGTAGTCTAAGTTACAACTGTGTGGTGGAGTAAGTATGAATTCAGAAATTTTCCCCCTGTGACGCCCTCCCTGATTGGGTGTGCCTGGTCATTTGTTCTTGGTCAGATAATGGTTAGGTGGCTACAAGCTACAAGCTACTATCAATGCTACCACTTCACTTGGTAAAACTACCTTTTGCGTTTAGTTTCCTTATCCCCCACCCCAACATCACATATTTACATATCCATTTCCCCATTTCAGACAGTGCCACATACTTTGTTTAATTTTATGCAGTGTAATGACAATTTTAAAGTCATTAAATCTCTTTGAAAGGGCTTTTTCACAGTATATTTGACATGTAATAAAGAAATACAGTGATTATTTGGCTCCTTCACAACTGTAATTGAGTTTATTACACCTTAGTGCTTTAACAAACCACATGTTCAATCTTTTCTCTACCACTTAACATGATTACAAAGATGCTACTCAAACAGGTGGTCTCCTTGGATTTGTAACTGGACTAGATCACATGAAATAATTTTTGTAGCAAATAGGACCCCTTGTAAATGAATACAGTAAAGAGCCAAAGCACTTTTACATTTCCTACATATATATATACTGTATAAAAAAATCCTTCATCAAATTATACATATGTAGATCAGTCTGTTTGTCTCTTGACTGCACATGATTATGAAGAAAAACTACAAGGCGTCTTAAAATTATGATATCATTCATACTGATAGGAATCTGTCTAGTCTGGCTAGTCCACATAGCCTTTTGGGATGGGAGAAAAACATGCTCTGGTTTTATTGGCATTTCTTCAAACCAATCACAATTGTCTTAGGCGGTGCTAAGCTCCAAGCGGAGCCACAGTGCTGCTGCAAAATAGCCTTCGGAAAATAACCTCGGGAAGGAACTTGCGAATGTTCAAAAGTTGTTTTAGTCGTGCAACAGAGAACTCAGATTCCACAGTCCAGCTAGCTGTCTGGATTTACCCTGCTGTCTAGACAACATTCTATAATTCAGTAATTCCAATAATTTCCACAAGAGCAAGCATTTAGTGCAACAGTGGCAAGGAAAAACTTATGAATAAGGACTAGAGTGATGGTTTACTAGTAGAGTAGCTCAACTGGTAGAGCCTGCGCCCCATGTACCAAGGCTCAGTCCCTATCGTAGCAACCCGGGTTCAAGTCCAACCCACGGCCCTTTGTTGCATGTCACCCCTCTTCTCTCTTCCCCCTTTCCTGTCTTCATCTACCCTATCAAATAAAGGTCAAAAAGCCCAAAAAATAATCTTAAAAAAAGCTCTCCCAAGTACTGAATCAGCCAATCACAGACCGCCAAAGGTTTTGTGTCAGGGCTGCATCACACCATTCATCATGGTTCAGTGCACACCTCTGTAAGCCCACTCATCATGCATTATCTCCACTGTGACATATCCTTCAACATATTGAAGGTCAGGGATAATTATCTGTGGGCTTGTCACTAAGAGCGACACCTTTCACATTACGTGTTGACATTTGATCCATTGTTTGTATAAAACATTAGTGCATCTTTAAAGCCTGAACACACTGCACCAATCTCACCCCATGAGAAAACTATAGTCCTCACTATGCTGAGTGACAACTGTGACACTGTGATATTGATCTAAAGGCTTTGAGCCTGCTAATGGCAAGTTCCACCAACTGTAACATTGGTTCGCCTAATCACCCACAACAGACATTTGTGTGACGTTAAGGTTACAATTTCATCTGCTTTATATTCAAACAAGAACTGAAGCTTTTAATGAAGGCTGCTGTACTGTTGGAATAGTGTTTTCCATTTACCAAGATCTGACTCACAAGGGATGGTTACATCAGACTCTGTTTTGGTATATGAAAGAAGAGACTGCCTACACCGAGCATTTATTATTTACTCTGTGGTGGTGAATAAGTGATTGAGCTTTAGGCTACTTAAGTCTGCAGATAGGATAAATTACTATTAGCCAACAAAAAAGCCATATTTAATGAGGCTTAAACTGACTGTAGAAGACAAACAACTGATGTATTCTCTATTGCGTTTGTTACACGATTAAAAGGTACACCTTGGCTAACTGGTATTATTTTATACTTAAGAAAGATAATACACTCAATACTTTATTTAATAATGCTAAAGGAACACACTGACACTTGTGGAAGCTATTCATGGTCAAATGTTTTTTCATTGAGGTGAATAAATAAGATTGTAGGGTGACAGCATACAGCAGACAGCTTTCTGACACATTGATAGATGGTTACATGTTGAATGACTGGCAAAATAAGGTAATTGGGGGTCAGAAAACAAGAAAATTGCTAGATGCTAATTTTGACACCAGACAAAAGTTTAGCATTTATCAACCCTTGGAATGGGAAGTGAGTTATATACTGTCTTGGCTGCTGAACCACGGAAAAATAAGTTATAATTGTGAGCACTGCACTATGGTCTTTTATCACCAGAAATGCCACAACTGACATACAGACAAAGCGTAGTATGCCAAGCCCAAAACAACAGCTGTATAGGAGACAATGGCAGATGTTTCTGAGTGCTCTGACCTTGTGTTTCTTAAATTGGCAAGGCAATTAGACATTCCTGCCTTTTTACAATAGCAGTTCATTTTCAGCTTAACTGTGTGTTAAGCTTATCCCTGTACATTTCTCCCATATTAAAGAGTTGGAAAAAGAAGCAATCGAGCACGTCTATCCAAACTTCAGGCAAAACGAGGGAGAGCAATTTGTTCATGTCACCCCATTTTACAAGCCATCGCATTGTGGGCATATAATGCTGCTGGACTGCAGTGCTTGTCACAAAGAAGAGTTGCTGAAGTATTCTGTTATCCATGTCCAAGTGTTTAATTTGTATTTTCATCACACTGCATTCATAAAGTGTTTTGGCATTTGAATTGCAGAACAATTTATTAACTTGGTGGTATTTCTGTAGGCAAACAGAGCCAACGCTACAGAGATAAGGCTGTAGACCACGGGATCAATGTGGCGTTGAATTTCAAAATGTCCATTTGCTTACAGACACTCCAGATATTTGAGAATCTTATAAATGTTAATTCTTACTTCATCAGGGAGAGCAAGGGACAGAAGGAAAGAGAGAACTGTGAAGTTGCTAATTACAAAAAACAAAACAAAACATGAGAGAGAGGAAGAGAGGAATGATGGAGGAGATGCAGTCACTGCCATTAATGAGAGCAAAATGAAAGAAGAGCAAGATGAAGAATGGTTAAAATGTAAATGGAAAGTTTAAGTTAGAAAATGGGAGATAGAATAGAAAACATAATCAAAGCGTGGCAAGCATGCCTATAGGTCTACTAAATTAGTAAAGAGCAAAAGAGAGATAGATGAGGACAAAGTCAAAGGAAGATAAAGCACATAAACTAAACAGTTTATGAACTTAAAGAGATTAAAGAAGGAACATAAAATGAGACGGAGAGCAGCTCATGCTCCTCTGGTAGCAGAGCCATGTCTTTCCCTCTCATTAGTTGTAGCAAGCTCTGTTGCTTAGGGGACCAAGTGGGCTGACTGTCGCCCTGACAATGGTTACCATTCCCTGCGGCACAAGTGCTGATTTTAATTAGAGTCAACCTCTTTCACTCGGAGAGACGGACACACACACACACGCATTCTGACCAGAGTAGCTCACTTGGAGATTCAAGCAAGTATGCACCTGTTCTCACTAACACCCTGGCAGAGTCTTCTGAGCTACAAATAACAGCGAGACAGACAGGTAGAGAACGAGACAGATGAGCAAGCAGCTGGTGGAGTGAGTCTGGGACAGGAGAAAGGGGAACTAGGGAGGACACCACTGCACAACATGACTGTTAAAGCCTTAGGCGTCCTGCTTAGGACACTTTAATGCATTCAGTGTTTTATGTAATCAGGCAGGGTGCTGACTGGAGTTCAGTAGAACAGCGAAACACAGCAGCAGACAGGTGTCCTTGACAGTGATGCCCCGCGGGACCAGAGGGAGCCTTTTTTCTTCTGCAGTAAAACAAGAGACTCAAACAGCATATGTGGATTGCACATATGCTACTGTACACTGTTTTTTACATAACTGCATAAAAAACTAATAAAAGTTCAAGCTGATATAAGTCGTCTCAGAAATGTAATTGCTCTTGAGTTCGAGACCTGTTGGTTCTGGTAAATAATTGAACGTTCGCTAAACACTGCCCAAACAACAATCGTCTTATCATGGCTTAGTACTGCAACTAACTAGACACAGTCAAGCTTTGGATTTCTCCACATGTCGGAACTGCGTGCACGGTATTGTCATTTGTTTGTTCCATCCGCTTTAACCTAAGCTGCAAACGTTAGAATGCCTAGCTAACTAGCTTACTACCCAGAAGTATGTTATTTTCGAGCAAACATGCAGAGTGGTTACAGGTCAAGAAAAAATAAATAAATAAAATAGTCCCACCATGTGGGAGCCTAGATGTCCCTATATCAGAGTACTGTCAGTTCCATTAAGTCAAGGACAATGCAGACAATAAAAATGCTCGTAACTAAATTACGAATTAAATTTGGTGGTATGGCTCTGTTCAGACGAGTCCCCTGACTTTTCATGAACACCATGTAAGAGTAGAGAGTCAGGGGGGACAGCAGCAGCAGCAGCAGCAGCATTAGGGGGGGCTCACATAGTGTAAGACTGGGAGAGCTAAATTATTCCCCCCCCCCTCAAACAGACCATACCTGGCAATCCTCATATGACAAAACCGAGAGGATGGAATTAAGTAGCTGTTAACCGCATTTAGATAATGAACATCTGTTTTAACTGTGTTTTTTGTACTAAAATTTAAACAGATGAAGCACGAATTTTCTAATTTGTTTATCGTCTAACCAGTCAGGGAGCCAAGCACATAGCAGTCTGAGCATCAAGAATAGCGCAAACGCCATGTCAAAGGTAATGTTTGTATGCAGCAGAGGTCCAACACACCCTGGCTTTAAGGGTTGAAAACAGGAGCAGACCAGCTGCAGTAGTTGCGGCCCCTATGCACAGGGAATGAGCCGTAAACCGGGTCAGAGGCAGTCCGCAGAGTTGGCAGAGGAGGCATAGGTGAGACGTAAACCAGGCCCTGGACAGTGGTTTTCCGTTCTGAGTGACAATAGCAGCTCCTGTGGACCAGCACGAGGAAGGCTCCTCAAGTAGGTCAGCATGGAAGATAGACAAAAGACAGTACTCTGAAATATAAAGAACCATACCTATGCTATTGCCATAATTATCCATGTTGGAGTGAAACAAGGTGAAATGCTGATTAATTGAAACATCTGAAATGGTGAGCTCAGGATATGGTCAAAGGAATACGTGCGTGAAATTTTGCCACCCCTCAGAAAAACCAAAGAAAGCTGTGAGAATGACTGATTCCAACATTTGATCTGTGTAAGGCCCCAAACTTCACCCTTTCCTCACTTGTAAAGTAATTGTTAGATAAAAGGTACTGTGAAAGGGAGACGTTGATCACTGCCTCGAGGTGACACCATTTTAAGGCCCTTCAGTAAGAACATATGGATGAGTTTTACAGAAACTGGTAGTGGATGGATCCAGGCAGCGTAGATGGAATTGGATACCAGCGACCATAATTTGGATGGAAGAAGGTAGCAATTGTATTTTATTTGGAGACTTAAAGCAGTGGACTATGAAAGCACTAATATGATATATTAACAGGCAGAGCGGCTACAAATAAAGTAGCACAAAAATTGTTTTCCAGCCTAATGTTTACCCAAGAGAATGCAGGCTACAACAATAGATATAATTTCTAGTTAAATTCAATTTTATTCATAGTATCAAATCATAACAGTTATCTCAAGACACTTTACAGATAGAGTAGGTCTAGACCACACTAATTTACAAGGACCCAACAATTCTAGTAATTCCCCCAAGAGCAAGCATTTAGTGCAACAGTGGTGAAGGACAACTCCCTTTTAGGAAGAAAGCTCAGTCAGACCTAGGCTCTTGGTAGGCAGTCTGAAAGAGCTGGTTGGTGTGATGAAAAGTGATGAAATAATAATTATAATATAATAAAATAATATATAATAATAATATAAAATAATAATTTATATTTGGCTTGCTTGCATAGCAGGGCACTGCAGGGCGCAACAGGACGTAGCAGGGTACCACAGAGCATGGCAGGATGTGGCAGGGTGTGCTGCAACCATGCTTTTTGTGCCACCCTAATCCAAGGAACATGCTGGGTGAAAAAACAAAACAAAAACAAACATAAGTACTCTGGGAAATAAGCTCCCCAGAGCTAGTAAGGCTGTTGAGGATCCACTGCTGGTAAAATGAGTAATTATTTCACCAAACACTTACAAACCATCATCTTTGAATGATGATGTTGACATCCGGAGAGGCATTCTCCCCAGGCCGGGTGTAGGCTAATCAATGGTGTCGATATGCCAGGAATCAATCAACATTGACAGCAGTGGAAGTAATGCCATCAGCATGGAAAGCAAGACCAGACGTTGGTTTGATGTGCAAACTAGAGCCGAGTTGCATCAATGCAGTAGCAAGTCTTTAGGAGCAACTAAAGCAGCAGTAGTTAGAGCAAAACTAAGCAGCAAGCAGTTAGGAGCAAGCTAAAGCAGCATTAAGTAGCCATTTTGCAGCGAGGGGTGTTGACCAGCGCAGCTGATGCAGATTAGCTGCTGTTGTTGGCCAATAGCGGGTAGCAGCGTTATGACTGCTTGACCTGCCAGAACTGGTGCCCAATTTCAGAGTGGCCACACAGCCATCTTAAACAGTTGTTACCTCATGCACTTACCTTTATTTTCTTTGGCATTTTTTCTTTAAACACAAACAGTACATGCTTTTGTTTCAAACATTTACTAATAACAAATAATTTACAGGACACATGGTTTTTGTTTCACATACATACACTTTATTTAGTTGACCAAAGTACCAAAGTGTCTTATGTAGTGAGCACATCTAGTTACTTTTCTATTGTCTGTTTCTTTCTTACAACTTATTTCTGTTGAGCTCACTGGTGTTGGAGGTCCTCCCTCTGGAATGGGGCTATGCAGTCTGCTGGGCAAAAGGGTGGTACTTGAACCAAGAGCTGCTTTATGAAGGAGGCAGCCAAATTGGAGGAGGTTCTTACTTCTTGCTTGATTTATTAAGGTAAATCATGGAGCGTATGTAGCCATCATGAGCACATTCAACAAGTTTATGGGTGTCTCTTTTTAAAACAATTCATCTGGGAACATTAAAAAGTCAGCCTACCGACTTATTGAGTTTTAGCATTAGTATTAGTATACACTAGTCATTCAGCTGATGAAATCTGCAAGCAACAGTCTCAATTTCATCTGACAAAGGTGGGGCAGAAATTTTTATTTCATTTGCTTGTCTGTAAAATCAAAAGACCCACTGTTTAAAAAATGTTTTGGTGATTTTGTTGGTATCCTGCTACTGTATGCCATACTACAACGTAAAGGATTAATAGGCCTGCTTGTCACTCTTCTGTGTCCCTGAGCACCAGCCACCACAGTCAGGGGTCACAAAAGTCACAGCAAAGTTATTAAAAGGTCAGGGTGTTGATTCAAATTATTCCCACAGTGTGTGACACATCCTTGATGTGACAGTGCCATTAGCACACTGGTGACAGCTTGCTGTTGTGATTGGCTCATTTGGTAGCTGTGCCCAGTGATCTGAAGGCAGTTACCTTATCCCATATGGCGAGAGGCTGTGTGTTAGTTTCCACTGGCACATGTGCACATATGCGTGAATGTGAGCGTGTTTCCTGAGGAAATGGATGTATTCCTGGATACCAGGCTTTTCTCACATCAGACAGCTTATCCTGGAGGAATACGGCACTTCTTATCATGTACAAAGCTGAAATAACCACCAGGGAAAACAGACCATCCAGTACAATGTGAAGCAGCAGCTTCAAAAGGGCAAATGGATGAAGAAAAATGAAGCCAGCCGAAAAAACATTTTAACAAGACATGCATTACCACTATATATTTTGTAAAGTGGAAGCCCATCAAAAGATGTAAACACATCTTTGAACATCACAGTGGTGTTTTTTGATGTGCTTTTTGGATTGGGTTTGGTTTCCATATTTGTAGTATTGAGGGGTTTTATGCGCCTTAGCAGAAGTAATCTAATTGCCATAGCAACCATTTCTGCTCCCAATGTTACTGTAACTATCACATTAATAGAAGGTCAGGACATTACTGTTACAAATCTATGATTTTGTTGCTAAGCAACAAAACACAGCATGTTGTGTAGGCTAGCAAACACTTTTTTTTTGTTAAGTGATTAAATTTTCTTGTTGACTTACTTGGATAACAATATTTATATTTGGCTTGCTATACATCATCATAGTCAGATCAGCACAGGCAAATTTGAGTATTATCCTATTGATGCTATCAATCCATCCAGTGTATTTGCTTTATTCAGAATCTCTACTCTAGGTCTATCTTACCGGGAAGTCATAATATACTGGCAAAAATAATAAATCATATGTGTATTGTTGTTTTGAAGGTTCTTTCACCTTTTATTATTTCTTGAAACTAGGGACACACGACAAATGTCTCAGGTACATCAGCACAATTACACATTTTAGTGTCTTTATAAAGAATAATATCTGCATTGTGTTAAGAAATAATACACCATGGGAGCAGTAAAGACAGCGTGCAGGCTTTCTATTTCCTCTGTCCTCCACCTGTGAGAATGTGAGATTCTTCCTTTTTTACCTTTTGACTTTATTTCACACTGTTGAGAGCTTCTGGCGGCATCGAAGAGGCACAACAAAACTGCATGCAAAGTGAGAGAACACATGCACACAAAATATCACAGAATCCAGTCCATGCAGAAATAAGCTTATTTTGAAATGATTTTCACTGAAATAATAATGTTAAATAAAGGTATTTTTAGATGATACGTTACTCAAGGCAGCAGTATTTGAATGATGGAATAAGGAAGAATTAGGATCATGGCCTTGAAAATAAAAGGGCGTCTCTAGTTCCTTTCCTGTATAATTTAATTTGTGGTGGAGGAACATAATCATATGTAATCTGTGCTCATTTAAAAAATGTAATGAGGCTCGACTGCAAATACATCAGTGGATCAAGTCTTGTCATGCGTTAAAGGGTGCTGTGATAGGAAGCCAGTAAAATTACACTGGTATAATTCTTTGTGAATGCTCACTTGAGAGGAAATGAACATTTTAATTCCAAAATTATACATATGTACGCATATATATCCATTATACAGTTTAAATGGGTTTAGTCAAAAATGCTACAAAATCAAAGCTTATGTTTGTCCCTTTTACTAGCAGTCAATAGGTAGTGTCTTTTTTCAGCAGGTCATATGAACAGTAAATGTACAAACAAAATGTACCACCTGAACAGACTTGCGATGATTATGACTATATGACTATAATTTTCAGAGTGACTGAAGCCATCCACAGTGGTGTTTTGTTCTAATATTGATATTGAATTGTTCTTTCTCCTTGGTGTGAACAATTCTTGTCCACAAAATACTTTTTTAAAGTCAGGGGATCAACAAAGTCATTAGCATTAATCATCTGAGAACCATGAATGTCTGTGCAAATGTTTGGGCCAATCCATCTAGCAGTTGTTGAGATATTTCACAGAATAACCTGCTGGTGCTGCTAGAGGACAAGTCACGGGATCACCAAAGTGGTTGGGATTCATCCTCTGGAGATCATGAATGTGTGGACTCTGTACAGAATTTCATCCATTTAGTCTGAACCAAAGTGGTAGGCCTAGACTATCCGACGTTTCCATCGCTGGTGCCATGTCACTAGCATGGCTGTAAGCATTTTGGTTGCAAATGTTTTGGAACGCTTATGGAAATCTGGTAAATGATTTGGATGGCATTTAAACATCCAGCAGCTTTTGTCTGTCAGCACTCATGTTGTCTACTTAGCATGTAATTGGCTATGGTCCCTGGTTGTCACCATGATGGAATAACGCCGCGGAAAGAGGGCACCGTTGAATCTAACCTTCCCCTCTCCGAGCCAGACTGTATGGATGACGTGTCATGTAACCTGTCAGTAGCATTAACCTTTGGGGAGTAGTAGCTACAGCTCTCTGTAGCTTTACATCTATTAATATTGATATTCTATGACCTACAGCTATTCTGTTTGTCCCGAGTCATTCAGTAAACTTCCTCTCTCGGGACGCACACCATTTTACAGAGCAAATTTACCCTCATGCACCTTCATTAAAGCGCTGAATAATTTATCCCTCCCAGAGCCAGCCCCACCTGATTTTTTGCTGACTAGACAGTTAAATAGGTTTGAATGGGTCTCCATGTCTGACAGACAGAAAATGACTTTTTGTGCATTGACGTCTGCTCCTCTCCTCTGAGCATGAGTTATTAATATGACATGGAAGCCAGTGGACTGTATCAAATGGACTGTGTTTGGCCGCTATGTAAATAGGAAGATATTGTATTTCATATGACCTGTCCCCCTTCAGAGCCTGGCTGTGCAGTTTTTTATTGAAAATTGAAATCACCACCACAAATGGTGTGGATAATCTGAACTGAAAATAAGGTTTTTTGTATTTTTCTATCACAGTCTTATGCCTGTGAAAGTCATTTTGTACACAATATATTGCTAAGGCAGTGTGTTTGCATATATACACTATACTGCTACTGTATTAAAGTTCCATATGTGTTGTTTAACCCTTCGTTTTTTTGTACAAATTAAATGAGATATGACATGTTAATTCGGAAGCTTTTCAGGTGCTGCTAGGTGGATTTTCTAACTTTTGGAAAGAGCCAGGCTAGATGTTACAACCCTGTTTCCAAAAGCAACTTTTCCCTGCCACCCTCACAGCCTTGTCTGACGTCTTAACAAAAAATTAAAATACTATTATGTATACTGTATGATTGTATTTTGTTTTGTATTCTGTATGTTTACTCAACTGCATAACAGTAAATTAACATTTTGGGAAATACACATATTTCAATGTCTTGCAGAGAGTAAGATAAGGAGATCAGTAGTGCTCTAATATCTGTCGTTAACTATGAAGCTGGAGGCAGTACAGTTTGCGTAGCGTGAAGACTAGGAGCGGGGAAACAGCTAGCATGGCTCTGTTCAAAGGTCAAAGATATTTCCTAGAAGAATGACACAAATCCGTGACAATCATCAGTTCAAATAGTTGCTCAGTAGTTCAGTTCAGAATATCAAAGTCCTTTTTTTGACTTTTTGACTTCTCAAAGGTTCAACTCTTCCTCCTCAAACATCACCACATAATCCAGAAGTGAACCCTGATTTTCTTCATATTCACTTCTTTTCATCTGCCTTCAAAGGTTAAGAGTTTGTCTAACCATTCATTGGTCGGCAGCTCTTGCACCCGCTCTGTCTTCTTTTTCTCCATCTCGGGGTGGGTGTGGGGTTGGGTGGGGGGCACCACTTTTAAACCCAGGGCCCTTTGCTCTTGGGGGATGGCGTAACAGAAGAAGTGTGTCTGCATCTTCGATTCTCAGTGAACATTTCTTTCCTTCCCCACTCCCCACAGTCCTCTGCGCCAAGCAACCTTGTTAGATTGGTAAAAATAGAAATGACGAAGAGAGAGAGAGAGCCTGGAAAATGTATTTGCCACCTACAGAAGCACTCAGAGCGGTCCAACTTTCAGCCATGTAGGTGAGGGAGATTATATGCCCCTGCTGCTTTGGCTAATTAGCAATGACCACTGCTACAAAGGCTGTGACATCGCAAATGGTGGCAATTAACTCTTAGATTATAGTACACAATTGTGAAGTTTTCTAATTTGAATATCATAAACAGGCTTTTTTAAAAACTTTTACTTACGTTTCTTTACAAGAAGTACTTCTTATACATTTCTGTAGATGAAAGATGCCTCAAAATCTGTTGTTATGGAGTTGTTTCAGGATAAATGTTGCATTTATGGGCGATTATATGAAATCAAACAAAAAACAACACTACTCAACAGATGGCCTGAAAGACAAATCTTCCCTGTTGATATTTACAGTCAGTAGAACCTTGGAGACAACATGCTTTTGAACACAGGAGAAATATCACATCCGTTTTCAAAGTTTCATCTGAAGTTTGGAGCATACCTCAGATGGATCTAAGGTCAAACTTTAATGCCATATCTGATATTTTTTGCAGAGGCGTGGTGGCACTGCAGAGAAAGCCCTGCTGAATTCAGCATTAAAACACTAATAGTTTCCATCCAACTTGTGTTTGCTCTCAAATGAATTGGGAACTCATATGTCCCTCCTCCTCCCCCTCATGACTCTCCGCTGCTGTTGTGCTCCCGCTATTGGAGCTGGTGGTTAACTTTTCCGCCTGATAATGGGACAGAGTGGACTGCTTATCGATTTCTTCTCAATGCGCGCTCTCGGCGGAGCAGCGCTGTTACATTTCTTTGTATTGTGTGGCGGCCTGCGGCGTCGGTGCTTCAAATTAGGGAGTGACAAGAGGAGCTGGAAAATAGACCACATGTCAGCTAATGACAAACATTGTAAATTTTCAGCCAATTTGTTTTCTTTGGGCATTTGATGAGGTCAGTGATGAATCTAATCAATGAAGTGCCCCTTGCACTGACAACGAGCAATAAGTCTTTGCCAGGGAGCACTGTATGCACAAGGTTGGTCTTCCCGAGTGAGCATTGTGATGAATGAGAGCTATTACAGTTGATGCATATGATTTCTGCTCCATATGGACTGCTAATTTGGACTGACCCCACAAATGTATGTGTTCCCCCCCAGCCCTATCTCCCACACTTGTTCTGGGTTACATAACACCCAAAAAAGAAGAAAATAAGTTCAGTTCATTTTGTATCCAGGTGGCTTGGTTCCAGCAACAGGGCAAAGATCTATTATGCGATAATTGTAGTTGCCTTTTAACCACAGGAGTGCAGGTGCATGTGCTCAGAGGATGGCATGTGGAGCGCTGTGTGTGTGTGTGTGTGTGTGAGGGTTGGGGTTGTATGAGGCTTTCATCTCAGCAGTACTTTAAGGCCAATATAGCAAATGGTGCGGACTGACCAGCTGCTTGACGTGCTGTTCAACCGCCAGCAATCCAAACTCCCTCCAGAGCCACTACTGGCAGGCTGCCCATATCTCTCTAGTTTTCTCTCTCACTCCTGTTTTTTTTTTATCTCCCTCTATTTCTATCTCTCTGCTACTGTCATGCTGCGATCTTGTTCTCCGTACTGTCATTCAATTAAAGCTTGCCTTGTCTTTTTTATTTTAAATGTAAAAACATTTGACTCACCTCACTGCTACTTGTTTCTAAACCTGCACAGGTTGCCTACATCTCAGAAAAATGTCTCCCCGAAGCCTTCTTTATCTAATTCTACGCTACGAGCGCAATCATAATGGTCTTGACAGTCACGCGGGGAGAGAGGCAGACAAGTCAGTGTGGGTGGAGGCATCCTTACACTCTCACAGATTCAGCACTGTCAAGGTCCTCCTGTCCTTAGCCCATAGCCTCTGGACAAGGCTGGTCCTGTTGTCTGATCAGATTAGCACAGCACAGAAAAACCATGCATGTTGCAGACACGTACACTCCAACACAGTATAGGCACACACACTGTGACGAGGACCAGGTTGTGCTAGGTTGCCGGGGAACTGCACGATGCACGTATCTGCAATTTGGCAATGGAAGACACAAAAAGGTTAGGATGATTCTTGACTTTTTGACAGGTTGAACCAAAGCTGTGTTTTGGGTTGGAATGTGGTTATCTGAGTCGATGAGTCGGTCCAGCTGAGCACATCTCGACTTGGAAAAATAACTCCTTCATTAATCTGACAGACAGCAGTCTATTTCTGGTCATCGCTCTGCAGCGTTTTCAAGAAGAAATTGAGCTCATCATTTGAAACTGAGGAACAATATTCAGTGGGAAGTGGCCTTTATGAATTTAAACAAACAGCAGCTGGGTTCATGCAATCATTGGAGCCTGCTTGGCTTATAAATTAAGTCTAGCTCAGACATAGCCATTAAAATGTTGTGCATCACACCATGCCAAAAGGAAATCAGATCCCCATTGTAACAACAAGCCAAATGATAACAATTACAAGGGACAAATAAGTGCAGCATTCAAGTAGAATAGATCAAAAACATTCTGCTGTCACATGCAAGTTATAATAAGTATAATCAACATATAATGCAGCCTGTAAAGGAATACAACAAAACTTTCTTTTCGGAAGAGTCTTGGTGCACTTGACAGCACTGTGAACACTGTAAACTAATCTGTAGTTGGAGATGGAGAAAATGGAGAAACATAAATTTAAAATGTTGCTGTCGAGAAAACAGGCATGTCAATTGTGAAAGGTCTGTTCATGTTATGCAATTTATCTTTTCTCTATGATTTCATAGAGTTGCTGTGAAATCCGTATAACTCTTGGTGTGTGTTTTGTCTTGTGTAGTTGTGTATAGCACCCGTACATTGGTGTGAGGGGCTGTGAATGTTTGTTGACTGGCAATGTCATTACTGTAATTTGATGGGTGCGATATCTGAGTGAGCAGGAACAAAAATCCCCAAAATCCAACAGACTAACCTATACAGCCTGTGAGTCAGGCAACCTACATGGTGTGTCTGCTCTAATACGCAGGTGTTCATGACAGTGAGATTATCGGCACCAAAGGATTGTGGCGACCTCAT